>BLSH010354078.1:20319-31838 GCA_018402905.1 Glandirana rugosa | reverse complement strand
TCCTATTCAATTTATTCATAAATGATTTGGAGAACGGGGTGACCAGCTCAATCTCAATATTTGAGGATGATTGTTACGTACCTGACGGTGGAGTCTGTCTTGTGCAGGGAACAACCGCTCTTGCGCACCCGATTCAAGGACCCCTGGTAGTGTAGACAGAGGCCCGAGAGTGCGGGATGGCACGAGGGCTGGATGGTCACAGATGTTGTAGTGAGATTCCAGCAGGTCGTGCAAACAGGAGAATGGTCGTACAAGCAGGGTTGGCAACGTGCAGGCAGAAAGGTACAAAAGGGGTTAGGCAAGCGGATCGTCAAGTTCAGGCAAGGTTCGTTAACGGGCGGGCAGCGGAGGTACAGAGGAGTAGACAAACGGATGGTCGTGGATAGCCGGGGTCGATGCAGGTAGCGGACAACAGGTCAAAGCAAGCCGGGTAGACAGGAAACAGGTGAAAACACAGGAACAGGTAGGGAGCTGAGGCTCACAGGTCTGGAACGCTGTAGAACAAGCAGCAGGATGTCCAGGGTTTAAATAGGCACCATTTGGCGCCGTTTCCGGCACAGGCGCGCGCACGCGCACGGGAGCGCGCGAACGCGCACGGGAGCGCGCACGGATGCGCGCGCACCACCCGGAAACGGCCAGGAACACTGGCAAAGTCCTTTTTACTGACATTGATACCAAGCTAAGCAGGGCAATACATTCTCCACAGGATGTGGAAACCTTGCAAGAACATCTGAATAAATTAATGGGGTTGGCAGACAAGTGTCAAATGAGATTCAATGTACAAAAATGTAAGATAATGCATTTGGGTACCAAGAACATGAACGCAAGCTACTCACTAGGGGGAGAGCCTCTGGGGGAATCTAGGATGGAAAAAGACCTAGGGGTCCTAGTAGAGAACAGGCTCAGCAGTGGCATGCAATACCAAGCTGCTGCAAGCAAAGCTAACAAAGTGTTGGCATGCATCAAGAAAGGGATTAACTTCAGGGATAAATCAATAATTCTCCTACTATACAAGTCTCTGGTGAGGCCGCACCTGGAGTATGCTGTCCAATTCTGGGCACCAGTCCTCAGGAAGGATGTCCAGGTATTGGAAAGGGTTCAGAAAAGGGCAACAAAGCTAATTAAGGGATTGGAGGACCTTAGTTATGAGGAATGATTACAAGCACTGAACTTATTCTCTCTGGAGAAAAGACGCTTGAGAGGGGATATGATTTCAATGTTCAAATACTGTACTGGTGACCCCACTTTAGGGACAAAACTTTTCAGCGCAAGGGAGTACACAAAGACACGTGGCCATTCACTAAGAATAGAAGAAAGGCGGTTTAACCTTAAAATGCATAGAGGTTTTGTTACGGTAAGAGCAGTGAGAATGTGGAATTCTCTTCCACAAGCAGTAGTTTCTGCTGGGAGTATAGATCATTTCAAAAAGCTATTAGATGAACACCTAAGGGACCACAACATTGAGGGATATACAATGTAATACTGACATAAAAACACACACATAGGTTGGACTTGATGGACTTGTGTCTTTTTTCAACCTCACTGACTATGTAACTATGTATCATACTTACCGTAATTTTCTTTTCCTGGTGCCTATCCATGGCAGCGTACAATCCCACCCTATATTACATACAATCCCACCCTATATTACATATAATGCTAGGAGTGCACTAACCCTTTTCTTTTATAATATTCACTGGTCCTGAGGTCGGAGCCAAGGTGGAGCTTGTCACAGGTATGCTGCCATGGATAGACACCAGGAAAAGAAAATTACGGTACGTATGATACAATTTTCTGTTTTTGTTTAGGTATAAAAAAAATATAGATACCCTTTTTTAGAAGTAATCACATTCCCTCTGTGCTCATCTGCATAGGAGCTGGGGGGAGGGGGGGGGAGCAGCAGCACACTGAGCTTCCCAGTGACAGGCTGTGTGGGGGGAGGGGAATGTCAGAACAAGTCTGATCATTGGAGAAGAGCACACTGATTTCCCAGCATAGCTAGATAACTGACTATGATGTGCTCTCCTGCTTAGTGTGGTTTATTTTTAATAGGAAAGCAAGGGGACTAGGAGGGATGTCAGGAACTTCACACAAAGGAAGCAATACAAAGAAAACAGGAGACTTTCTCCTACAATTACATGGTACAGCATGGGTGGCAAGCAATGGAGAAGATTTCAAGCCAGAGCATGTAAACATCAGAGAAGGCTGCCACTTTAATGGAGGGGTGTGTAAGCATCTGGGTGGCAGGAGGAATTTAGGGTGGGCTAGTTGGCTTTGGATTAAACCTTAACTTGTCTTATGATTTACTTAAAGTGGAAGTTCAGCCTATCTAAGCTTAAATCTGCTCCCACTCCCCTTCTAAACACTTTTCTATCTCCCCTGTGAAATGAAGATGTGTGTAAGTAGTCAGCACAGTGGCTAAGTGGTTAGCACTTCCACCTGGCAGCACAATGGACATTGGTTTGAATTCCAACCACAGCACTACCTGCCAGGAGTTTACATGCTCTCCCTGTGCCTGCATGGGTTTCCTCCCACACTCCAAAAACATGCTGGAGCGTTAATAAAAAAGTCAACATTTAAAACATTTCCAACAATTTTTTTTGCTGTCTGTTGAAAACTCCCCCCCCCCCCATCTTTCCCCATGATGCGTAACTGGAGTTGATCAATGACCATTGATTGCATTTTCATGTTATATCACTCTGTGTATTCTAAGACGATGATATGATTCAATCCTCATCCTTAATATTTTTTTCTTAAACTGGGGTACCAACCTGCTGTTATTTTCTTTATACATTATCATACTGAGGTATTGCATTTGTTAAATCTATCAATTTACCTGTAAAGATCTATCTTTAAGTAGTAACATTGTTTTACCATCGTATTTGAGCATTTATAACAAGTGTTTAAAAACCAGTAGTACTTGCATTAATCTCAATAGGAATCTTCAGTGGTTGCTAAGAAACTGCACAGTCTTTACAATGTACTTATAGATATCCCAGCCAGTCAGCTCTGAGTCAACGTTTTGCCTCATACTGGGTGATCCTGTTGTTTGGTTTTTTTAAGCGATTTATTTGCATGCAGGTAAAATGTGCTGAATGTCATTAAATTTAACATTAGCACATCCTATGAAATAGCAAGTTGTGTGCTTTTCTAAAATGGTTCCCCTGACACCAAGGACCTTTCTCATAAACTGAACTAACATATGGTTCTTTTTCACATGTTGTACAATAAAAGCTATAAGGTTTGCACACATGGCTGGTGAATTAATCTGTACTAGTAGATATATGCTGCCCTAGCTCAGTTTTACATACAACTGAGAATTTATTTTTGATGGTTCCTAAGCAATTGAGATATAGCACCCGGAAGTTATAAAGTGGCCCTGCTGAGTTGGGTGGCTAAACCCTTTGTGGTCTCAAGAAAGGTCTTCCTACAAATTGTTAACTGGTTTCAATATGTTGCATGTTGAAATTCAACATTGTTGCAAGTTTCGTGTGTACATGGTAGACTGAAAAAAACCTCCTAGCCTACAGTTCTTGCCTCCTGTTGTGTTCACACTAGCAAAGCTCCATCTTAGTTCTTCTCTTAAAAGAGCCAATAAATCTGAAAAAAACAACATTTTAAGCAACTAGTGCTGTATTTACAAAAGACATATAAAATAAAGGATTATTTTGGGAGACCTGCTTTGACTTTCTGTGATGTGTTTTTTTAAAGGATACTGCAATCAACTTCAGATGGAGAGAGAAACATATAATCTTCATTTTTTTAGGGTTATATTTATAATGATGTGTAAGAAGAAATAAAATGAGAATGTGCTCACAAGACCTGAGGGCATGACAGGCCCACCAGACACTTTGGCTTGGCTTTTTAGTTGACCCAGTCTGTTATCGTAGGCACAAATGCATGTCTATTCATTTCAAACAGACACTGAAAAACTACTATTTCCAATTGTCAGCTCTAAGAGTTGGCTGTAGAAAGTGAAGCAAGCTGCAGTACCTGTAGATAAAATGGGGAACCTTTTTCTCTTGCCTGGCTGCCTTCTTGTGTTTATTGGCAGATATAATTACATTTATATTTACATTTAATTTAATACTACAGCTTTTTAAAAACATTTTTGTCATAATTAACATAAAAAAAACTTACAAAAATTAATTTAGCTTTGCATATCAGGCTTTTGGGTTTGTATCGCCATAGCTGTAGGGACCTTAGAGATGCCCCACTGCCCTGTGCAGGTTGTTCAAGTGGGAACTTTAATGTAATATGTACTGATGAGAACTAAGCACTGCTGCCTCATTAGTACCATTGGAGGTAGTTGGGGAAGCTGGCATAGGAAGCTTATTTCAGGATATGTTCTTTGTGACTTGAATAAAGCTACCACTCCAATTGTCATTAACATGACTCCACACTTAAGCAGCTGTATCAAAACTATTGCTTCAGTAAAGGGTTCTGGTGACAACAATTGGAGTGTTTGCTTTCCTTGCATCATTTACTATATAGTGCCCCCATTAGCTGTTTTATTCATACAACTATCTAAACGGGTGATACCATTTTAGTGGTTTTTCAGGTGTGTAAGGAGGCAATAGTGTATGGAATTTCTTCATTCATCTACAAAGGTCAAAACTGGAGTCCAAAAGTTATTTATGGTAGTAGCAGTATTACTACTAGTGAGGGGGAATGGACAGACAGTGCTATTGCTCTGCTGTAGTGTATTAATATAAAACGATCCTACTCACAAATGTAAATGTATCAGGAGCAATTAAGGGCAAAACTGTGCGCCACTGTCAGTGCATTGTCCCGAGCCACACAAGGGATCAGTCCATAACCAAGTGCCTGGATCACTGAGAATGTGTCAGCTCTTCCAGGTATTAAGCCACCACCTAACGTTTGCATTGCCAAAAAGGGTTCAGCACACGGATGACACCACCAGAGGATCCAGGACAGATTTCAAGGAAATCTTCTTCAGCTGCATTGTTTAGTTAGGGAAATTATTTAGAGTTAAAGCCATGCTTGCTGAACCATGCAAACAAATGGCCACTGCCCCACCTATAACTAGCCTTTGCAGCAAAGAGCACATTTAAGGGATGACGTAAGTCAAACAAAAATTTACAGCTCAACTTACCGACCAGCCTCCAACCAACTGAATTATCCTAACAGTTAAAATAGGGTTTATTTGTGCACATTTGCATGCTTAAGCTGCAGAGCCACTCCATGGCATCCCAGCATTATCTGCAGTCCCAACTGTGCATTTTGAGAGCTTCCATAGTAGAAGCACATGCATTAAAATAGATAGGCAGAGGGCAGGCAAGCCTGGAGGAAGCCCACCCATCCTTAAAGACACAGGGGTGCACTGGACACCAAGCATATAGCACCATGTCAGCAAAGGTGTCCAGTGCATCCCCTCATCAGTATTCCAACAGTACAAACAAATGGTCACTGTGTCCACCTATAATTGGCCTTTGCAGCAAGGAGCAGCATGCTGAACCATGCTGCTGCACTGAATTGGTCAGGACATCAAGGATTTATTGATCACTGGTCATTAAAGGATTACAGTTTGGTAGCTCAATGTAGTAAAAATTCAATGACCAAACTAGACAAACCTAAATATAAGTGAATTATCTTTGTGTTTAGTCATATATAAATTACATGATCAAATAATATGTTCTCACATAAATCCACATTGTACAAATCAAAATAAAAGGCTAAGCATTCCTATCTGTAGTACCTAGAAAGTGGATGGACTCAGAAGGCAAATAGTAAGATAGGTAGGAAACATTTAGGTTAGGGTTACTTGTTTAATCACGGTTTATATCTATTAGTGTTTTGATAGTTTTTATTGAATTTTCAAAAAGAGACAGAAAACAATGGTATCATCATATATAGAATAAAATACATAACGCATATCACTGGGTCACGTATGAGTACAGAGGGATTGCATACATCTCAATCGCCATTAAACATGGGCTGCAGGATCATTGCTAGTGTTACGGCTAGTGCGTCGCCCACCACCTCCTGACACCCCAAAAGGGAACAAGCTATGTTTTAAAATGGAAGGCGACGCAGCCAACCTATTTTAATTCAAAGTAAATTTATTCGAGAGATATAAATTGTACATAACTGGTACAATAATAAAAGAGTGAAGCTAACGTACAGTATATGACACAGAGATTCCTACAAGTCAAGGCTTTGAGGCAAACCTAATTTTGATTGGAATGTTTGCAAAACCTTAAAATAATCAAAACAGTATAACCTTATATTGTAAGTAATCATGAACATTTTAGTATGCTGGCTCTTTTAACAGTGTGGAAGTTTGTAGGGAGGGTCTCATTGCGACTTTCCCTGTGTGGGGTTTCTTATCGGTATCGGTCGGCCTGCTATGCGTGATATGTTTGTTCCTCCCTGTTGTTGCGGCCATCGGGCCCCTAGCAACCAGTGGGGGGAAAACAGGTTTCAGGGTGATTAAGTGCGTTAGCTGACTGGGATAAATAAAGTGATAATGAAAAATAATCTAGTAACAACAAGAAGAGAGAGAGAGCATTAGAGAAAATATGGAAAGGGGAAAAATGGGGTCACAGAAAGAGGATTCAAAGGGAAGAGAGGGGGCAGTTAGATAAAAGACACATGGATGAAGGGGAAGGGGGTAAAGGTCATTATCTGGGAGTATTCGGCCGTTGTAGTAAAGTGGTGCTAGCAGGACCAGATTTTTATATATTTGGAAGCTGTCTCCTTAGTTGAGTGTATAGGCTCCTCCATCTCAGAAATCTTATTTATATGGTTGATCCAATCTGCTATCTTAGGAGGGTTGGGGGATTGCCATCAGGCAGGAATACACATCTTGGCCATGTTTATCATATATGGTTTCTATCTATATGAGAGTATAGAGCTTGAACCAGTTGGTAACTGGATACCAAACAAGGATAGAGGGGTTTTTAGCCATAGCCGCAGTATAAATATGAGTCACTGACTTGTTGAAATTCTTATCCAAGAATGGGACTACAATGGGTGGTTGGTTGCTAGGATCACTGGTGTCCTACCAACTGTCACAACTGGTGAGACCAGAAACAGAGAATACCAGACACAAGCATAAGTGAAATAAGATGATTTATTTATAAGATAAGTAAATAGTGATCTAAACGCACATCTAATATAACAAACAGTGTAACCAACCAAAACAACAGAAATAGTGAAACTACCTAAACATGTATAGGGAAATGTCCAAACCGTAAACTTAAGCCAGACCAGGTTCATGCACGGGAGATCAGTCAGAGGGAACAGGGAGCAGGACAAGACAGGAACGGGAACAGATGCCGGGGAACAATGGGGAGAGATCAGGCTGAAGACAGGGGTCCAGGAGCAGATTCAGGGTTCAGGATTCCAGATACAGGATTCAGAGGCACATGGAGACATAACACCAAGGCCAGTCCTGACCAGAAGTAACTGCACAGGGAAGCCATCTTGGTTTTGGTAACAACATGCATCCGGAGGAGGTTGTTTATTTTTCTCTGCTGGTGACAGAGGATCATGATTATTGCCACCAAACATTGAAGGAGTGGACTAGTGAACAGCTTTTGGAATGTATACGTCTGGCTCATGTCCTAGTTGATCAGGGCAGTATGTTGTTTGGCAATGTTCAGCCTTTGATTCAGGTGTGTGCAGAGTTGGCTTTGTCCAGCATTCCTAAGGGCAGCAATGATTTTTCTCCTCCCTTCAGCAAGGTTCAGGTAGAATCTCTGGTATGGTTACTCGAAGATTACTCAGCTTATTTTTTTGCTCATTATTCAGCATGCCCTCGACAGGTGTTAATGGAGTGCATTAATGCAGTGCAGGCTCTTGTCAGACAGACTGCATGTACACTAAATTTTGTTCAACCTATACTACAGGCATGGTCAGATATATTGTATTCAGCCCCAGTCAGCTTGCACCAACCAATTCCTGCCACTAGAGACCTACCTGCTCAAAGTTCCTTCTCTCCTTCAACTACAGCAACCACAGTCCAATATACTCTGCTGCCTACCAAATATCAGTACCCCGTCTCCACCTGCTGCACCTACCCTGCCTTTAACCCACCAACCTCTTCTCTGCTGCCTGCAACAATTCCACAAAAATCCCCCTTATTAACCACTCCCTCCTTACCATACTCCAGCCATACTCTTCCATTAGCTGCACCCCCTACTTACAGCCCTGCAGTCACTTACAGAAGTTCAATGGTAAAACCTAGGAAGAAACTGAAGTTTTTCCCAACCTGCACTATCCAGCCTGCTGATCCTGTGCCTGCTCTCCAGCCTGCTAATCCCATGGACCCCTGAGCCACAGCGTCACCAGCTGGAGGGACTATTCCTGACACCAACTAATGACATGCTTGCCCCAGCATTCACATCAAGTCAAGATTTTCTCTGTTCAGACTGCCCTGCTACTATAGCCACACTGTAAGTCTTACAGTGGTAAGAGTAAATTTGATGGAGACACTCATATAAGGGACAACTCTGTTGGGGAAATTGGTGCATGGGAGGACTCTGATGGGGTCACTGATGTAAGTAGTCTGCTGATAGGGACACTAATGTGAGGCAGGACCCTGATGTAATGGAGGACTCAGATGGGGATATTGATGTAAGGCAATGGTCTCCAAACTGTGGCCCTTTACTCCAACTGACACCACAATGGGGGGCATAATTCTTGCAACTGACACCAACAATGAAGCACTATTTCTCCCACTGATACCAATGATGGGCACCCTTCCACCCACTGACACCAGTAATGGGGCACCCTTTCATCCAGTGATATCAAATACATGGCACCATTCCTCCCTCTAACACCAACAATGGGGCACTATTCCTTCCACTGACACCAAAGATGGGGCACTAATCCTCCTACTTGCACCAATGATGAGGCACTATTCCTGCCACTGATGCCAACAATGGGGCACTATTCCTTCTACTGACATTAATGATGAGGCATAGTTCTTCCCACTGATTTAAGGCAGGACTTTGATGGGGAGCCTGATGCAAAGGGGGGCCTTGATGGCCACACTGATGTAAGGTGAACTCTAATGTAAATATGGATTCTCATAGGAAGACTGATGTAAGAGGGACTTTGATGGGTACCCTGATGTAAGCAGGGAATCTGATGTAAGGGGTACTAAGGCAGACTCAAATGTAATGGGGCTCTGATGGGGACCCTGATGTAAGGGGGTACTCTGATAAGACCCTGTTGTAAGAGGGGAATTTGATAGGACCCTGTTGTAAAGGGGGATTCCTCCTAAGGTAGACTCTGATGTAAGGGGGACTCTGATAGGGACCCTGATGTTAAGGGGCTGGGATATTAGCAGGACTCCTAAGGCAGACATTGAAGTAAGGGGGCTCTGATGAGAACCATGATGTAAAGAGGATGGTGGGGTGGGGGGCTTTGATGCAGACTCTGATATAAGAGGAACTTATAAAGTGAATTCTGATGTAATGGGGCTCTCCTGGCAACCCTGATGTAAAGGGGACTCTGATGAGGACCATGAGGTAAGGGGGATTCTGATGTAAGGGGGGGTGCATAAGGTGGACCCTGGTGTATAGGGGTCTCTGATTGTGACTCTGATGTAAGGGGGACTCTAATAGGGCACAAACAAAAAACTCGTTCCTGTGCTCAGAGGGGAGGCATCTTCCACCCGATACTTAAATTCTTGTTATATATAGGACTTTAGATAACGTGCCGCCTTTCTGCCACTGGTGAACTAGGGGTAGTCCAAAGACACTGTAGCAAAGACAAAAGAACAATGGCGCACTGGCCTAGGGCATTATCTTCAGATAAAATCCTTTTATTAAAAAGTTAAAAACATACTCACAAGCAAGCCATAAAATAAAGCATGTCAAGCATTTGTGGAGTCCTTCCAATTCATAGCCATATACTGCGCGGCTGGTATCTCACACAAAGAAGGCTAACACGTTTCAAGGTTTCCACCTCTTCTTCAGAGCCTACTATACACCAACAGTGCCACACATTTATACATCAGATAATGACATAGTGGGGGTGGTTGAACTGCAAAGCCCTGTCCCTGTAGGGGCGTGTGCCGCATAGGGGATTACTTGCATGCTCCACCCATATAACGCTCCTGCTGTGTAAACACACTTGTCGTGTGTAAAAACCTATAGCTTTATGATCACAATATCTCCTGTGTCCAATAACTACCAGAGCCTGATTAGCATATGATGTAAAAGCATGTATACACACATATATATATATATATATATATATATATATACACATACACATAATATAATGTAATACAACATCCATATACCAAAATGAGATAATATATAATAGATGAGATTTAACCAACTATATTGAAAAATAAATAATAAATACAATATAAGTAATGGAATGAACAGTACAGTATCTCAAAAAAAAAAAAAAGCTGTTTGCGCAGTGTATCATTCGTCAGAATTACAGGGCACTAATAACATATATGTTTGTTAGTTTATGTTTACAGACATATTTTTACTTGTATCTATAATGCAGAGAGCTAAAATCACTTACCCCTGCCTTGTATGTGCCATGAGGTGCTGTTAGAGGAGAGGGGGGGGGACACGTTCAAAAGGGAGTGTGTGTGTGAGAGCCACCAGTCTAGGGCTCCTGATTCCCCGTTATGTTCTCCTTGGAGCCACTCTCTCTGCATCATGGTGCTGGTAGTTTTGCTGAGTACTCGTGTGTCTGGAACGCAAGCCCAAGGGTGGCTCTCCCTGAGTTCCAGACAGCCCCGCCCGTTCAATTTCTCCCCTCGTGACTAGATGCCTATTGCATCATCACGCAGGGACGGGACTGACACCACACTCTCCATTCCCGATATCTCGACTCCAGCCGCTTCTCTTGTCTCCATGGAGATGTGTGCTATCTCTAGGGCCATAGATCACACAGAGTTCTCTGTTTTTTGGCTAGATTACGCTGTGTTACACTCTGTGTCTATTAGGATGTAATTTTTATATATAATTTATTAAAAATATATGTATGTATATATATAAAAAAAAAAAATAAAGAAAAAAAAAATAATTAATAGTAATGATAATAAAACGCATACACTGCAGCAGACTCTTATGGACCAGGGTGGTGCTGTGGACATAGCATATCTTGATTTCAGCAAGGCATTTGATACAGTTCCACATAATGATCTGATACAAAAGTTGTACAAGCTGGGACTTAACCCTTCGAAACTGGTTAGAAGGTCGTTACGGTTTAGTACAAGGTACAATATCTGTGGAGGTCCCTATAGTTGGGATAATGTGTGGAAACATAGTAGTCGTTTCTCTGTATGTAACGGGTTGTTTGGAAATCAATATAGTGAATGTATATCCAATTTATCTTGTCCTGGGTCATGTCTCGGAACACCATGGGGTGATCACTGACCAGAGACAAGACTCATTTGGGGTAAATGTTGGTGTGAGACCCTAGATAGGAAATTGGTTGACGTATAGGTGACTTGGTGGATTCCCAATTCAGGGTCGAACATGTTGAAAACATAGTCTAGTAATACACCTTGACATAGT
>BLSH010354056.1:363282-382113 GCA_018402905.1 Glandirana rugosa | reverse complement strand
TCCATTTACATTGAAATCGCATTTTTGCGTACAAAACCGGAAGTGGTTATCGACTTGCGTCTCACCGGCCAGCAATGACATCACCACCCACTGTTAACTGATGCGTTTTGTCCCTCCCACGAGACGTTATCATGGTTGTTATATATAAAACCCTTCTAATGGTAACTTTAAGGTTTTGGATAGAGTGAGGTAGGGTTAAATGATTTCATTGCTAGCGTTCCAAGTGGCAGTATTTCCCATGGCTTCATATCTCAGTGGTGTCCTGGCACATCATCAGGAAATCTGTAAAATCTGATACAGGCTCTAACCCTTCCTCCTTCTGCTGAAATTGTTTATTACTGCTTGAGCCTTTACAGAAAAGAGTTTCCACCACTTCCTGTTACAATGAGAGGTGGACAGGAAGTGAATAAAGTCTTTCAGCGGGTACACATGGCAAGCCAGTCAGAAGTTCTTCTTTCTTCTTCTTTCTTTCCCGTCCTCTCCCCTCCAATAACAAAGTAGAGGGAGGAGGGCAGGAACAACGTAAAAAGAAACGTAGAAGAACAAACAAAAGGAAAAATTCCAAGGGAAGAGAAATAAGGGGGAAGTTAAGGGAGGACCTACAACAAGTATAGGTATAAAACTACTAGGTACAAAAACAATAAGATTAATTCATATTCTGACTTACTATTAGAGTCTGAAATAATTATTTTATAATATTAGTTTTCTTAAATTCAAACCATTTTGCCCATATCTTAAGATATTCCCTGGTCAGCCCTTTATTTCTACAGGTTATTTCTTCCATTAGACTGAGTTCATCAACACTTTGTAGCCACTGTGAACTGGTAGGTATTAAACATTTTCCCCCAATATAGTGGCATCAAAAATTTACACGCATTTAACAAATATGGGTCATAGACATCTTGTACTGCTCTGTTTTGTTTGTACAATAAAATAAAAAAGTTAATGGTTCAGGTTTAATTACTCGGCCCAGTATCAGAGAGATCACATTTGCCGCTTCCTCCCAAAATGGGCAAAACCACCATATATGCCCATTTGTAGCTCGCTGTTTGCATTCCCTCGAGCACAGGGGGGAGGTTGAGTCAAACATTGCATATCATTTTACTGGTGTATGATGCCATCGGGATAGGAGTTTAAAGCTTACCTCATTCTACTCGAGGTGGCGGACATATAGGAATGTTATATAATCTTCTTCTCTTTTTGTTTATCTGTAAGTGTAATTTTTAAGTCTTTTTTTAAGTCAGGGCGATCCGCTGAAGTGAAAGTTTGTTTCCTCTCTAAGTCGGCCACCTGTCGTAGTAGATCTGTCATTTTTTGATGTTGTGTTTTCAGTCAGAAGTTCTAACCCTTTCCTATTCCACCCAAAAAGAAAATAATATGATTCTTTGTAAATGCTTATGTAACCAGCTGCACAACGAACTCAGGAAAGAAAACTGGAAGAAGTTCTTCTGAGCGCTGCAAGAGAAGGGGACATTGCAACATTGTCAGATCTGGTAAGCAGATGTGTTCTGTAATGTTGTGGCTTTTTATAACTGTAGATCAGCACAAACCTAATACACTTTCAGGATTACATAAAATGATTGTATTAGTTAACATTTGAATATATGCATGTATTTTTATAGCATGTCAACATAACTTTTTAACGTAAAACAGTACACGCCAATCTTGAGTACAAATAAGGCCTCATACACAGGGCCGTTATTAACGCCGTGTTTATGAGCTGTTTTTACAGCTTAAGAACGCCACACCATGTTATTCAATAGCCTCCTACACACGTTGACATTATTGAGCTGTAAGTGGTGTCGGCGTTCTTAAGCTGTAAATCGAACACAGGACCTGTGCGTTTCGAAGCTGCAGCGTTATGGTGTTTTTGACGCTGAGCTGGCAAAACGCTCAATAACGTGCATTAGCGCCGTAGCAACGTTAACCAGCATTTTATGTTTTAAAATGTCAAAAAACAGCAGAGGGATGTCTTTTAAACCAAAACGCGACTTAGCACTGACGCTCAATAACGCTCATTAATGCCAATGCAAAACGCTGATGAAATCGCATTTTTACCGCCAATTTTTTCTCCCTGGCATCGGTACAGCTGTTTTTTTTGCATAACGCCTATGTATATGAGGCCTAATGGTAGAATATATAAGATATAGTGATATATGATAACTAATACTAGTAAAGTGTCTAGTGGTAATAAAATTATAAAGTCCCACAGTGTGTGAAAAATAGAGCAAACGAAGAAGCTTGTTCCAGTCATGGCACGGTACATGGATATGAGTCCAAAAGGGTGTTCAAATGACCAGCCACCAACAATAAATGGATTCAATGCGCACCAGAACAGAAGGCTACCATTACAGCAGCATATCAGCCTGTGTAAAAACAGAGAAAACCAGTGCTCAAGTTTCCCATCACCAACACTGTGTGAAGTCAAAACTCACCAGAATCATTGGGTACCATTACAGCAGCATGTATGCCTGGGTACATGTAAAATCCAAAAGGGATTGGTTTGGCAACTCGTTCCCAATAGTACCTTCTGGTGAACCAGCTATGGATCAATAAAGCTTTATCTCTAACAGACCAGACCTGTCTGCTTCCCAGGATAAACCATTTAGTCCACAGCTCTGTATGCCACCTCAGTGAAGCTCCAGGTGAACGGATAGGGGACCGTGTGGGTGCAGCTGCAGCCATGCCAGGTCTCGTTCACGGAACACTTCCCAGGCCGCCCATTTGATTTTTGCACTGCCTTATTATAAATAAGCCTAGTTATTATTACAGGTTTATTTTATTCCAAAACCAACATGGGTGGAAAAAATTGAACAATTTACCGTAAATCTGTTTGATGTACAGTTGAGCTTTATTTAACATACTGAATGTGTACCATGGTATGCCAGTGTTACATTTTAATATCCAATATATCCTGAAAACCAACTTCAGGAAACCCCCTGCATCTGCTCTGCAAGGGTTAACTGCTAATTTAGACTAGGGGACAGAAAAACTCTTTTACTTACCTGATCCTCCAGCGGACGGTGTTTCCCCATGTTCCAGCAGTAGACTGTTTCTCAATGTCTTCATTTCCAATGCAGGGCTGTGGTACCTGCACCAGTCTTGATTTGAGAGGACTTTAGGCCACCAGAGTGCAGGGGAGAAGAGGCGCAAAAAATCCTGCAGGAGCGGAGGATCAGGTAAGTAAATGTACAAGCATTTAACCTCTGCAGTGCAGGCGCAACTCCACTGCAAAGGGAGGTTTCCTGGAGTTGAGCTTTAAAGGGTAGGTTCACCTTTGGGAACATGTTACATTACATTTTTAGGGTGGAATATGTAACATGTTCCCAGTGCTTTAAAAAGTGAAATTCTCCTTTTAAATAAAAACTTTCTAAGAATAAGCCAGGTCATAGAACTGATGCAGAATTTTTAATCACTATTTACTATTGCAGTGCTTTAAAAGCAGAGGGTGAGTGTAATGAGCTATAGAAGAGAATTCTAAAACTTCACTATTAATGTCTTATTTTTCTCTATAGCTAAACAGAGCTAAACCACCAGACATTAACTGCACTGACCAAATGGGTAACACTCCTCTGCACTGTGCTGTGTATCGGGGCATGAAGAAGTGCGCCTTAAAACTTCTAAAAAGTGGAGCGGATGTTAATATCAAGAATGAGAAGAGTAAGTCTATTACATATGCAGTGGAGCCTCGGATTACGAGCATAATTGGTTCCAGGAGAATGCTTGTAATCCAAATCACTCGTATATTAAAGTAAGTTTCCCCATTGGAAACTCAGATAATTCGTTCCACAGTGACTGCTTGTCTATGCAGTATTATATGTGGCCAGAGGTGCGGGGGGTGCTCTGGTGAGGTTCGGAGACACTTGGGAACTGTTGACACTCGGCATTTCTGAGTATTTCCAAGTGCTTTCGAACATCTCAGCCTCACCAGCACCCCCAACCTCTGGCCACATGCGGTATTGCATGCACAGAGGCTTAATCCTGCTCGTTTTGCGAGACAGCGCTCACAAACAGAGTCAGGATTTAAAAAAAAAAAACTGCTCGTATTGCGAAACGCTCGTTAACCATGTTACTCGCAATCTGAGGTTCCACTGTATATTGTCAATACTACAAATGGGAATATCATTTCCTTGATATACATTGAACAGTTTGACATTGATATATGCAATGTTTGGTTACTTAAATGATCCAGATAAATAAGAACTGATAACTGAAAGCCAGCACATTAGCAGGCACTTTGTATTACTAAACATGTAGTATACTTCAACCATGTGACTTATTCATACAGTTTTTAATGACCAAATGGATGAATACGATCTACAGCCATTTCTGTCCACACCTTCAAATGATTGGTGTTGGTAGTAGGTTGACTTCATTTTGCAAATGAAGGCTGAACGAAATTGCAGCTATAGTTGCCTATTCTTAGGGCCCTTTCACGCTGATGCGTTTTTTTTACCTTGCTAAAAACGCAATTACAATATTTCTCTTTGAATCCTATGGGACTCCTCACACCACTGCACTGCAGGTGCAGTGCACTTTGAAAAGTCCTGCATGCTGCATCACTGCCAAAAATGCAGCTCCCATTGAAATTAATGGAAAATACATAAAAAACACAGCGCTTGTGTTTTTGGTGTGTTTCGAGTCACATATTTTACAGGTGCATGCCAACCAGAAAACGCACCTGAAACATGTCAAAAATGCATATGTGGTTTTTCATGTGTTTTTTCAATGGAGCAGTGTGAAAGCACCTTTACTGTATTTTTTATGAAACTTTAATCATAGCAACACAGCTTTACTGAAGCTAGACTCCTTAGCAAAAATGATCATCAAACCATATTTCATTCATATGCTTTTCGCTGTAAGCCACACCCATTCATGCTTAGCCCCACCTCCTAATTTGACTGCACCATTGCTGGAGCGCAAGTTGAACTTGATAGCCATGAGGCGTAAAATGAACAATGAACTGAATGAACATTCATTTCTGTACTTAGTAGGGATGAACTTCTCTTAGGAGGGATGAACTCCTCATGCGTGGCCCAAGTCATTATCACAGAAATTTTTTTTTGAACTATTTTATTACTTGTGTAATCATTTATGACTTTTATTTATGCGATTCCAGACCAAACGCCAGTAGACCTTACCCAGCATATTGAAATAAAGCGGGCCTTACAAACCAAGGCTGTAAAGGTGAGAACGTTGTTCTATGTACACAACAATAAATGTATCAAACCTGGTCAACTCAAACTGTGACACATATGCAGAGGTTCCTCCAGTGTGAAACACATGCAAAAGTGATCATTGGTTCAGAAGGTGGTTTAATTCTTGATTTTTGTCTGTAAAAGTTGACCATGGCCCTATCCAAGTCCAATTTTTCATGCTGCTGAGTGAATGAGGACACACATGACTTTAAGGGATCAATGAAAGATTTGCAAATATTTATACCACCTAAATCACTGGATCTGCCTTTTCTAACTAATTCTTATTACATCTAGTTTCCCCTGAAGTCAATTTGTTATCCATTTTTCTGCATAGGGTCATTTTTTGAATTGTCCAGGTTCTGTATTGTCCATGTTTTTTAATGGGTCATGTTTTAATTTTCAGTATATTGCGAAAAACCTCCAAAGATTTGAAGGTCCACTATGCAAGGTAATTTTTCCTTCTATATTTGAATTAGAGTATGTAAACACAACATTTCATTTTCCTGATATGTGCCTGCTATACCAAGTACTTGTATGAAAAAGTATCCTGTTCTTTGTGTGATATCCCTGGGGTTCCTGCCAGTCTCTCTGCTTTCCTATAAAAAACTGACCACGCTAAGGAGGAAAACGCACTGTGGTCAGTTCTCTAGCTATACACCGTGTACACAATTATTAGGAAAGTCAGTATTTTGACCAAATCATAATTTCTATGCATATTGTCCAACTCCAAGCTTAATAAACTTGAATGCTTATTGAATTTAAGCACATCACGTGATGTGTATTTGTGTAATGAGGTTAGGTGTGGCCTAAGGAGATAAACAACCCTTATCAAGGTGTGTATAATTATTAGGCAGCTTCTTTTCCTCAGACAAAAAGGCCAAAAAAGAAATTCAACTGACTGAAAAGTCAAAAATTGTAAAAAGTCTTTCAGAAGGATGCAGCACTAACATATTGGGGCGTCATCACAGAACCATCCAACATTTTGTTGCAAATAGTCAACAGGGTCGCAAGAAACGTGTTGAGAAAAAAAAAAAGACGCACATTAACTGCCAAAGATTTGAGAAGAATCAAACCTGAAGCTACCAGAAACCCAATTATCCTCTAGTGCTTTCATATTCCATAACTGCAATCTACCTGGGGTGCCCAGAAGTACAAGGTGTTCAGTGCTCCGAGACATGGCCAAGGTAAGGGAGGCTGAAACCCGACCACCACTGAACAAGGCACATAAGTTGAGACGTCAAGACTGGGCTAAGAAATATTTGAGTTTTATGAGATGAAAGTGACTCTTGACTGGACCAGATGGATGGGGCTGTGGCTGGATCAGTAATGGGCACAGTGCGCCACTTTGATGCCAGCAAGGTGGAGGCGGGGTACTGGTATGGACTGGTATTATTAAAGATGAGCTAGTTGGACCTTTTTTGGGTTTGAAGATGGGCTCAAAGTCAACTCCCAAACCCACTGCCAGTTTTTATAAGACACTTTCTTCGAGCAATGGTACAGGAAAAAGTCTGCAAGACCATGATATTTATGCAGGACAATGCTCTATCAAATGCATCAAAGTATTCCACTGCATGGCTAGCCAGAAAGGCCTTTAAAGATGAAAGAATAATGACATGGCCCTCTTCCTCACCTGACCTAAACCCTATTGAGAACTTGTGGGCCATTCTTAAATGTGAGATTTACGGTGAAGGAAAACAGTACACCTCTCTGAACAGTGTCTAGGAGGCTGTGGTTGCTGCTGCACAAAAAGGGGATCGTCAACAAATCACGCAACTAACAGTCTCCATGAATGGAAGGCTTACAGTCATGGTCAAAAAATATTGGCAATTCTGTCAGATAATGCACCACCCAGAAAATTGTTGCAATTACAAATGTTTAGGCATTCTCATGTTTATTTCTTTTGTTTGTATTGGTATGACACAAAAAAGTGGAGAAACAAAAAAGCCAAATCTGACACATTCCACACAAAGCTCCAAAAAATGACTCCACAAAATTATTGGCTCCCTCATGTTAATATTTGGTAGCACAACCTTTGGAAAAAATACCTGAAATCAATCACTTCCTGTAACCATCCGTGGGTTTCTAAGTGCCCATTCACACAGGGCCGACTTGCGCTCCGACTTGAGTTGCCTCAAGTCGCTTGACATTTGAAATCCCATTAAGATGAATAGGAGCCCTCTTAATGTACACTGAAATCGGAGCGACTTCAGGAAAGGTTCCTGCATGACTTCTATCTGACTTGTGCCTATAGAATTGAAGTCGGATCCCCCATCTAAATGGAAGCCACTTTACAGTGAAAAGAAAATAAATTACCCAGGGCAACCGCCTCTCTCCCTGCTCTGATAGGCCTCAGGCAAAGTTGCCTGGCATGAAGTCTCTAAGTCGCTCTGAAATCGCCTAGCAAAGTTGCACTGAAGTCGGATCGCCCCTGTGTGAATGCAGCCTTATACTCGAATTTTGGATCACTCTTCTTTTGCCAACTGCTCCATGACTCTCAGATTGGAAGGGTTCCTTTTCCCAACTGCTGTTTTGAGATCTCTTCACAGGTGCCCTTTGGGATTTAAATCTGGACTCATTGCTGGCCAGTTTAGTACTCTCCAGCACTTTGTCTTAAACCATTTCTGGGTGCTTTTTGATGGGTGCTTTGGGTCATTGACCTGCTTTAAGATCCATGACCTCTGATGGAGACCCAACTTTCTGACACTGGGCCCTACAATGCACCCCAGAATTCTTTGGTAGTCTTCAGATTTCATAATAACAAAACCAGTGTAAGTCCATGGTAGACCAAACTTTTTTGCAATTGTTTTTTGAAGACAGCTTCTGGCACAGGTTGACAGATCTCAAGATTGTGCCCCTGATGATGTCATATATGATGAATCTGGTAGGGCGGAGCTACCCGCACATATGAGGACCACGCTATTGAGCCTGTGCGGCTGGATTCGGCATAGGACCTACTGGCAGACGGCCATTACTTGCCAGAATTTTACTGATTACATGTGAGTGTGAGTTGAATAAAAGCAATACTTTTTATAGAATCACGCTATGCGAGCTCTCTATATATTTCATGACTTGCTGCTGAAATGTGGACTTATTGCTGACTAGAGACCGAATCGGTTCATGTGTGATAGCAGATTGGTTCAGACAGCATAAGTAACAAGCGTGTTTGACTGCTCTTATATAGGGAGTCACACGCCAGCTGGTAAGAGCGGTGTGCACACAGAGGTGACCTGTAATTCTTTTCTTCTGAGCACGGATGGGGAACTGGTTCATGAGGACTTTCATCTTTCCTGCACTGCTACATATAAAAGTGACAGCTGACTGTTCACTCACTCCTCTCTCTTGATTGCTTTGAACCACTAAGATATGGACACTAAAATTTAGTCTATTTTTGATCAATTTTAAGGACTGTTGATTATAGTTTGTCATTTATGAGCGCTGCATGTCTACCCTGGATTAACAGGTTAACAGATACCAACCTAATCAATATAATATAAACAGTGCAGCGCTTATCATAAGTAAGTGAGAAATAAACACAAAACAATATAAAGAATATGTGATGACAAATGGCAATAAAAAAAAACAATCCTCAAAAACGGCCCATAAAAAAATCATAGGGTGTTTATATGAGTAAACTAAAAATGAATAAAAAGTCCACAAGTGTGCAACAAAGAAGGGGATGCTTCCCAAAATGATTCCGATAGAGAAGACATGCAGACCCAAAGGCTCCCAAAATGTCTAGTGAGGTGAAGGTAAGAAGTGGCTGCTTACCAAAAGTCGTTGGCTTTCAAATTAATGAAAACCCAAACCCGCTGTAGGGGATAAATCTCAAACGAATCCGCACTCGGGACGGCTCCTGATACTCTTAGCTGCTCCACACCACTCTCGATTCTTAGATGCGATGGCTGTTTAGTTTTCTTTTTTTAGACTCTAGTTTTTTAACAGAACAAGCTCTCCTCCCAAACTTTCCTTCTTCTCTCGTTTGTCTTTCAGTCAAGCTTGAATCCCCAAAGTGCAGCAGCTCCTATTGGTTGTCTACAACCAATAAGAGCTGCTATGCTGCGGGGATTCAAGCATGGCTGTTTTTGAGGATTGTTTCTTGTATCGCCATTTGTCATCACATATTCAGATTTTAAAATCCCATGCACACGGTCGAGACATCCAGTGCCTAAATCAGTAAAGCAACCCCAAAACATCAGTGAACCTCCACCATGATTGACTTTGGAGACTGTATTCTTTTCTTTATAGGCCTAATTTCTTTTTATAAAAACAGTACAACGATGGGCTTTACCAAAAAGCTGTAATTTTGTTTCGTCTGTCCACAGCACATTCTCCCAAAAAGATTTTGGCTTCTTCAGGTAAGTTTTAGCAAACTCTTTAATCAATTTTTCTCTTTTGTCCAAGTCCAGGGAGATTGGCTACAGTGTCATGGGCTGTAAACCTTTTGACAATGTTACGCACAGCAGACACAGGAACATTAAGATCTCTGGAAATGGACTTGTAACCTTGAGATTATCCATGCTTTCCCACAATTTTTGTTCTCAAATCCTCAGACCATTCTTTGCTGCTCTTTCTCTTCTCCATGCTCCATGTGGCATACAGAGAGGATGTCAATTTTTTACCATTTTAACTGGTTGTGATTTCTATATTGTCAACACCTGTTAACTATACAGGTGAGTTTAATTACAAAATACAGAAGCATCACAAACTTGGAATACAATTATTTCTTACAATTTTGAGAAGGTGCCAATAATGTTGTCCAGTCCATTTTTGGAGTTTTGCATGGAATGTCAGATTTGGTTTTTTGTTTTTCAACTTTTTTGTGTAATACCAATACAAACAATAGAAATAAACACGAATATGCCTAAACATTTGTAATTGCTACAATTTTCTGGGCGAAGTGGTGCATTATGTGGCAGAAATTTAGGGGTGCCAGTATTTTTGGCCATGATTGTATGACTGTTATTGCAAAGAAGGGTGGCTATATTGGTCACTGATATAGTTATTAATTTTTAAAATGTCAGAAATGTTTATTTGTAAGTTTTGAGTTTTCTGTTTATTATTCTCACTTTAAGAGCCGGTTCATACTGCCACAACTTGTCAGGCGACTTGAGTCGCCTGACAAGTCGCCTCCATGCATTGCAATGGAACCGTTCTAAGTTCCGGCTGAGGAGCGGCTCAAATTGCTCCGACTTAGAAAAAGGTTCCTGTACTACTTTGGGGGCAACTTCAGGCGACTTGCACTGACTTCTATTACAGAAGTTGTTTGCAAGCCGCACTGAAGTTGCGCTGTGCAGGGTCACGCTGAGTCGCCCCACAAGTCGGATCACCTACTGTATGTGTGAACTGGCTCTAACAAATGAAAATAAACAAGTGAGATGGGAATTTTTTTTCATTTAGTTGCATAATAATTCTGCACACTAAGGCCCCTTTCACACGGGCGACTCCACCTGATGGACTCTGCTGAGCAGGTGGATGACAGGTCCATCTCCGCTCACTGTGCAGAGCGGAGACTGACCCAGTTCCACTCTTCTCTATGGGGAAATCAGGTGACAAAGGGACCGCCTGTCGAAATCCTCCGATCCGTCAGACGGATGGAAAAAGGACCACCATCCATCTGGATTTTGAAGACAGGATCGGATCGGATCGGATAGCGGTGGATGTCAGCAGACATGCCACAGATGACATCCACAGCGCCATAGGGGAGATTGGAGGGTTGTATCAGGCCCACCTGAAAAACTGACAGACGGACCTGATCGGACAGCCTGTGTGAAAGGGGCCTAATAGTTGCCCAATTTTGCACACAGATATTCTCCTAAGCAAGCCAAATCCTCACTTTTACTTTCTTAAATATTCAGGTTTAAGGTTTATTAACATTTTGGATTGGCCGAGAGCACTGTAGTTGTTCAATAATTAAATGAATCCTCAAAAATACAACTTGACTAATAATTGTACACACTGTAGCTATGCCCTCTATTTGCAGATGCGTTCTACTTGTATACAAGTGCTATATCTAATATGTATTACTATGTTGCCAACCTTGTATATTTCAGAGCTCACGTTTTTTTGGCTGGAAACCTTTCTGGGTGGTTTTGGAGCAAGGTGTAATTTCTTGGTACCAAAAACAGTGAGTATTTGACTACATTGTTTTATTTCTGTAACTTGGCTCTTATGTACAGTAACAAACTAAAGCATTTTATTTATTTTAAAAATGTTTTCTTCTGAGTACAATTTTTTTTTTTTTTTTTTTTTTATAAATTTCAAATCTATGATTTATGTAACTTGCATTTTTATTTATTTTTTTGCAGGTCCGATACACTAAACAGTTCTTATAGGAAGGGCTGTAAACACTTGACACAAGCCATCTGCACGGTAAGAACTGAGCGAAGTTCAGTATTTGTTTTAAACATTTTTTAAAAATATGCCTACGTTATCCTAGAAACTTGCTGATCACAAATTATGAAACCTGTGTACACTACATATTAAAAAAAAAATCCATATTTAACCGATAACTATGCTTGAACTTGATCATTTATTGTGTCCTGTTAAATGTGATTTGGGATTTACAGTTGCCTTCAATCAGTATGTGCTGCTACATGACACCTAATGCTAATCATAAATTATGTATCAATTGCTATTGATGATTACAACCACACAAAAGCTAATCAGTTATTTTGCCAAGGCATTATGGTGGAGTTAAAGTAGAACTATCGTCAAAATGAAGAAATCCAATATGTTACCTATACAGTCTGTTAAACGTGTCACTGATTGTTTTGCTAAAAGCAGTAAGGATGTTGAGATATCTACCTTGTCTTCAACTCTCATGTGCACTTCCTTTAGTGAAGTGACAACTTTACTTCTTGGTTTTCGAATTGCCTGAACACATGTTGTCCCCATTTGCGTCTATCTCTCTGCAAAAAAATGTCCTGACATCAGTGGGGTAGGGGCTCTTGTATCACATGGGAAGCTGAGGGATTTCATTCTAAACAGAATCCCGATTAGGCTCTGCCCACGACCAGCCCATAAAGCCCCACCCACTCCCACCTATGTCCCTCCTTTGCCCGCCCACTGCTTTAGATCCTAGCCCTAGCTTGTCTGTAATGACTTGTGGCTGTCTTACATAACACACACCCAGCTATTGATTGGCAGATGGGTGCGTGTTATGTAAAATAGACTGAGTATCATAGAAGGCTGGAGGACTGATAGATAGACAAGCTATTTCACTTAAAGGAAATTACATCTGAGCTCTGCTCAACTCCTCCCATCATCATTACTTGTATACACCAAAGGAGGACTGCTGGAGGGGATTAGAGACCAGAATTGCAGCACATGGTAGGAAAATAATCATTTCAGTTATTATGTTTATTACCCTGTGTAATGTTCAGGTCTTTATATGAGGATTTACTAAAATATGCATGTTTTCTTTAGTTGTACTTTAAAGCCAAATGACAGCTGTATTGGCATGCCGTTTGCCCAGAAGAAATTTTGACAACTTTTTCATTTTGTTTTTCCTAGCTGCATAGTGCTGGATTGTTCCAGCATACAAGTCTATCAATATACACAAACAACGTTTTAAATTCTTATGTAAGATCAATGTAGTTTGTAGTTGTAAGAAGGAAGATTGGGGGAAATAAATGGGACTTTACATGAAGCTGGAACCTAGTAAGGCTAGTGCTTCCATCCCTAAATCTATTATAAAGATATTGCACAACCAGTGCAAGGGAGCAAGGGGAGTGGGACTTTGAATGAGGCATGTGATGGTCAAGCATAACATTGATGGATACATAGAGAATAGGATAAAGATGTTTATTCAAAATTCATACATATAAACAACTGATCACAGAAAGTGACACATGATTAAAAATTGTTAGTTCAGTAATAATACATAACAGGGTTTCCCCCTCCATCAATTTGATTAATAAGTAGCAATTGATACAATTACACAAGTAGAACTGCATGGCACATGACTTTGTTTCCCTGGGGTAATAGCCCTGAATAAAGCCATGAGAGTTGCTCAATTGAGGTAGATCAGATATCACTATGGAATGCTCCCTTGCACTGGTTGTGCAATATCTTTATAGTAGTTTGTAGTTGGTTAGTTCAGTCGATTATTTTCAAAAAGGCCTGGAATTTTTCCTAAATGCACAAAATATAACTGGATACTGATATTTTTAGGTAATAACACTGGGGGTAGTTGATCCAAGGGATATTTGAATGCCTCCTGGAAAGTCAGGAAGGTGTTTTTTTTTGTTTTGTTTTGTTTTTTGTTTTTTTTTTATTGGGGTGTCTTTGCCTGTCTCTGAATCATCTGTGGGTATAGGATTATATATGTGTATATGGTGGTGTTCTATTTTGTGCGCTTCCTTTTTTTTTTTTTTTTTTTTTTTTTTTTTTTTTTTTTTTTTTTTTTTTTTTTTTTTTTTTTTTTTTCTATTTCACTTCTTTACTGGGTATCAGAAATGCAAATATAACTTTACAGGGATGGCTGCAGATGTTGGTACACATTAACATCTGTGACACAGACATCTCTAGTGTGCCCAGAGACCTATCTAGGAGAGGGCAGCAGATGAATACAGTACTGCACTGTGGGGCAGGAAAGCCAATAAAATATCTGTGATGCCCATGTATACGACCAACACCTGACTGATACTCTTATAATTATTATATTGTCCTCTTCCCACTGTATGCTTCACGTGCAAATGTGGTATGGGATGAAGATATTCTGGACCCAGCGTGTAAATATCCCTTAGTTATACCTTTTTGCAAACTGCCAAATATTTAATATTTTTAATAATTTTTCCTTCAAGGTTAAATCCTCAGATAATTCATCTTTTACTGTAAAATGCTTTGATGATAGCATTCATCACTTCAAAGTCTTGCCCAAAAACCTGAGGCACACAAGAGAGGTAAGCTAAATTGCAGACATTTTAAATTGCCACTTTGTAGGGAGAGCCTAATATTATTATTTTATATTATATATATATATATTTTTTTTTTTTCAGCCGGCTTCCTCTTTTAGAATATTTTAGCATGAGACTTATGGCAATACAGCCCTCATTTTATTATCTGTAAGGCTTGAAAATTATTTTTTAGAAAAGTAATTATTAATAATACAAGGGGATTTTTATATTTTTTCCTCCAGGACTGGCTGGCTGCCATTGAGGAACACTCTGCTTATAGCACTCATTACTGCTCTCAAGACCAGCTAAGTGATGATGAAGATGAAGACATTGTGTTAGTTGAAGACATAAAAGAGTCACTGGAGGTAATTTCAAATGTAAATAGTTTTAGTGATGAATATAGAATGTATAATTTAGTGTTTGTTTGCCTTGAAATGTGTGCTTGTCCTCTGTAAATGTGATCTATAGATTTACAATATTGTCTTGCATTGTTCACCTGAATGAAACATAATGGTTATCGTTCTGGTCTTGGATCTTAGTTACATCATGCTAATCCTAGCTCTAGTATGAGAAACTTTAGTTGTACCTGAATTTGGAGAAGTTCTTAAAATTGTACTGCATACTTTGTTGGTAGGAAGCGAAAGGCTTTACACCTGACTCTTCAAATAAGGAGCACGTTTTATTTTAATCAATTATTAATTAATTTATTTGTTTTCCATGTGATTTTTACCTAAATACCTTGCAGACGAAACCAGATTAGTATCAGTGGGGTCCTATGTACTGTACATTTTTATTTTTTAAATGATTATTTCAAAGAGCGTTTTCAAATCGTACAAAGGAAAACATGTGAAAAAGCTGTACATTTTGTTATTGTCTTGAAAACATGAGAAATGGAGCTGACCATTCATATGGTCCTGAACACGCCTTAATGGGACTGACAGGAAATTGGTTCAAAAAAATCGCTGGAGGCATTACATATTATATAATAATATAATACCTGTATATAATATTATGTGATGGGGGTACCAATTATTTTCAAGGCATAAAGTGGCATGTCGAAATTGTCATGCTCTCCTTTTTTTAGATGAATGTGTTTCTCACATCCTTTACGTTTTTCTAACAAACAAAGCTGAATGTGCAGAGGTACCATTTAATGTCAGGAGTCCGGTGTTTTACATACTTCTGCCATACTTCTTCTGAACACTAGAGGGTATATTTGATCCTTTCATTGTGGAGAGAATACCCTTGGCTTTTAAATTGTAATTATGAAGCACAGTTTGTAGATTATGTCCTAGATTTTTAGGATTTTATCTTGCAAAATGTATAAATGGAAGTTGTTATCTTGAAAGCTTTTTTGTTTTTTTTTTTGGAGTTGTTAGAAGGTGGTAATTTTGCCCGAAAAGCATGTAGAAATAAAGCGCAAAAGTTTACCTCTATTTTTTTAGTGCTTTACCAGGGGCAGAGAAGAAGGAAGCAATGTAGGGGAATGAAGCTTGTATTATTTTTCTTTATTTCTCCCTTCTGGATTCTCCAAAGTAGAAAGATTGTTAAAGTGTATGTCCATCCAAAAAATGTTTTTTTTTTTTCATTTTGGATAGGGGAGGGAAGGGTCAGGACCTCTGTCAGGTTTTACTGCTGTATGTGACTCCATTAGAAAAATTTTGTCGCACTTCCTGTCCTGTTGATAATGTTTTACCAGGCAGGAAATAAATGTAACTCCAAGACCTAGTTTGAACCTGCGTTAAAATGTAGTGGTTGAGGAGTGTTTTTAAAGCACTCCTACTACCCACTAAACTAGTCTCATAATGGTATGTTGACCTGACAGTCCTGTGCACACAGGGGTGGTTGTGTAGCTTTGCGGTGGGACATGGCAAAAATGCCACCAAAAGAGACCCATTCAAGTGGGCTAAAAGGTCACAGTTCCCATGCAGTATTCCATGAAAAAAACTTTGTTTTTATATATAAAGTAGTAGGAGGTTAGAACTGCTTCTGCGGCAAATGTTCCCTCACTTCCTGTCTGGTAAAACAATTGTAAGCGGGACTGAGGGTAAATCTCTAGATGGCAGTAAAAACCCAACAGGCATTGGGTTCTCCTTCTCCATTTTATCCAAAACTAGCAAAAAAAGGTTTTGGGGTTGACCTACATTTTGAGAGAACCTTTTGGGGATAGAAATGTGGTGGAAATAAATGGGCTCTCATCCTTATCCTTCATTACTTACATGCTTCATTACTAATGAAAATACCCACCCAGGGTCAGTGAGCCGCAAGTGATGTTGGAACCCCCTACATGTATATTTGTTCTAGATTTGTAACTCATTAGAGTGACTGTTCAAGAAAATGTGCCTTCTAAACCAAGTTTGGAATGGGAACTGTAGCAGCTGTCAAAGCCACGTAAATGGTGGTTCTTTTCAGAAAGGTTGCATAAACCTTTAACTTTCAGGGATCAAACCCTACTCTTTATTGGGTGATGTAAAATAATCTATTTGGGTAGAGTTCTGCTTTAAAAGTCACATTTTTATTGACCTACCAAAGTCAAATAAAATGACCATAGACCATGCCACAAAAAAGACAGACAATTGGGAATGCTGCATACCACAGAGCTCATCCTAGAATCAAAATAATTTTCTAAAAAAAAAAAGCCCTGGTTTAGTGCCGATTAAAAATGCAGATAGAAGTTCAGTAAAGCTATAATCTTTTAATGGAATGCTGAAATTTATATTACAGTTTAATTATGGTATTATACAGCCTTGGCTTATTCCACATCATGCTAATAAACCTATTATCTCCTTTAAATTGCAGTAGGAATAGCAGGAGCATGATTATCTCAAGTTTAGTTAAATCCTATGGAGAAGTTTGTCGATTAGATAAGTGAAGGATTATACTTAATCAGAAATGTGGTCTCTGTAGCTTTTGTGCTTAGAAACGGGTTAAGCTAGCAATAGATGTGCCTAACACAACCCAAAAGCAAATCCTCATCATGGGGGATATATGCAGAGTAAAAGATGTTTCTTCTTTGAACCCTATTGATTGGTATGGGACTGTATAGGAAAAGCTTTGAAGCCACTGGAGAGTTTGAATTTAGATTTCCCTGCCACATCACAGCTCCAGTCTTGGGAAAACTGGCCCAGCATACATGCCCAACAAAGGAGTCCCCACTTTGGTTTCCACAAAAATACCCAGAAATAAGCTAAAAATTGTATAGAGAGGGATATTGGCCAGTGACATAAAAGTACCCACAGAGAAGAGGCAGTACTGCTTGTAACAAAACTGTATAGCTGCTGCTCTGGTCTGTAAAATGTTATGTGGAAATTGCAGTACTAATGTCTAGCCATTCCTGTTGTAAGGTAAAGTGGTACCCTAAAAATATTTATTTCAGCATGTACACCTCAGATAACCAAGACCAGCTCCCAATCTGCCGTACCTAGAAGTATTGACTGATTGGTGACTTACTGCATGTGTAGCTAGATTTTAGGTTTAACTCAAGCTTATTTAATTCTGAAGTAGGGAAACAACACTGGCAACACATCAGAGGCACCTCCAGAATACCCTGCTATACTAATATTCACTTGACCTTGACCCTATTCCACCTCTTTATTGGGAGCTGAAATGTACAATACAAATCCCCTTGCCCCATTTCTAACACCTAGAGTTAATAAGAATACAGACCTAGATGTCTGATTCCCACCGCTTTCCTATGCTTGTTTATATGTCAAATAAGTGCATTTTTCTAATACATATACTGTATCCATCATGAATGTATTTATGAGACATGATATAACCATTACAGACAGTCCCCGAGTTAGGAACGGGTTATGGACTGTAGGTTCGTTCTTAAATCAAATTTGTTTGTAAGTCGGAACTGTACATTTGTAAGTGTAACTTCAACTTGTGCAGTGACGTGGGAGGTTCTGGGCACTGCTATGTGTGCAGTTGTGTCATTTGGGGCTTTTCTGGCTACGCTAATACAGTACTGTGGGATTTGTCTGGAGGTGCTCAGGGACCAGTGTGGAGCGCAAGGGGCCAGCAGTGACGTCACACCACCCTCGTTCGTAAGTAGGAGTCGTTCGTAACTCGAATGTTCGTAACTCGGGGACTGCCTGTACTTCAACTCCTTTTTTGCCCATTATATATTAAGAGAGAGAAGAAAAATAAGAGTTCTTGTGTAACAAAAAAAGTCAGTGTAAGGCAAGTGGAAATAAGAAGCCATGGAATTCTTCTTTTATAAATGAAATCTATTTATTTCTATTGTTTTATGTAAGGGGGTCTCAAAATTCTCTAAACAAAGGGCCAGTTAACTGTCCTTTTAGAGGCAGTAGGGGGGCATGACTGTGGCCAGTGGGGTTAGAAAACCCATTGGAAGCAAACAGTGCCTCCTCATTTGTTTTAGTGGGAGGAATAGTGCCCCATTGTTGGTATCAGCAGGAGAAATGGTGCTCTATTATTGGTATTGTTTACTCCTCCGTGACAAACGAAGGTTACCCAAAAGATTGGGGTGACCGGTGTCAGTACGGGGGGATGACGGAGATTTTCCTGTCAATTGACCGGGAAACAAATCTCTTAAAACTCTGGGGGAATGTATTTTGTTATCTTTATTTATCTAAAGTAAATATTTTCTTCTTAAGGTACCGAAGAATAAAGGTGAACGGAATGTGACTGAAAAAAACAATGTGTTCTTGAGAATAAAAAGAAGAGAGAGAATTATATATTACCCGTTTTTTCCTCAACTTCATGTCCGT
>BLSH010354056.1:297375-316935 GCA_018402905.1 Glandirana rugosa | reverse complement strand
TGTTTACAGTTGTTGTCCTGCTGGAAGGCGAACCTCCGCTCCAGTCTTAAGCCTTTTGCAGACTCTAACAGGTTTTCCTCTAAGATTGCCCTATAATTGGCTCCATCCATCTTCCAATCAGCACTGACCAGCTTCCCTGTCCCTGCTGTAGAAAAGCATCCCCACAACATGATGCTGTCACCACCATGTTTCACAGTGGGGGTGGTGTGTTCAGGGTGATGTGCAGTGTTAGTTTTCCACCACGCATAGCATTTTGCTTTTAGGCCAAAAAGTTCAATTTTGGTCTCATCTGACCAGAGCACCTTCTTCCACATATTTGCTGTGTCCCCCACATGGCTTCTCGCAAACTGCAAATGGGACTTTCTTTCTACAATGGCTTTCTTCTTGCCACTCTTCCATAAAGGCCAGATTTGTGGAGTGCACGACTAATATTTGTCCTGTGGACAGATTCCCCCACCTGAGCTGTGGATCTCTGCAGCTCCTCCAGAGTTACCATGGGCGTCTTGGCAGCTTCTCTGATTAATGCTCTCCGTGCCCGGCCTGTCAGTTTAGGTGGATGGCCATGTCTTGGTAGGGTTGTAGTTGTGCTGTACTCTTTCCATTTTCAGATGATGGATTGAACAGTGCTCCGTGAGATGTTCTAACCTAAAAAGTATACAGCATAAAATTGGTAAAAACCGAAAACAATGGTATCAAATGCAGCTCCAAGTTCCCTAGGAGGAGACGCCGTGTCTCCTGCGTTCTCCTGGAAACTTAAAAAACCGGAAGTGACGTAGTGATGCCTAAGCCCCGCCCTACGCGTTTCATCATAGGACGTCTACTGGAGCGGTAGACTTCCTATGACGAAACGCGTAGGGCGGGGCTTAGGCATCACTACGTCACTTCCAGTTTTTTAAGTTTCCAGGAGAACGCAGGAGACACGGCGTCTCCTCCTAGGGAACTTGGAGCTGCATTTGATACCATTGTTTTCGGTTTTTACCAATTTTATGCTGTATACTTTTTAGCCAATACTTTTTAGCCAATAAATTAGCAATATTTGCACAAGATCGAGCTTTCATTTTTTATGGCATAAATCTTGGGACACGGAGAGGGGCGAAGGAAGCCCGGAGACCAGGAGTACACGGACAAGGAGGAACGCCACTTCCAAAGAGCACAGAGGGAGCTGTGTAATTCTCCCAAAACGTGAACCCCTTGAGCGGGGAACGTTTTTCCGGTAAGCAGGCACTCAGGGTCAGGAGGGGAGCACCTGACACACGGCTGAGAGGATATACCACGGATCACTTTAAATGAGCACCGCATGAGATCTATTGAATGATCACACTTGGAAAGTCACCTCGTTTATAAATTCACTTGAACTGTTGCACATTGAAAAGTTTGGACTTTTTAGGTTGATTTGTAAAACAGTTGGATATTGAGTCTTTTATTATTTATATTTTCCATCACTGAGCACAAAGCACTTTTACTAAGAATTTTATTTGCTTTACAGTTTTGTATTTTATACATGTTTTCATATATGAGGTTTATATATGTTGAGCCATCTATTTATTGATATCCGGCTTATTATATAAATATACATAGAATTTAAAACAGCACCTGCACATACCACTGATTTTTATCCTGATTGTTGGTTATACATTTGGTACAACAAGCCCAGACATATTGACATATACCATTGGTCCCTTGTTTACACTATTTTACCTTAATCACTGTCTGTACATTTAGTACCACTAAACTAAAGACAGGAAGAGGACATACTTCTAGTCCTTACAACCTTTTTTACCTTTCTTTTTCCTTTGATACCTTTGTTTACACATTGTTTGAAAATCCACCAGCACTCTGAAAATCTTTTACTTCATGTCAATCACTTGCTGTGTGCTGAATCTCCCTCCCCTGTCACCTTTTTACCTCTTGGTGTCAGGAAGACCTTTCTGATGTGACTCAGTCAGATAGCAGAGGAATGCGGCAGCAGACAGAAATGACCCTTAGTGCTCTGGATTGAGACAAGTAAACACTATAGAGGGATATGCTTTGTTCATATTTTATGTCCTAAGTTTACAACCACCTTAAACTTGACGCAAACTGAAATACAAAATACAAACGTGGCTTCTTACAAAATGTTGTCCAGCCAGCCTTGTGTGTTCAGACACCTTGCCAGACAGTATAGTGAGATCTTGGCTTTAGAAAATCACACATTTGTGACTTTAGCTGTTTGCCTGGAGCTCAACTTGAATGCCTTGGATGAGTATTACATTTTATGATTCACTTAAGCAGAAATGAAGCAAATTTCTATGGATTTAATTTTTTTTTTTTTTTTTACAATTGTTTCTAAGAATTGCAGAAGCACATTTTGTATCTCTACTAATCATAATACATAGATCTGTACATGCTGTTGTAATTTCCTGGGGAAAATTTACATTTACGTTTTTTTTTTTGGTGTGTGTGTGTGGTTTCTTTTTTGTTTGTGGTTGTGTGTGTTTTTTTTGTTGGGGTGTGTGTGTGTTTTTGTTGGTGTGTGTGTTTTTTTTTTTTTTGTGTGTGTATTTTTGTTGGTGTGTGTGGGTGTTTTTTTTTTTTGTTTTTTTTTGGGCTGTGTGTTTTTTGTCGGGGTGTGTGTGTTTTTGTTGTGTGTGTGTGGGTGTTTTTTTTGGGGTGTGTGTTTTTGTTGGTGTGTGTGTGTTTGTTTTTTTTTGTTTTTTTTGGGGTGTGTGTGTGTGTGTGTGTGTTTTTGTTTGGGTGTGTCTGTGTGTGTGGTTTTTTTTTTTTTTGTTGTTTTTGGTGTGTGTGTGTTTTTTTTTGTTGTTTTTTTGTGTGTGTGTGTGTTTTTATTTTTTTTGTTGTTGGTGTGTGTGTGTTTTTTTTTTTGTGTGTGTGTGTCTTGTTGGTGTGTGTGTGTGTAGCTTGTTGTTGGTGTTTGTGTGGCTTGTTGTTGGTGTGTGTGTGTGGCTTGTTGTTGGTGTGTGTGTGGCTTGTTGTTGGTGTTGGCGTGTGTGTGTGTGTGTTTTTTTTTTTTTTTTGGTGTGTGTGTTTTTTTTGTCGCTTTCCTGGCATAGGTTTTCAGTTGCTGTAAAGGCATGAAATAGCGTAGGAAGCAGTGCCAGCATGTGCGTACTACACAGGGAATAAACACAATGACCAATTAGAGAAGAAAGTCTGGGCCAATAGAAGTTGTGCCGTGTGGCCAATAGCAGATTTGCTTACATGTTGAAGATTGGCTGGCAGGGAAACGTTGTGGTACCTTCTCATGCAGCAGCCTGTGCTATGTGCAGGGGATTTTTATGCTGAGATGAGGATTAGGGAGGGAGCCAGCCAGCCCACAGATAACGGTCTATGTGATTCTGCCTGCAAGGACTGTACAGGAGGGGAAATAGAGAAGAAAAAGTGAAACATCCCATCAGAAAGGTACAGTAGAAGCATCAATGTGTCCGCTGACGGTGTGTGCCTGCTTGTCGGTTCAGAGGTTTATGTGTTGTGCTGAGCTCTGCAAAGATGCTAGTGATGTGTGCTGTGCTGTGCTGTGCTGCTGCAGTTTATCCGGGGATGGAGATGTTCTAGCTCTGCTGTGCAATGACCGGAGACAAGGCTAAAGTTCACAATTGCTGTTCATGCATTTATTTTACATTTTTCCTGAAAAGAGAAGTGATGATCATTTTTATTTTGGTTCCAAAACTAAAATCCTAGTTTTGTAGTGAGTTTGCTCTCCAGTTTGTTGGATGCCTTACAGTACAGTGGTGATATTTAGCTCTGTTCTAGCGAGCTGCATTGGCATACCGGCCATACTTGGCGCCCAGTGTGTGGCATTGTAAAGGGCTTTAGAGATGATCTCCCTGGATTAGCTCTGCGGAGGACACCCACTTTCTGCAGGCACTGTGCTAGCTGTGCACTTCTGACCTTGCAGCGCTAAGCATTTAGCACAACGCACACCTTACTATCACAGTATTGTTTTATTATCTGCACTGTAATAAGCAATTGATGGGACAGCGAGGAGCAAACCAGCAAAGACCTTATGTGACATGGAGGGAAACTAAAATATAGAACTAAAGGCATGATATTTGAAAGATATGTATTAATAACTAGAATAATATTATTTAATTTGAAAGATATTTATTAATAACTATAATATTTATAAAGAGAGGCATGATATTTGAAAGATATTTATTAATAACTATAATATTATTTATTTATAAAGAGAGGCATGCTATTTGACTAATATTTATTACCATAATTATAAAAAGATATGAATTTATAAATAGAGGCATAGTATTTTAAAGATATTTATTTCTAAATATAACAATGTCTTTTATTTTTATACCATTTTTTCTTTTTTTTACTTAAAGCATATTTGAAAGATATTATTTATAAAAAGATCAACAATATAATTGTTAAATCAAATAATAAAAAATATAATAATATATTTATTTATAAATAAAGGCATGATATTTGAAAGATATGTATTAATAACTATAATAATATTATTTCATTTTAAAGAGAGGCATGATATTTGAAAGATATTTATTAATAACTATAATATTTATTTATAAAGAGAGGCATGATATTTGACTAATATTTATTACCATAATTATACAAAGATATGAATTTATAAATAGAGGCATAGTATTTTAAAGATATTTATTTATAAATATAACAATGTCTTTTCTTTTTTTTTTTTACTTAAGGCATATTTGAAGATTTTTTATTTATAAAAAGAATAATAATATAATTGTTAAATCAAATAATAACAAATATAATTATATATTTATAAATAAAGGCATGATATTTGAAATATATGCATTTTATAAATATGATAATAAATATATTTAGTTATCAAGGCATTATATTTGAAAGATTTTTTTTTAATATAATTTTTTTTTACTTCAGGCATATTTGAAAGATTTTTATTTATAAAAAGAATAATAATAAATATGATAATTGTTAAATCAAATAAAAAAAATAATATATTTATTTATAAATAAAGGCATGATATTTGAAATGTATGCATTTTATAAATATAATAAAGATATTTAGTTATCAAGGCATGATATTTTGTTAATAAATATAATAATGACAGTATTAATTTGTAAATGGAAGCATTATGTTTGACTGATATTTATTACTATAATTATAAAGATATGAATTTATAAAGAAAGACATAGCATTTTAAAGATATTTATTTATAAATATAACAATGTATTTTATTTTTATACCATTTTTTTTTACTTGAAGCATATTTGAAAGATTTTTATTTATAAAAAGAATAATAATATAATTGTTAAATGAAATCATAAAAAAATAATTTATTTATTATATATATGTATTTATAAATATAATAATAAAGATATTTAGTTAGCAAGGCATGATATTGGAAAGATCTTTTTTTAATAAATATATTTTTTTACTTAAGGCATATTTTGAAAGATTTTTATTTATAAAAAGAATAATAATACATATGATACTTGTTTTAATCAAATATAAAAAAATGTTTATAAATAGAAGCATGATATGTGAAATGTATGTATTTATAAATATAGTAATAAAGATATTTAGTTATCAAGGCATGATATTTTGTTAATACATATAATGACAATAATAATTTATAAATAGAGGAATTATATTTGACTGATATTTATTACTAGAATTATAAAAAGATATATAGATTTATAAAGAGAGGCATAGTATTTTAAAGATATTTATTAATAAATATAACAATGTCTTTTTATTTTTATATCATTTTTTTTTTACTTGAGGCATATTTGAAAGATTTTTATTTACAAAAAAAATAATAATAAAGATAATTGTTTAATCAAAAAAAAGTAATAATATATTTATAAATAAAGACATGATATTTGAAATATATGTATTTATAAAAGGGAATATAAAAGATATTTAGTTGTAAAGGCATGATATTTGAAAAATGTTTTTTTAATACATATAATAATGACAATATTAATTTATAAATCGAGGCATGATATTTGACTGATACTTGTTACTATAATTATAAAAATATATGAATTTATAAAGAGAGGCGTATTTTAAAGATATTTATAAATATAACAATGCATTTTATTTTTAATATAATTTTTTTTTTTTTTACTTGAGGCATATTTGAAAGATTTTTATTTATAAAAAGAATGATATAATAATAAATATGATTTATAAATCAAAAATAATATATTTTTTTTATAAATAGAGGCGTGCTATTTGAAAGATATTTATTTATAAATATAATAAGAAAAATATTTTTTTATAAATAGAGGCATGGTATTTGACAGATATTTACCATAATTATAAAAATACATGAATTTATAAATATATGCATAGTATTTATAAGATATTTATTTATAAATATAACAATGTTTTTATTTTTATATAATATTTATTTTCAAATTGAGGCATACTTGAAAGATTTTTTCTTATAAAAAGCATAATAAATATGATGATCTATAAATCAAATAAAAATGATGTAATGTATTTATAAATAGAATCATCATATCTCAAAGATATTTGTTTACTACTATAATAATAAAAACAATAGGTATTTATAAATAGAGGCATGGTGTTTTAAAAATATTTATTTATAAATACAATAAATGTCTTTATTTTCATATGATATTTATTTATAATTTGAGTCATGATGGAATACAATTCATATAATATTAAGAGGATAATTTATAAATTGAATGAAAATAATATGATACTAAAGTTATGTATTCATAAACAGAGGCATGATGATATATGAAAAATATTTATTGTGGACATGAAATGATATATTTAATGTCCTTTTGTATGCCATTATTTTAAAGATGTGTGTCTTTATATATACACTAAATCTAAAAATATTAGAGGAAAATAAGAAAAAAAGAGTAGGAATATAGGGAAAATATACTCATACTTAAATGTATACATGGACAAAAAAGTTAACAAAAAAAGAAAAAAATTAAATAAATAAGCGTGTAAAAATAAAAAAAAAGGGGGGGGGGGCTCGATTGACCACTTGGACTGTTTTTCTGCTGTGAGTTTTCCATGTTTCTGACACTTCAGCCCTGAAAAGATTTACCCCCTTCCTGACCATGGCACACTTTGTGATTCGGCACTGCGTCGCTTTAACTGACAAGTGCGCGGTCATGCGACGTTGTACCCAAACAAAATTGAAGTCCATTTTCCCCCACAAATAGAGCTCTCTTTTGGTGGTATTTTATCACCTCTGCGGTTTTTATTTTTTATTTATGGTAAAAGAAATCACAATAAACGTATATTGATTGGTTGCTGCGTTTACAAACCATGAGAATTAATTTATGGCATTTTTACTGTTTTTTTTTCTTACTAGTTATAGCGGCAATCTGCAATATTTATTTATTTTTTATTTTTTATTGGGGCTGTGATATTGCGGCAGACAGATCGGACACTTTTGACACTTTTTTGGGACCATTGACATTTATACAGCGATCAGAGCTAAAAATAACCACTGATTACTGTGTAAATGTCACTGGCAGTGAAGGGGTTTACCTGCAGGGGGTGATCTAGAGGTTAAGTGTGTTCCCTAGGCGTGTTCTAACTGTGAGGGGGCTGGGCTGCCAGGGGCATAAGAGATCTAACTGATACCAGTGGCAGGGATCAGTAGATCACTGTCATGCCGCTGGACAGAAAGGGGAACCGCTGTGTTTAGCAAGCGATCGCGGGTCGTTGGCAGACAGTCCGCCCCAACCCGTGGCCCCACTCGCGGAGCGTGCCGCGGGCATGAGAGCGCGGCGGTGCGCCCCCGCCACTGCGGCTGTGTGGATCGCCGTCTATAGATGGCGATCAGTGCAGCGGAGCCACTTTGCCGCCGTGTATCCACGCAATACGGTCGGCAAGTGGTTAACCTTCCTGGCAGTATGTGAAATACATTTCCAATGAAACCGCAGAATGAATAATATGCCAATAATAATCATTTTTGTGCAAATGTTGGGGGTGGTCAGAAATAGCTTTATTAAGTTTTTAGCATAACAATGCCACATGGTTTATTGTACAATAGCAGGAGTCCAAATGAAGATCACCGGATTGTAAATCGAATTAGAAATATAAATGATTCTACTGAAACCGATAGAAAGCTGAATACAGTGAAGGTTTTTTGAGAGGGGTTCTGATACCAGGTTTTAAGTAAAGCCCAGAAACAGAAAATAAATCCCCCCACACACACATATATATATTATATGACAACAGAAGTAAATCACAAGCTGTCAGCAGAACTTCTATAAAATGAAAAAAAAAAGCCTTTTCTTTTTAGAATTTGCAAATATTCCAGGAATAGGATTTTACCTCCATGTTATTTCTATAAATCCAGTAGTACATATCGGCATTACATTGTAGCAGAGTAACCAGCTGTGCTGCCCTGTAAGTACAATACCCGTTTTGTATTGCTGGGCAGATGATGGCGCATGGTGTATTCCACACAATATACTGAGACCTTTGTTGTCATACAGAACATTCTTCCTGACAAGTGGGTGGAGGTCACCAGTAGGACTACTGAAGATATGCCATAGTAATATATGAATGGAACCCAAGGCATTCTAGGTAGTTGGCAAGATTAGCATTTGTCCTTTTAACAGTGTGGCTAGATTCCAGCAGTGTGATAGCTGGATACTTCATGGTACAAAAATAGGAAGTGTGTAACCCCATATCCCATGGGTGGACAAAATATTCTATAAATCAGAAGTTGGATTATCCAGGGAAGGAGCTAGCAGGCTTGTTTTAGGAACCTGGAAATGCATGTTTCTATTATAAACAATTAAAAAAGGCCAAAAATATAGAAGTGTCCATAACCAAATAATTCAGAAGGCAGATTATCCAGGCAAGGAGCTAGCAGGCCTGTTTTAGGAACCTGAAAATGCATCTTTCTTTTGTAAAGAGTTAAAAAAATGTGTCCAGGACCATGTTAAATGCTTTGGCTACCTTGCTGTTGGAAATGTATAAACTGTATAAAATTTATATATGGTGTCTTATGTTGTATTCAATTTAGTTATACAAGATATACAGTGCCTTGCGAAAGTATTCAGCCCCCTTGAACTTTGCGACCTTTTGCCACATTTCAGGCTTCAAACATAAAGATATAAAACTGTAATTTTTTGTGAAGAATCAACAACAAGTGGGACACAATCATGAAGTGCAACGAAATTTATTGGATATTTCAAACTTTTTTAACAAATAAAAAACCGAAAAATTGGGCGTGCAAAATTTTTCAGCCCCTTTACTTTCAGTGCAGCAAACTCTCTCCAGAAGTTCAGTGAGGATCTCTGAATGATCCAATGTTGACCTCAATGACTAATGATGATAAATAGAATCCACCTGTGTGTAATCAAGTCTCAGTATAAATGCACCTGCACTGTGATTGTCTCAGAGGTCCGTTTAAAGCGCAGAGAGCATCATGAAGAACAAGGAACACACCAGGCAGGTCTGAGATACTGTTGTGGAGAAGTTTAAAGCCGGATTTGGATACAAAAATAATTCCCAAGCTTTAAACATCCCAAGGAGCACTGTGCAAGCGATAATATTGAAATAGAAGGAGTATCAGACCACTGCAAATCTACCAAGACCTGGCCATCCCTCTAAACTTTCAGCTCATACAAGGAGAAGACTGATCAGAGATGCAGCCAAGAGGCCCATGATCACTCTGGATGAACTGCAGAGATCTACAGCTGAGGTGGGAGACTCTGTCCATAGGACAACAATCAGTCGTATACTGCACAAATCTGGCCTTTATGGAAGAGTGGCAAGAAGAAAGCCATTTCTTAAAGATATCCATAAAAAGTGTCGTTTAAAGTTTGCCACAAGCCACCTGGGAGACACCAAACATGTGGAAGGAGGTGCTCTGGTCAGATGAAACCAAAATCGAACTTTTTGGCAACAATGCAAAACGTTATGGTTGGCTTAAAAGCAACACAGCTCATCACCCTGAACACACCATCTCCACTGTGAAACATGGTGGTGGCAGCATCATGGTTTGGGCCTGCTTTTCTTCAGCAGGGACAGGGAAGATGGTTAAAATTGATGGGAAGATGGATGGAGCCAAATACAGGACCATTCTGGAAGGAAACCTGATGGAGTCTGCAAAAGACCTGAGACTGGGACGGAGATTTGTCTTCCAACAAGACAATGATCCAAAACCTAAAGTAAAATCAACAATGGAATGGTTCACAAATAAACATATCCAGGTGTTAGAATGGCCAAGTCAAAGTCCAGACCTGAATCCAATCGAGAATCTGTGGAAAGAACTGAAAACTGCTGTTCACAAACGCTCTCCATCCAACCTCACTGAGCTCGAGCTGTTTTGCAAGGAGGAATGGGCAAAATTTCAGTCTCTCGATGTGCAAAACTGATAGAGACTTCCCCAAGCGACTTACAGCTGTAATCGCAGCAAAAGGTGGCGCTACAAAGTATTAACTTAAGGGGGCTGAATAATTTTGCACGCCCAATTTTTCAGTTTTTTTATTTGTTAAAAAAGTTTGAAATATCCAATAAATTTTGTTCCACTTCATGATTGTGTCCCACTTGTTGTTGATTCTTCACAAAAAATTACAGTTTTATATCTTTATGTTTGAAGCCTGAAATGTGGCAAAAGGTCGCAAAGTTCAAGGGGGCTGAATACTTTCGCAAGGCACTGTATATGTGTGTGTGGATATATGTAAGCACAGTATGTATGCATTATATTTCTAGAAGTTGTATACGGTATGTGCATTTGTATATACAGTATGTGTTCTGTATATCGTGTTATGAAAAGAGCTCCACGAATACTGTTAATGCATTTTCAGTGAACATTAATTAACAACCACGCCATAGCCGAATGATGGCGCGATCAGATGTAAACAGGCCGGCACATGTCCAGTTTATCTCTCCCCTCTCTGTACTGATCTGTACAGTGTGAGAAGAGAGTGGAGAGATCGGATGCAGCAGCGCTGTGGGCTGGATATGTAGTACCCACAGCATTGCTCTGTGCCAGTCTGCATTCATCCATCCTTCGCCATCCATCCACCAACATCCATGCTCGACCATCCCCGTCCATGCTCGGCCATCCTCGTCCATGGCTCATCCATCCCCTTCCATGGCTCATCCATCCCCATCCATGCTCAGCTATCCTCAGCCATGCTCATCCATTCACAGCTCATCCATCCACATACACGGCTTAGCCATCCCCATCCATGCTCATCCATCCCCATCCACAGCTCATTCATACTCATCCATGGCTCATTCATCCCAATCCTCAGCTCATTCATGATCATCCATGGCTCATTCATCCCAATCCTCAGCTCATTCATGATCATCCATGGCTCATTTATGCCTCATTAATGCTCATCCATGGCACATCTGTTCTCATCTGTGCCACATCCATGCTACTACAGTGCCACTATAGTGCCTCACAATAATGTAATAGGTAGTCACATTAGATTTGAAATTTATGCCCCTAGAACACCTGATGGTGCTCCCTGCATGTTGGGCCTCTGTATGTTGCCAGGCTGTGGGAAAGTCTCACACACATGGTATCGCCATACTCAGAAATAGTAGAATATATTTTGGGGTGTCATTTTTGTTATGTACATGTTGTGTGTTAGAAATTTTGTATAAATGGACAACTTTGTGTAAAAAAAAAAAAAAATGCATTTTCAAGTGTGATAGGTTGTCAAGAAATTAAATGTGTATTTATTTATGCCCCTAGAATGCCTTATGGTGCTCCCTACATGTTGGGCCTCTGGATGTGGCCAGGCTGTGTAAAAGTCTCACACATGTAGTATTGTCATACTCGGGAGGAGTAGTAGAATGAGTTTTGGGGTGTAATTTGTGCTATACATATGCTGGGTGTGAGAAATAATCTGTTAATATGATCATTTTGTGAAAAAAAAATCTTCATTTTGGAAAAAATTACAACTTCAAAAACTTTGCCATGCCTCTTAATAAATACCTTGGAATGTCTACTTTCAAAAAAGGGGCCGTTTGGAGGGTATTTGTGCTTGTTAGGGTCTCAAGAAATTAGATTGGCCGTCGGTATATCAGGTGTAATCAATATTCAGTGATTGCACCATAGCTTGTAGACTCTATAACCTTCACAAAGACCAAATAATATACACTAATTTGGGTTATTTTTACCAAAGATAGGTAGCTGTATACATTTTGGCCAAAATTTATGAAGAAAAATGACTTGTGCAAAATTTTATAGAAACTAAGCAAAATTCATTTTTTTTACAAAATTTTCAGTATTTTTTTCATTTATAGCGCAAAAATAAAAAATCCAGCCGTGATTAACCACTTCAGCCCCGGAAGAATTTCCAGCTTTAGGACCGGAGCCCTTTTTGCGATTCGGCGCTGCGTCGCTTTAACTGACAATTGCGCGGTCGTGCGACGTTGTACCCAAACAAAATTTGCGTCCTTTTTTTCCCACAAACAGAGCTTTCTTTTGGTGGTATTTGATCCCCTCTGCGTCATTTCTGATCGCCGCTATAAACAAAAGAAGAGCGACAATTTTGCAAAAAAAACCAAATTTCTTACTTTTTGCTAAAATACAAATCCAAAAAAAAAAATATAAAAAAACATTTTTTTTCACCGTTTTTGGCCGATTTATATTCTTCCTCATATTTGCGATAAAAAAAATCGCAATCGGCGTTTATTGATTGGTTTGCGCAGAAGTGGTCGCGTTTACGGATGATAATTCATTTCTGGGGTTTTTATTTTTTTTTTATTTTTTACTAGTAATGGCAGCGATCTGTGAATTTTAGCGGTACTGCGATATTTCAGCGGACATGTCGGACCATTTTGACACTTTTTTGGGACCATTGGCATTTATACAGCGATCAGTGCTATAAAAATGCACTGATTACTGTGTAAATGCCATTGGAATGAAGGGGTTAACCTGCAGGGGGCGCTCTAAGGGTTAACTGTGTTCCCTGGGCGTGTTCTAACTGTGGGGGGACTGCCCTAGCTGGGGAAGGGAAGTGGTCACAGCCTCGGTATACAGGAAGGCTGTGATCACAGCCCTTCCCCCTTCACAGAACGGAGGTCCGTGTTTACATACACGGACCTCTGTTCCTTCACTCCGGGGGGGGGGCATCGCGGGTAGCCGGCGGCAATCGAAGCCGCCGCACCCGCTCCCTGGCCCTCCCCGAACACAGTGAGCGCGTGGGCGCGGCTCCGGCGGCGTGCGCGCGCTCACGGTGCGCGTTATCGCAGCCGCCGTCATATGACGCCGATTTGCGATAACGAACCACCTTGTCGCCGTCAACCTGCGGTTGGCGGTCGGCAAGTGGTTAAATACCACCAAAAGAAGGCTCTATTTGTGTGCAAAAAAGGACAAAAATTTAATTTGGGTACAGTGTAGAATGATGGAGTAATCGTCATTCAAAATGTGAGAGGGCTGAAAGCTGAAAAATTGGTCTGGTTATTAAGGGGGTTGAAGTGCCCAGTGGGCAAGTGGTTAAAAGAAGTGTGGGATTAAAAACAAAACATTTATACTCCCCTATTAAGATGCAGCATCAATCCGATGCTTCATCTGTCACACACCTTCTCTACTTTAAAGGGGTTGTAAAGTTTTGTGTTTTTCTTTTTTTTTTTAATGACAAACATGTCATACTTACCTCCTCTGTGCAAGGATTTTGCGCAGAGTGGCCCCGATCCTCCTCTTCTGGGGTCCCCCAGGGGCGCTCCTGGCTCCTCCCTGCATCGAGTGCCCCCTTGGGGCACCCATGCGAGTGTGCTCCCGTGTCCTGCTGCTGCGTCCATTGACACACACAGCAGGACTCGGCCCCGCCCCTTGGCTCTTGCGTCATTGGATTTGATTGACGGCAGTGGGAGCCAATGGCTGTGCTGCTATCAGTCTATCCAATCAAGACCTGAGACACTGACTGGAGCCAGTGTGCTCGTCCCTATTGCTGGAAAGTAAGTAAAAGGGGGACTCTGTGTGGCTGCTGCATCACAGGAGGTTTTTCACCTTAATGCATAGAATGCATTAAAGAGGAGGTCCGCCCAGCAGCTACACATACTGTAGTTGCTAACTTTTAATAATCGGATGCTTTCCTGTCCTGGAGTCCAGCAATGTCGGCATCGCAGCTGATGGTTCCTTCAGCTGTCAAGTGCTGCTGCCACCATTATGGGTAAGGGAACCCAGCAGTGAAGCATTACGGCTTCAGGTCAGGCCCCTACTGCGCATGCGTGAGGCACCACTGAGTTCTGCTACTGACCTGGCGGCCAGTAGCAAATCTAGGAGGGAGTAGGAGGGAGCCGGGCTACTGCCGTAATTCAGGTTTTTGCTCCCCCCCCCAAAAGGTGCCAAATGTGACACCGGAGGGGGGGGGGAATCCTATGAGCAAAAGTTCCTCTTTTGGGCGGAACTCTGCTTTAAGGTGAAAAACCTTGAGGGTTTACAACCCCTTTGAAGAACTGTCAGTCATCACTCTCTGCTCTGCTCCCTCCAGCACTTACTGGAGCGCCGTGCTGTGGAGGGGGCAGGAGTGGCTGGCTTAGACTCAGTGGATCGCTGAGAGGCTGACCCAGCTGCCAGTCAAGGATGTGGGCAGATCCTGACATTACTGAGATCTCTGCAGAGCCTGGAGCGGCTCTGTGATGCCAGCCAACAGCGAGCTTTAGCTGAATCTGGGTCACAGAAGTGCAGAACTATGTGACCCACAGGAGAATTATGGCCAAAAGAATTATCTGTTTCATCAGCAGTGTTCGCAGAAAACGCTTCCTAATCCATCCCGTATACTTCACACTTTTCCCTGCTTTTTCCCTTTTTGGGGATTGGTCCCCTTATCGGCCCGCCCCCATGCTTTGAAGCCAATGAGAGAGAACTCTGCTGCTGGAAGTATCCAGGTTACGCAGGCAGTGATGTGGACACCCGAAAAGGGACCTCGCCGAATGTAAACAGAGGATTTGAAAACTTGATGTCATTGTGAATGCGGCTTTAGGTAAAACTGGCTATACAAACAGATTTTTTTTTCATTCAACCTCCATCTAAGAAATTCCCCTCTCCGCGCTAAGCAGTGCAGATGGAGGAATCTCCCCCTGCAGTTATTGTTTTCTGACTGTTTTTCTAATCGAAAGATGTCAGAGGAGTGGATGTCAACAGAGCCACCCATGATGCAAATTTAACCCCTTTGATCAGCTAGAGTGCTTTCACACTGGGGCAGGCAGGCGGGTGCGCGGCGCTTTTAACCCCCACAAGGGGTTAAAACGGGGTTAAAAGTGCCGGCGGTGTGCAGCCTCTTCGGAAGCGCTGCCCATTGTTTTCAGTGGGCAGGGGAGGTGGAGGAGCGGTATATTACAGCTCACCGCACCGCCCCAAATATGCTGCTTGCAGGACTTTTTGTAACGTCCTGGAAGAGCACCGCCCCAGTGTGAAAGCACATTGGGGTGGATTGGGCTGGACTTTTGAGGAGCTTCACAGGTGCTATTTTTAGCTAAATAGCGCCTGTAAAGCTTTGCCTCAGTGTGAAAGGGGTCTTAAGTAAAAGTTTTTTTTCTTCTTTTTTTTTTTTTTCTATGTCAATGACATAATAGGGGGTTAGGGGCCCTATTATGGGATATATACTGAAATGTATAGTGTGACAAAGAGAAAAAGTGACTGATCAGCACAAGAGCCAATGAAATATAATAATATCCCAATAAAAATGAATGGGGCGGTGGCACAGTGTTGCGTGCATCCCTGTGCTGGTAAAAGATGGCCCTGCACAAGAAACGCATATCTGCAGTGCCATGTATGATTGGGCCCTAACACTAATTTCACACTGGGGCGGGAGCGGTTAAAGCGCCGCTATGCAGTCGGCTGCACTGCGCTTTTAACCCCCCACAAGGGGTTAAAAAGGGGTTAAAAGTGCCGGCGCACTCTGCTTCCGAGGCGGTGTGCAGCTGCTTCGGAAGCGCTGTCCATTGATGTCAATGGCAGGGACGGTGGAGGAGCAGTGTATTGCTGCTCACCTCACCGCACCGCCCCAAAGATGCTGCTTGCAGGACTTTTTGTAACGTCCTGCAAGTGCACCGTCCCAGTGTGAAAGCACTCAGGCTTTCACACTGGGGTGCATTGGGACATGTTTTTCAGGCGCTTTACAAGTGCTATTTTTAGCGCAAAAGCGCCTGAAAAACCGCTCCGTGTGAAAGTAGCCTAAATGAGACCTGAGGATGCATGATTTCACTGTCCTTTTATGATAATGATCATCATCATTATCAGCATGATAATCGCACAATACAGGTTCAATGCTCCTACACTATGCACTGTGATTATCATTATGATAATAATAGTGATCAAATCTGGCTGCTGTATAAATCAATCATAGGCAACAGGGGCAGCATGGCAGGGGTGGGGGGTGTTTTAATCACTGTACCTTTTTATAGAGAAGAAGAATTCACTGCAGTGATGGTCCCCACTTTCCTCACACTTTAACAGCCTGGAGCCTGCTGTGCTGCCTGTCGCTCTGTGTTTTAATGGCTGTTGGCAATTTTCTTGAAGGAGCCTGCCCTCTCCTCAGCACCTACTTGCTGAAGGAGGCAGGCAGTGAAGAAGCTGCTGACCGACTCGAGTGCCCTGTGCTATCACTCCGCCGAGTCAGCCCGGCCGGAACCTTAAAGCGGTAGTAAACCCGCGAAAAAAACCCTGCAAGACAATAGCATACTAATACATTATGAAATACCTTAGAACGAGGCCCCTGATGCCCGGCACAGTCAGCGCTGAGGGCGCTGACATGATGTTTATCTTCTTTCTTCTGGGTAAGCGGCTCCGGCGCTGTGGGTGGCCGGAGCCACGAGATGTCTCTCCTACGCGCACACTCTTTATTCCGGCAGCAAGCTCTGATTTTCCGGAAGCCTCCGCCGGATCATTAGAGCACATGCGCCGCTGACGTCAGCAGCTGCATGTAGCATGAAAATCTCCTAAACCATACAGGTTTAGGAGATATTCATTTTACCTACAAGTGAGCCTTACTATTGGCTTACCTGTAGGGAAAAATCACATTAGGGGGTCTGATTTTCAGGGAAATGCAGCCCTGGATGGCGTTAATCCGCTGCAGCACAGTCCCTCCATACTACAACCTCCTGAGCCCCTCTGAAGGAATTGATTTTGACCACCTGGGAGCTGCAGGAAACCCGGGGACACCGCCTCTTCTCTGTTCTTGCTCAGGGAGCGATTTAGGGAGCTCAATAAGCGGGCCAGGTCAGTATCCCTGCCCGTCCAATTGAGCTCCATATAACGCAATAGGAAACTAGCAAGCAACCAATGAGCGTGCAGAAACGGTTTACTCAGTGTTCCTAAATACACTTGTATATTTTTTTTTGGACTGACATCCTGTTGCTAGGCAGATTAGAAAAAAGTCTAATCATAGACATTTTTTTTTTCTAATCTACCTAGCAACAGCAGCAGAGAGAGAGATACAAATAGGGAAGGGAACAGCAAGTGCAGGACTAGCATTTAAAGGCACAGAACACATTTTACAACAGAAAAAAGATAATATAGTTTATTTTTTATTTATTTTCCTGCAACAAAAACTGGTGGGGAGCTGCCCCAGGAGCCCCTATGGACGAGCCTCCACTGGTCAATGATCAGCTAGAGGGGTGTGGGATGGGGTACTTGTTTTGCCCAAAGTTGGGCTTTAAGTGACATTTATTGACCATACTGTATATAAATATAGAGGGAGTAGGTAAAATTATATTGGTCTCAATACTTAAAGTGATAGTAAACTGCATAAAATAAAGTAAAAAAGAAAAACGAAATGGTCCTTCCGCATGCGTGCACTACATACTATCACATTATAACAGACGTACCCAAAAACTGGATCCCTCCAGTGGCACCCTGTCTTGGCTGACAGGGCTTCCATCCTCAACCAATCTTCCTTCCGGGTTCTTTGAATAGCCAAGCTGTTATGACATCACTCCTGTGCATGCGAGTGGAAGTTGCTGCCACGACACAGCCCCCTCGATGGAGAGAGAGCTTTGAGAGCGCAGTGCACATGCTTCGGTGACCGGCTGCTACACATGTAAATATCTCCTGAACAGTACAAGTATGTGTGAGAACTTTTTTTTAAATTTCTGCTGCTAACTTGAATACTTTTTTTTATTTGTTTGAGAGATAAAGGAGGTGGAAATCTTTTTGCACTTTTTTTTTTCCAGGTTTAACCACTTTAGCCTGGAAGGATTTACCCCCTTACTGACCAAAGCAGTTTTTGCGATTCGACACTGCGTCGCTTTAACTGACAATTGCTCGGTCATGCAACGTTGTATCCAAACAAAATTTACATCCTTTTTTTCCCACAAATAGAGCTTTGTTTTGGTGGTATTTGATCACCTCTGCGGTTTTTATTTTTTGCGCTATAAACAAACAAGGAGCGACAATTTTGAAAACATTTTTTTTTTCTTTTTGCTATGATAAATATAAAAAAATATATAAAAAAAAAATGTATTCGTCAGTTTAGGCCGATATGTATTCGTATACATATTTGTGGTAAAAAAAAAAATTGCAATAGGCATATATTAACCACTTCAGCCCGGAAGGATTTCCCACTTTAGGACCGGAGCCCTTTTTGCGATTCGGCGCTGCGTCGCTTTAACTGACAATTGCGCAGTCGTGCGACGTTGTACCCAAACTAAATTTGCGTCCTTTTTTTCCCACAAATAGAGCTTTCTTTTGGTGGTATTTGATCATCGCTGCGTCGTTTCTGATCGCCGCTATAAACAAAAGAACAGCGACAATTTTGCAAAAAAACCCAAATTTCTTACTTTTTGCTAACATACAAATCCAAAAAAAAATACAAAAAAACATTTTTTTCACCGTTTTTGGCCGATTTATATTCTTCCTCATATTTGCGATAAAAAAATCGCAATCGGCGTTTATTGATTGGTTTGCGCAAAAGTGAGTACGTTTACGGATGATAATTCATTTTTGGGGTTTTTATTTTTTTTAATTTTTTATTAGTAATGGTGGCGATCTGCAATTTTTAGCGGTACTGCGATATTTCAGCAGACATGTCGGAATATTTTGACACTTTTTTGGGACCATTGGCATTTATACAGCGATCAGTGCTATAAAAATGCACTGATTACTGTGTAAATGCCAATGGCAGTGAAGGGGTTAACCTGCAGGGGGCGCTCTAAGGGTTAACTGTGTTCCCTGGGCATGTTCTTACTGTGGGGGGACTGTCCTAGCAGGGGAAGGGAAGCGATCACAGCTTCCGTGTAGAGGAAGGCTGTGATCACAGCCCTTCCCCCCCCTCACAGAACGGAGGTCTGTGTTTACTTACACGGACCTCTGTTCTTTCACTCCGGGGGGGCATCGCGGGTAGCCGGCGGCAATCGAAGCCGCCGCACCCGCTCCCTGGCCCTCCCCGAACACAGTGAGCGCGCGAGCGAGCCTCCGGCGGGCGCGCGCGCTCACAGTGCGCGATCTCGCAGCCACCATCAGATGATGGCGATTTGCGATATCGAACCACTCTGTCGCCGTCAACCTGCAGTTGGCGGTCGGCAAGTGGTTAATTGGTTTGTGTAAAGTTATAGCATCTACAAACTGAAAATTTGGCGTTTATGGCGTTTTTCTTTTTTTTTTTTTTTTTTTTTTTTTTTTTA
>BLSH010354056.1:267694-282491 GCA_018402905.1 Glandirana rugosa | reverse complement strand
CATGGTGTTTTCATCTTGCACAAGTTGAAGATTTTTTCACGTTTTATTTACTTTTTAGTCGCTTCAGACACTTTTTGTTTCACGTTCCAGAGATAAACTTCTCCACTGGTGGATTAATATTATTGAACTTCACCTTACCATATTACAGTGTGGTTACATCTATATATTTTGCAATATTCTTTTGTAGATTTCATGTCTGTGATTTACGTTTTTTTTTTTCTTCTCAATTCACTCTCAGTGCCTCGACCAGGGGGCTTATTTTCACGTTTATGCTCATGCGCTGCACATTTTTTATATCCATCTGTAATCCAGTATTTTGTTAAGGCTGTTTGTGCTAGCTGCTCACTATTTCACTGATTAGCGCGGTATTTTCTCTTTTTTAATTTTGTGTTACTTGTTACTGACTAGTTACTGGGCTTTATTTCGGGGACATACCTTCTGTTTTTTTCCTTTAGGGCAGTGCACTTGTTTGTCAGTCGAACACTGTTATGCCTGAACTACAAGATTTTATGTGGAACCTCACTAAAGACGCTTTTCTCCACAAGCTTCTATGGCAGCATTATCTGTGGAGATTCTCCAGGAGTTTATCTCCAACTTTGACAGCTTTCTCTGTGGAGACTCAGTGATGAAGTGTATCTCCACAAGTTCTCATGACAACCTTCTCTGCATGACTAAAGCTGGCCATACTCGGTTTGTCTTTTTTTTTGGATGAATGAAAAAAAGATAAGAGATTCCTCCATCCACACAAATGAGATTGATAGAGGAAACCCTCCCATCGGGACATTTTATGCGGACAGTGGCAGCTACAGCTGTCAGAATACACTAATCCGTTTTCTAACATGCCCCTTCCACAGTAGTCAAACAAGACTGCTGTTCCTAGAGCACTGCCTATGGTGACTTGTAGTCACAGAGACATTGGTGCTGATTTGACCCCTGGCACACCTCTGCCTCACATCCCTGGGTATTTCTGGGGCGCTGGGTAGCTCCTTTTCTTAAAAGTACACCCCCATTTATGGCATATGCATTCTGGCACAAAAAGAAAGGGCAGTTGCCCTGCGGCTGTGGGGGAATATATAGATCTAGACCTAATTTGTGCTATGTGCAAGGTTTTGTTTGGCACAGAGAAAGATTGTGCTATTTGCTCTTCAGTTCACAGTGTCAACTGTCTGTGTCAGCGGCCATTTTTGACTCCCCCTTTTGTCATGGGTGCTCATTCCTCTTCCTGCCTTATGGCAGAGGTAGTGTGTTTTTCAAAATTTTATGACTCCTTTCATCTAACTTATTGCTCCACCTGCCACCTTCCCCAGCGGAATAGAATGCAGAGATGCCTAATATTTCTGCTTCTGTTGGCAGATCTTCTAGAGGACTCATTGTTGGGTGCATCCTTCCTTAGGATGCTCCATCTGCTGAACTTCAGTCAGCAGTTGGTTCTCCAAAACAGAAGAGAACTGATCTTGGTTGCGTGTTCCACTTTAAATTAAGAGAAACCTACTGATTCTTCCGTTACCACAGTGTTTCGGCCTGGTTCTCCTAGACCTAAACCTTCCAGCAAGGCATTTTCTTTCTCACCTTTGCACTTCCTTCCCGACCCTTGGTTGACTGATCTACATTGCTAAGCATCAATATGGAGGCCACTGGTGTTTACAATCAACTATGTTGACCAGCTGATTGTCAGGCTGAACTTCGTGTGATGCAATGCTGAATGATATCCAGGTTTCAGTCTCAGATAACCCTTTCAGATAATACCAAGTGGGTGCGGGATGTCATCACATTGGGCGTAGGGGAGCCAATCCTAGTATCCCCGGGGCTGGTTTCATGCAGAGAGAGCTGTGGAATGAAAGACCGTTTCTCATTATAATACATGTGAGTGTACTTTTTTGTTTTCAGTTTTTAATAAAGGGTTTCAGTGAGCATTATGGGTTTTTTATTGCCTTGATCCAAGTTATGATACAAGTTTTGGTGAGAATGGTGGATTATTAACCTCTTAGGGGTCTTAGGCACGACCCCTGATGGGGGGGTCCTGCGCGGCTCCAAAACATTGCACTTCTCTGTGGTGTGATCTGTCCACAATAAAGAAACCTTTGGATGGTGATCCATGGTGTGCTGGCAAATATATACACTTGCATGAGGTTTTCCAGGACCCATCTGGTAATCGCTGCAGCACCCACCCTTGCCAGAAATGTGTGCGATCGGAATATAGATAAGAACATCTGGACCCAGGGAATGGTCTCTCCATCAGGAGGTGTTTTGGGACATATGTCTGCAGTGGAGGATGCCGAATGTGAATTTACTAGTATTTCGGTCCAACAAGAAGCTGAACGAGTTTGTTTCCAGGATGTAGGACTTGATTGAAAATGCAGCAGATACCTTGTTGGTGCCATAGGATCAGTTTACCCCAGTCTACGGTATATGTTTCCTCCACTGAAACTATTACTTTGTCTACTTTGAGTAATCGAAAAGCAAAGGCACACACATCATTCACCTGTTATCTGACACTCCGTGACCTCTATCAGATTGGCCCAAGAGCCAAACTTGCACCCTGCTTCTTGGTCACTGTTCATGACGACCTAGCTGTTGAAACCCAGGTTCTGACAGAGTCATTGTGGATTAAGTTATTCTGGCCATACTTAAATCTTGTAAATCTACTTCCCACAAGATTTATCATGGCACATGGAAGACTTATTTTTACTGTTGTGTGGCTTTTGTGGTTTTTCCCTATGTGCCTCTTCAGTGGGATGTTCTTTCAATCTATCAATTGGGGGTAAACCTTAGTACTTAGCAACATGAAGGGTCAGGTATCTGCTGTTTTTTTTCCCTCTTGCATAATAATTGACTGATTTGTTCCTTCATTAAAGGGGTTGCACACATTTTCCCACTGTCCGGCCCCCACTCCAACTGTGGCATTTAAAATTTGCATTGTTGATGCTACAAAGACCCTTGTTTGAGCTTACGTGGGACATTTCCTCTAAGTTCTTAACCCATAAGGCAGCCTCTCTTGTGGCTACCACTTAAAGCGGAGTTCCACTCAGAAAATTTTTTTATTTTTATTTTTTATTTTTTTTTTTTTTTGTGTTTGGCATCCACTCTTTTAATACTAAATAGATGTAAGCTTTTGTTTTCTTACTTTCAAACCGCCTAGTAATTACAAGTATTTTTTACTCACAATTTTGTTTCTCTCACTGCTGGACTTTTCCATTTTAGGTGAGGGCATCTGAAGCCTATCCATAGTCTCCTGGCATCTCTTCCTGAAAGAAATGCATGGTGGGTAACCATCCGCCTTAAATCGGGTCATTCCCTATCTGGAAATAATTTTACAGTACAGGGAAGCCCACTGACTCCTGGGAAATGATGAGTCACATCTCCCAGGAGGCCCGGGGAAACAGGAAGTGAGGAGAAAAGAAGCTAGGACCTAATAGGGGCAGACTACAGAGACCACCTAGCAAGAAGAGACTTGGAGTGAGTATAATTTTTACTTTCCTTCAAAGGTAAGTCTATATAGGAAAAGGACTTGAATGATGTAAAAAAAAATTCTGGGTGGAACTCCGCTTTAAGCTGGAAGGGCCTCCAATTTATCAGCATTGTCCTGTAAGTAGCCGCGTCTGCTTTTACACAAAGACAACTTAATGAAGATATTGTGTTGAGTGACACAATAGCCTTCACTCAGTTTATTTTTTTTTTTTTGTCCAAAAACATTTTATTGAAAATTGTCTAAGTACAAATAGAAGCCAATGGGCAACCAAATATTATAATATTGCAGTACAAAGCAAAGGTAAAACAAGGAGTTGTTATATAATATGGAGCATCAATTTCATGGGTACAGGTGCACAGCATAACAAGTGCAAAAGATAAAGAAAAATACAAAGTAAGTACCATTTATCAAAGTATCGTATTAGCATAATTAACTTGGCAGTAGGAGACATATGCTAAGTGAACTAAATTGTTAGGGGGTTGGGGAGAGGGGATAGGCAAATGAAGAGAAAGGCATCAAGGTTCTCACTTCTGGAAAAAAAAGTAAAGTAAGACAAGTGTCAGGGAAGGGCATGTTAGAAATTAGGCGCAGTCCTCCCTGATGGAAAAAAAAATTCCAAGAGGTGATAACGTTTTGGATGAAGACAAATAAAGGGGGGGGGGGGGGTGTAAGAAGGTAGGAGGGGAGTAGTAGAGGGGGCTCATGCTGTCTTTTACTTTTTGTACTGTTTGTTACAACTGAGCAGGTGGGAGAGGTTATAGCCCTTGGGGGTTGGCCTTCAGTTTCTGTGTGTCCCTTTCTCCTGGAGGTGGCAGTATAAACCTGGATTACTTATTATGGATAAAGGCCAGAGGCGTAACTAGAACCTTCAGGGCCCCGGTGCAAGAAATTATGAAGGGCCCCCTAGCCAGGGCCCTTCCCACTGATCCTGGGGCCCTTTACGCCTATCGTGTGTCCCTTTATTACGGTACTGCAGTGGGGCCCTTTCACAAGTTCTGCAGCAGGCCCCAGGGGGACCAGGGAAGCACACAGGGGCCCTGGGAACAGCAGAAAACAAGTAAACTGGATAGAGGAAAATGGAGGAGATTGGGTCCTCTAAAAGCCACCCCCGCCATCCCTCCTATTCAGGTGTACAAGGGAGGCACATGGGCCCCCTGGACCATGGGGCCCGGTTGCAATTGCAACCCCTGCAACCCCTATCGTTACGCCCCTGGATAAAGCTGTATCCATGAATGAACTTTGGGAAATGTTTTTTTTTTTTTTTACAGTAAGTGCAAAAATACTACTTTTCTCTTTTCATTGTGAATTGAGGTGAAGTTGTACTGACTTTAACCACTTCCGGACCGCCGTACGTCGTTTGACGGCGGTACTTTGAAGTGGAATACCGTTGTTATGGTAGCAGATAGCTACCATAACCCCAGTATCATTTTTTTCTGCAGGCGATTCTGCGTAAGATAAAAGTGATCTTAGCGGCGGATTCGTCGCGAGATCACTTTTATCAGCGGCGGGAGAGGTGCCCCCCCCTCCCGCCGCTTTCCGGTCATCTCAGCCGCTTACCGGACCCGCCGGCAGCAGCGGAGATGATCGGGTCCTTTCCCTCTAGTGTCCGTGTACCGAGTGAGTGGCTGAAGCCGCTCACCCGGCTCCATAACAAGGCTGGGCGGAAGCTACGTCACAAGTAGCTTCCGCCCAATGCTCTTAAAGGGGACATTTTTTTTTTTTCCCTGCCATTTTTTAAAATTTTTTTTTTTTTTTAATGCATTTTAGTCTAAAAATGAGATCTGAGGTCTTTTTGACCCCAGATCTCATATTTTGGAGGTCCTGGCATGCTTTTTTCTATTACAAGGAATGTTTACATTTCTTGTAATAGGAAAAAAAGTGATCAAAATTTTTTTTTTTTTTAAAAAGTTGTAAAAATAAAAATTAAAAAGTAAAATACATAATTAAAAAAAAAAAAAAAAAATTTAAAGCGCAACGTCCTTGCAAGCTCGCGCGCAGAAGCGAACGCATACGTAAGTCCCGCCCACATATGAAAACGGTGTGCAAACCACACATGTGAGGTATCGCTGCGATCGTTAGAGCGAGAGCAACAATTCTAGCTCTAGACCTCCTCTGTAACGCAAAAATGCTAACCTGTAGAATTTTTTAAACGTCGCCAATGGAGATTTTTATGTTGCAAAGTTTGTCGCCATTCCGCGAGCGGACGCAATTTTGAAGCATGACATGTTGGGTATCATTTTACTCGGCGTAACATTTTTTTCACAATACGGAAAAAAATTGACCTAACTTTACTGTTGTCTTATTTTTTAACTCAAAAAACTGAATTTTTTTAAAAAAAATCGCGCTTTTAAGACCGCTGCGCAAATACGGTGTGACATAAAGTTTTGCAATGGCCGCCATTTTATTCTCTAGGGTCTTAGAAAAAAAAATATATAATGTTTGGGGGTTCTAAGTAATTTTATAGCAAAAAAACCTGTTTTTAGCTGATAACCTCCAAACTCCAAAAAGAGGCTCGGTCTTAAAGTGGTTAATCATCCAATCATGTGCAACTAGAAATCTCCTTGCACATGATTTACTTTGTTCACTCAGCTAAGTAAAAAATCACTTTGCAATGAGAAAATTCACTTTGAAATTGAACATGCTCTACTCTAAATCCGTGTGATAAAGAAGTATTTCACAAAAAACAAAGGTTTACCGATATGCATGGTCCTTTATCTGCACCAAAACTAGCTTTCTTTTTCTGGCATGGAAAGTGCATTGTAAGTGGCTAATTTCACGTTTTTGAGTCAGCAATGTTTTATTCAAAGAACTAGTCAGCTGGTATCATTTGGTAGTTTTTTGATCATTGTTTTAATAGCATATCTCAGAACTGGAGCTCACTGGTACTTTTAATCCAGTCCTTATCCAAAATTCAGCTTCTCATTTATACTGCTTTACATAGGTATTTCTGCAGTCTGTTTTTTGTTTGTTTTTTTATTTTGTGGGAGCAACGTTCGCAATTTGCAGGGCAAATTTTACTTTCTAAGGCATTTTCTTCTGCTTTGATGACATATACAGTTGTGTTAAAAGTAATAGCACTGTTTAACCAGCTAAACTGCAGTCTGCTCACATAATTTGTGATAAAAACATGTTTTGCCATTCTGAAGCTTTCCTTCAACCACTTTGCATATTATTTTATATATGCTGTGATTCTGTACTTGCCAAATATGCTGCAGAAATCTCCCTCCACTGAGTCTCGCTGCATCCATTTGAACTGTGGGCAGCTGAAGCTGCTGCCTGTTCACTTCCTGGATTTACACAGACACACAGAGGCACACCTCCAGCTCTCATTGGCCCTCGTATGACTCATCCCCCCTCCCTTTCTGGCAAACTCTCACGAGAGTGAGAGACGGAGCTGTGCATGATGTCAAACGCCAAGGCATTTTACCAGGCAAGAAACAGGAAGTGGGCTGTATAAGGTATTTACTGGGAGAAAAAAAAATGTTTTACTATTCAAAGTTAAAACAACAAGGGCATAAGATTTAATAGATGGAAAGATGAAAAAAATGACTGAAGTTACGCTTTAAGGACCAGGCCTTTTTTCTGATATTTGTTTTTCACAAGTTTAAATTTGTATGTTTTGCTAGAAAAATACTTAGAGCCCCAAAATATATATATATATATATATATATATATATTTCCAAAGCTTTTTCGTCGCTACGGACGGCTCCGGTAAGCAGGGAAAACTGCCTGGAGACGGCGAGGGGGGCACCTCTCTCGCTGCCCATAAAAGTGATCCCGTGGGGAATCCGCTGCTGGCATCACTTTTATGTGAAAGAGGATCACCCACTGTGTAAAAAAAAAATACTGGGGTTATGGTAAATAGCTGCTGCCATAGCCACAGTATATAATGTCAAACTAATGACGTGTATATGTGCAGTGGGCGATCCTGAAGTGGTTACAAAAGTGAGTAAAGCTCGGAATCCTTATAATAGATTTTATTTTCATACACGCAAATGCATTGGGAACACTGCACAGTCTATTCCGAATCAAAATGTGAAGAACAATGTTTCAAATTTGTCATTGTCAGAAAAAAAAGAGTATTAGGCTTGTCCATAAAAAAATGAAGTGTCTGCATTTTTCTTTACAAACTCAAACATTTACTGTACAAACTGAAAAATGCTTGGAGATTTAGCTTTCCTGTGAATTACTGAACTAATATTTAGTTGTATAACCACTGTTTCTGAGAACTGCTTCACATCTGTGTTGCATGGAGTCAACCAACTTCTGGGACTAATGAACAGGTATTCCAGCCCAGGGGGATTGCACTACATTCCAAAATGCCTCTGCATTTCTTGGTTTCACATCAGAAACAGCATTTTTGATGTCACCCCACAAGTTTTTTATTGGATTAAGGTCAGGGTTGGTCACTCCATAACGTTAATCTTGTTGGTCTGGAACCAAGATGCTGCACGCTGCTCTGTGTGCAATCAATAGGCGTAACTGCATAGTATGAGAAAAATCCCCATATCATGATGCTTGCGCCACCATGCTTCACATTCTTCATGGTGTTCTGTGGCTTGAATTGAGTGTTTGTGGGTTGTCTGACAAACTGTCTGCAGCCCTTAGACCCAAAAAGGACAATCTTGCTTTTGTCAGTCCATAAAATGTTGTGCCACTGTCTTTAGGCCAGTCAGTGTGTTCTTTGGCAAATTGTAACCACTTCAGCACGTTGTTTTTTCAACAATGTGACTTTGCAGGGGCTTCTGGCCGACAGCTTGTCTTCACATAGGTGTCTTCTAATTGTTATAGTACTCACAGGTAAATTTATACCTTCTTTGATCACCCTGGAGCTGATCATTGGTTAAGTCTTTGCCATTTTGGCTATTCTTCAACGCTATTCGAACGGAAGTTTTCCCTTTTCTTCCATGTCTTTCTGATTTTGGTTGCCATTTTAAAGCATTTGAGATCATTTAAGCTGAGCAGCCTATCTGTTTCTGCACTTCTTTATATGGTTTACTTTCTTCAATCAACTTTTTAATCCAAGTACGCTGTTATTCTGAACAATTTCTGGAATGACCCATTTTTCTCAGATTTTCAGAGAGAAATGCACTATACCCAGCATGTACAACATTTGCTGCCTTCATCCTTAAATAAGGGTTACCTGTTTGACACCTGTTTTTTCACAGACTAATTGAACTCCAGACTGCTATTATTTTTATCACGCCCCTTTCAATGAATGATTCAATTACAGAGAATCGGCAGCATGCACGTTATAACTGTTGGGGCTGTTGGTTTTCTATTACTCTACTACAACTACTAGTAGCTCTTCCTGGGTATATTTTTGCGGGATTTTTGAAGTTTAATGACCTTCATGTTGCAGATAATTTCTAGAATACATTTTTTTATTTCATCACCATGTGATCCTAAATTCCAAATAATAATCATTTGTATTTTCTTCCTTTTTTTTTTTTTTTTTTTGAGGGGGCTCATAAAACGGTATGACTTATCTAAACATAAGTGTAATGTTAAAGTAGTTGTCCATTTCAAGACAAACTGATCACTAAGCTAGCACGTGGAGGCAAAGTGCACAACAACACAAGGATAAGCACATCGTAGATACCTGACTTTGGACAGCCATAATAACCAAGGAGCAGGGTGTGTACAGACTGCGGTAATGAACAAATGTTCCTTGTTTAGGTATGCAGATATATATATTAATGCTGTTCACAATAATGATTATAAGTAGGGCTCGACAAACCCCAGGCGCCAGGTGGCCATGGTGAGTAGAATTTGCGTTCTGTTGCCTGGGAGTTTGTCAGCCCCAGTGGCGGTAGCGTGGTGGGGCAGCCGGGTGCAACGAGAGTCATGGAATGTCAGACCTAACACTGCCGTGCGGCCGGCCATCAGGCGTCACAATGCCATGTGTGTATGAGACCGGGGGTGGGGAGGGGTGGCGCTGTGAGAGCAGATTAAAGGGGAAGAGGAGCGCAATTGTAAAGGGCGAGTGGAAGATGCTAGCTGTATGGAAGTAGGAGGGGCGGGGTGGGGAAAGAGCAGAGCTGAAGGGCAGAGCAAAGCCCCCCGGCAGGAAGTTTCCCCTGTGTGGCTCTGTTACACCATGGCGGTGTGGACTCGAGCTTCCTGCTCTGTGCTCCTTGAGCTCATCCTACAAGGTTCCTGGGTGCGGGCCCAGGCTGAGCTGTCTCAGCCTCACCTCAGAGCAGAAACCAGCGGCTCTGCAGTGGCCCCAAGCCTGATAGCCCAGAGCCAGTGCGGCCACCTGTCAGTGCCCATCAGTGCAGCCCCATCAGTGCCATCTCATCAGTGCCACCTTATCAGCGCAGTCCGATCATTGCCACCTCATCAGTGCAGCCCCATCGGTGCCTCATCATCAATGCCATCTCATCAGTGCTGCCTCATCAGTGCCCATCAGTGCAGCGTCATCAGTGCCACATCATCAATGCCATTTCATCAGTGCAGGGTTTTTTTTTTGGGGGGGGGTCAAAATTTTTGTTTTTATGTGTAACTGGCTCCTAAATTTTACAGTCAAAGCAAATTTGTCAAGCCCTGATTTATAAGAATTCTCAAAATGCCAAGTAACAATGTAATGACACGATATGTGAATTAATGTACCAAATCAGAAATAGTGGCATTTATGCTTCAACCTTGCCAGTATATTAGATTCACTGTTGTCTGGATGAACTGTGAATTGTCCTTTCTATTTCTGTATATGATTTTAATCTTTAATTTTTTTTCTGCTAGCTCATGTTTCTCTCTTTTCATTTTTTTTCCACAAATTTCTCAAATTTCCATCTGTCACCTTCATTTACCTTACAGGTAGTTAACTGACACAGGAATGTTCTTTTTCCTTTTTAGGTGAGAAATCTGAAACTAGAACACGAGCAAGAGAAAACTAAGATCTTATCAGAGGCTTTACAGACGTTGGCTACTGAACACCACGAATTAGAACAGTCTCTGGTTAAAGGAACACCTCCGCACCACAGCATTCTAAGCGAGGATGAATTCTATGATGCCGTCTCAGGTACATTTTCTTCTCTTTTGTTTTAAAGTCTGCATGTTAGAAGATCCCTTATATGAACAGATCATATTAACCCATGAACATGATGGCTTTAGTGATCATTGCTGAACCAAGTCTATAGCAGCTCATCATATGGACAGCAATTAGGGCCTGTTTTTTATTAATTGTACATTTTTTACTATCCCAAGATAGTAATGCCAAACTGACACTGGGAATGATTTGTTAAGCAAGACAATGCATGTTTAATACAAATGTGCACCTTTTATTATGATTGGCGATTTTGTGTGCATCAAAACGAAATATTTAAGATGAGTAAACTCACAAATATTGTATATTTTTATAGTATACATCTAAATAAACTATTTTTTGTGCTGGCCATATACATTTAAGTCCAACTATGCAATCTCTTAAAGGGTCTATTCAGATTTTTGCAGTGTATTATCGCATGCATGTTGACATGCATTGTGATAAGGCAGCTCATTCATTCAAGTTGTAACAGGCTAGCAGCATTTAATTCCCATCAGCACATCACAATGCACAGTTGGTTTACCTCTGTTCACTGTGGCGCTCTAAAAGGCACTAAATGTGCAAGCTAGATGTATTGGGGTGCCATTCAACATATCCCTCAAGGGGTGCCAGTGTATTGTTAATGGCACCCAAACGCATATTGAAAACACACTGTGTTTGCAGGCACCAAATTGCATGGTACTGTGCAATTCCAGTGTGAGCCAGCCCTTAGAGTTACGTAAACTAGCTGATGTGAGTGCCTTCTTAAAACATCTGTTCAATGATATTCTATCCAGTTAGACAGACCCCTGCACTGCATAGTTGGTAAATATAAAGGAGATTAAACAACCAGAGTGTACCATGTTTGATCAGCTTTAGACTGGCAAGGAACAAACCAAATTCCTTTCATAACGCTTCATAATTGCAAGACATAATAAGGTAGAGTTTGAGTTAAAACAATGAACACATGCAAGCCATCTATATCTAATATTAAATCTCAAGTTCTGACATTTTATATTTTTGTCAGTTGTGGGGAAGGGTGTAGAACCTATTAGATATTTATTGCTATATGCAACATGTAAAATGTTACTGTGCAGCACCCCCCCCCCCAAATTCCCCACCACTGTGATAGCGGGCGGGGATTCTTCTCCCCGCAACCGATGTCAGAATGTAAAATCGGCATGGCTCCACCCCCACTGCTGCGTCATCCGTTCCCAGGAATGAATAGATAAACTACAAGTCCCATCTGTCACCACAGCAGCTTCAATGGATTGCCAGGTTGCTAATGAGTACACTGGTAGTCCATTCAGTTATCCTTCAGCTCTGAAACTTACAGCCCCTACAGACGTATAAGCAAATAGCTGCAGGAAGAGCATGAGCCTGACATTGCACCCGCCATCCACGGATGGCGGGTGCAATGCCCTGCAGGCTTCTAAAAAAAAATGTAACCTACAAAACATATGCATTTATTTATTTTTATTTTTTTTAAAAGATGATATTTGCCTTTAAAGGATAGGTACACCTTTTGAACAATGTTACACCCATATTCAGGTCTGCCCCCATCACCCCCCATACTTCTCCCGTACCCGTTGTCACTTGTTAAAAACAGCTGCACCCCCACAGCCATGTCATTCATTCACAGCATTCTGTGATCTGGAGTCCTGTCAGCAGAGGGCTTATAGTTTTCAATGAAGTGCAAGAGCACTGGTGAGCCCTCTCGTAGTTCATTGACACTTCCTCCACCTTTGTAGCTGTCCGCCCGTATGGAGGTACGGACAGTCAAGCTGGAGGCAGTGTCTGCAGGAGCCTGACATTGCATCTGTGATCTACTGACCATGGGTATATTGCTCTGCATACTCCTCAGAAAGAAATAATAAATGCACATATATTTTTTTACTGCAATATGTGCAGTTTTTCTTAAAGGTGAAACTAAAGCGCATGCCTCAGCAAAATAAAAAAAACAATACATGCACATTTCATCATTGTTTTATACCTTTTTAACATACTAAACCAAACATGGATGGCCCCTATAGTGGACCCTGCCACCTCTTGTCTTAACTAGACTCATCCAATCCCTGTAAAGGAAAATCCTGCATTCAAGATCCCAGTGCACAAAAGGTTAGAGGCCCTTTTAAGGCACTTTTTACCTTGACAGGCCCTGCCATGCAGCCTGCATTTTTTTTTCATGATAATTTCCCAGGCCCTTGCTGTCTGGATTATGCATATGGCCCAAGACTTTAGCTCAATTTTAACGGGTCCTTCCAACTAGTACTTATACCTGTGGTCTCATGCTACTGCGTGAACAGCTTAATGGACTTTTTTCACCAAATCTCCAGGATGAATTTTCTCTCCGTATATATGGAGGATTTTTTGGCTCAATTGCTGGTCAGCAAAATTTCTGTGCAAGAAATCAATGAAGCATCTACCCTTTTCAAGGTGAATGCTTGTTTGGTCCCTCCTTGCATAAGTATAGCAAGGAGATCACAAAGGAGTACGAGTACTCCCCTCCTCCAGAAAAAGCTTCTGTCTACAAGGGGGTTACTGCCCCTATCCTGAGCGAGGCTTATACTCAAACCTGCTCACAGTTCCCAAGCTACACTGTGAAGTTCAGCTCATTCTGTATCTGAAAACTCCCAACTTGTTTCTGTGGGCTCAAAAGTGCTCCATGGAATCAGCAAGGTCAGTAATTGGCTTTCGCCTTCCAAGGAGATTTTCTGGCTTCAATAAACATCAGAGATGCTTACTCTGCTCTGTTCCTAGGGAATATGTGCTGTAGGTTACCTGGATGATCAGTCCTCCCTATCCCTGTCAGCTGTCCTATGAACAGTGCAGATTCTGCAGAACTTTGGTTGGGTCCTACATCTTCGGAAGTCATTAGCTGTTTAGAGTACCTGGATCTGACATTGGATACAGCCCTGTTCAAGATCTTCCTGCCCTGGGACAAAGATCTGTCCTTCCGCTCTTGTACCCAGTACCTCCACAGAGTTGGCCCTCAATTCTTGCCTGCATAAGGGTCTGATGATGGCTGCCTTCTGAGACAGTGCCATATTCACTCCAAATCGTTGCACTTCAACATTCTGGCAGCGTGCGAAAAAAAGCCAGATTTTTCCAGGCATGATGGATTGCGGGGTCACTCTACAATAATCCTATCAAACAATGTCATGTCTTTTATATCAACCATCAGGGAGGCACCGGAAGGCTCAGAAGGAAGTGGATGTATACCTGTCTTGGGCAGAACTGCATGTTCTGGCCCTGTCTGCTGTCCACAACCCAGATGTAGAAAATTGGCAGGTGGACTTTTTTAGTCATAAGCATCTGGATCCAGGGGAATGAAGGTATTTTAAGCTCTTTGTTGCAAGTAGGGGACACTGTGCTTGGATCTACTGGTGTCCAGATTAAACAACAGAATGGAAAGGTTTGTAGCCACATCCAGGGACCCTTGGGCCTTCGCAGTGGACACACTGGTCACTCTGTTTGATCAAATTTTATATAATCTACACCTTTCCACCTTTCGGGCTTCTACCTTGTCTGCTCCACGGGATCAAAACAGAGAGCATAGTAGTGATTCTCTTCACATTGAACTGGGTGAGGGGGACGTGGTACTCGGTCATTCTCCTGGCAAACTCTATATGGACCCTTCCAAATTGTACAGACCATCTTTCCCAAGGACTGGTCCACCATACTGCCTCTCGGCTGCTGGCATTAACAGCCTGGCTGTTAAAGCCAAGGTCCTGAGGGCCAAGGGCTTGTTGGATTTGGTCATCCCTAGCCTCTTGAAGGTTAGGTAGTCAATTGGGTTAATTTTCTAAAGACAAGTGAAGTTGCTCCCTGCAAAGTACAGTCCTGCTCACCATTATTGGCACCCCTTCATGTTTTGCATAACTGAGTGAATGTCTTCAGAAATAAATGGAAATGTACCAAATTTATATCAGCAGGATCTAATGAAACCTGGAGGTTAATTTTCTAGGACGACTATATTTAAACCATGTAAAGGTAAATAAAGACTTCTGTAAGTGAGTCAATACGTTTTGTACTTCCCCACGGTTATTACCACTCGTCCTGACATGAAACGTCCCTCGTTGAAGTGAACAGAAATCTTTTAATTGGGTTAACTGATGGATTGGAAGTTCTCCGATCCCTACTGGTTTAGGTTGTTCGGGAACCGGGAGTCCTGGAACCGAAATTGTCGGTCCGACAATTACGGTCGTCGGCTCTCCGTCATACCACCTGGTCAGGAACCCTTTCTACCAGACATGTTAAACCTTCCCAGGTATATCTCAAACGGTCCTCTTACTGGCTCA
>BLSH010354056.1:252427-264898 GCA_018402905.1 Glandirana rugosa | reverse complement strand
ACACTGACAAAAAAAAAGCCACAGGGACACCCCCTATATAAACCCTACCACATCAAGCTAGCCCTGTTTTGTGGCAAACTGTTGGGAAATGATGATAGAGGGGAGGGCCAGTGTCTTGTACTGTACTCCAAAAATAAAGTGTAATGGGAAGTGAAAAATCTGATTTTCTTATAGTACAATATAGAATACAGAATTGTAAAGGTTCTTGCATCGGTACCGATGTAAGAACATCAACACACCAACACCCCTTGCACTTACACGCCTATACAGCCCATGTTCACATTTTTACGTAGGACTTTCTGCCAGAAATATCTGATGTTCTTACATCGGTACCGATGCAACAACCCTTACAATTCTGTATTCTATATTGTACTACAAGAAAATCTGATTTTTCACTTCCCGTTACACTTTATTTTTGGAGTACAGTTCAAGACACTGGCCCTCCCCTCTATCATCATTTCCCAACAGTTTGCCACAAAACAGGGCTAGCTTGATGTGGTAGGGTTTATATAGGGGGTGTCCCTGTGGCTTTTTTTTTGTCAGTGTCCAGTCACCTGAAGGTAGCTACAATACAACCCATGGTTAAAGACTAATTTTCCCGTTTCATGTACTGAACTGCAAAAAAAACAAATATTCAAAACTTGATGCATAGTTAATCTCCATATAGACAGCTTAGAGAGGATCAACAGGATGTCTATGTAGTCACACGTGCTATTTATCTTTATTTAACAGCTTGTTAAAGTGAATCTGTGAGGACAGAAATATACAAACTGCCATAACTGACTTGTAGTTAAAAGGGCATACTTAGTTGAATGCAGATACTAAGCTCCTGGCTAAACTACTGGCTCTCTGGCTCCAGAATCATGTGACTGCTTTGGTTCATCCTGACCAGACTGGTTTCATGGTCGGCAGAGAAGCAAGAGACCACACAATTAGGGCCTTGCACATTCTGCACTGGGCGCAAAACGGCCCAGACCGAACCCCTTGTGTTCTCTCTATGGATGCCGAGAAAGCCTTCGACAGGGTTAATTGTGTCTATATGCTTTCGGTGCTATGGGGACTGGGCCTTGGTACTCGCATGTTAGGCTGGGTAGAATCCTTATACTGTGACATCTCAGCACGTGTTTAAGGTAAACGGGGTCCTCTCTGAACCCCTTAAGATATGTAACAGGAATAGGCAAGGGTGCCCGTTGTCACCACTTATATTCACCCTTGTATTAGAACCTTTCCTCTGAACCATAAGGGCCAATCCAGATGTGCAGGGAATTTGTATTGGTACAACCGAACATAAGTTGTCTGCGTATGCAGACGACTTGTTGTTCTACCTCTCCAATCTCCAGATCACCTTACCAGTATTGATGTCTGAAGTACGGAAATTCCCGCCTGAGAAATCCGAACTTCTGCCTATCCATATTACCTAAGAATATGACCAACGCCTTACAGCACTCCTTCCCATTCCGATGGTGTAAAGACTCCCTAACATACATGGGGACCCGCATCTCCTCGGACCAGACCCTCCTATACGACCTTAACTACGGCAGACTGCTGACAGATATAATTAACGACCTCCAAACATGGAAAGACCTACCGCTTACGTGGTTTGGGAGGATTAGCGCCCTTAAAATGACAATCCTACCGAGGATAATTTACTTTCTATACACTATCCCCATAACCCTCCCACAAGTCTTTTTTCAAAGACTCCGTAGGGAATTCACAAAGTTTATCTGGCAAGGCAAACATCCCAGACTGGCATATGATTTATTATGCAGGGCTAAATCAGAGGGTGGAGTAAGCTTACCAAACATGGCGGCCTATTACAAAGCCGTGTTTTTAGTTACAATCCTGAACTGGCACCACAATGGTGCATCCAGGATTTGGGTTAAGTTGGAGAAAACGATGGCAGCCAGAAATCTGATGGGTGCCCCTTGGATCTCCTGTTAATAAAGGGGTCTAATGGATTGGACCTCCTCTCTGACACTAACCACCTTAACTATCTTGGATAGATTGAACAGGACTGGGCACTACGCCCCCCAGACCTCTCCCCTTGCCCCTCTAGGGGATTTCCCATGGTTCCTCCCTGGCGAGGAAGGAGGCTATTTTGGACCCTGGGGTCTAGAGGGGATGATTGTATGTGGCAGATTTGCCCCACAAGGAACTCTGCTACCACTAGAGACCATACAATCCAATTATGGATCTATGGCATTTGCATCCTGGAGACATCGACAATTGGGAAGCTTCTTCCACTCGTTTGAATCTCCACGGAGACCCTACTACACCCTTACTACTACTACCTTTTGAAGCCTTGTGTGTGAACCTCCCCGAATCTAGGCACCTACTATCCCAAATGTACCACTTGGTCTTGAGTGCACAGGTCACAGGGAAATCCTACTATATAAGGGAATGGGAGAGGGGCCTTGGACAAGAACTCACTTATACCCAGGTGCATAGGATGCTAAAATTTACCCACTCCTCCTTGTTATGTTCCCGAATCCAAGAGTCGTCATACAAATTTATTTCTAGATGCTACAGAACCCCCTCTAGACTAGCTCAGATGTTTCCAACAGCAGACGATAGATGCTGGAGGGGTTGTGGCCAACAAGGAACATTACTCGAGTGGCAATGTGCCAAGCTTAGGGCCTTCTGGGACGCTGTGACCCCTTGGATTAGTAAGACGACTCTGCGCAATATTGAATGCTCTCCCCTGCACTTTCTTTTCCACGGGGTCCCATCCTCCCTTAAACTGTATAAAAGAAGTGTCACTTCTCATCTTCTTCATGCTGCCAAGGCTCTGATTCCCAAATACTGGAAACAAACCGACTGCCTGACCTTAGCAGACTGGAAAAAAGAAGTAGACAGGATCATGGATTCAGAGTGTTGGATAAATTAAGCTAGGGACCAATACGATAAATTTAAGGACACCTGGGCAGGCCAGACTTCTTACTCGCAAGAAATTGACACGGTACAATAACTACCCTCTAGGTCAGCATATACCTACACTTTGTAAAAGTACCCGAAGCTGAGCATTGGAAACATAGCTCACATTACAAAATTGTTTTCTTTTCTATTTCAGTTTTCCTTTACCCCTTAAGATAACGGTAACACTTTATTACCTCTTGTGGGTCAAGTGTCTAGACCAGTGGTTCTCAACTCCGGTCCTCGGGACCCACTAACAGGCCAGGTTTTTAGTATTACCTTGGGGGGATGCAGACTAGAATACTGCAATCACTGAGCAGCAAATGATATCACCTGTGATATATTTCAGTGATCTTGCAAACCTGGCCTGTTGGTGGGTCCCGAGGACCGGAGTTGAGAACCACTGGTCTAGACCTTAAACTGACACCACTTTGCAGTTGTAAAGGATATAGAGAACTGGGGCTGGGTCCATTCTCCCCTGTCCTAACACATCCGACTGCTGATGGCGTGGGGGCACGGGACGGACCTGGACGAGTTTTGTTTGACCCGCGCCCTTGGAATTACTTATTATTGTATGAATAATTGTACTGTCTTTTTACATGTAACTATATTCGGTTAATGATACCTTTGACACGTGACACATTTTCTCTTTGTCCAACTAATCTTTGCATTTTCTTTGCTTTCTTTATTGCACAAATTCTTAATAAAAACTTCTATTATCTAAAAAAAAAAGGGCATACTTGGGGACTGTCATCCTGATCCTTGTATCCATACTCCGAAAACTCATTGGCTGTAAAAGTCATATAAGCAGTGAAAGCTAAAAGCGCTTTTTTCCTCCATTCTGCATGTTTCCTCCAGGCTACCTACTAAGTAGTGAAACTAGTCAAAGGGTGGGAGCCTTGGAACCTGCATTGTTAAAAACAAGTTGTCTAAAGCATAGTTGTATGTGTACATGTTCCCTTAAGGCTTAAATCACACTAGTGCGATGTAATTTTGATCCGATTTCCAGTATGACACTTTTGCCAAAAAAAAAGCACTGTGTAAAAAGAAGATAGATTACATGTGTATCTAGCTATTGGTGCTTCCCATCGTTGCTCTTTGTTTCCAGTCACCAGCCACTACATTATTACAACTTAGCAAGGGCACAGTAGTGATGTAGCGACTGTTGGGTTGTCGATGATTCTTAGCCCAGTGCGGCTCTGCACGAGGGGTCACACATGATCAGAAAAGTGTCCATGTTTTATGTGGATGTCTTAAAACAACCATACCAACGTTTGGTTTTCTGTATTCATTTTCTTTCATTATGTAATCAATTTATTCTCATCAGACCTACCAAAAGCAAAATTAACATCTAATGCAATGCAGGCTGAATATATTTTTTAAGTTTTACTTCAGTTTAAAGTAAATATAATGGTGAATAAAATAAACTGGTTGAGGGTGCCTTTGTTTCTCAGTGTAACTCATTAGGATCCAGAGAGAGATGCATCTGTTAGTGGATGGAGCCTGTCAACATAACAAAGTAACCTCCTCAGGTTTCAGTGCTCTGCGAATGTGAGAAGTTTTCAGTTGTCACTGTGCGGACGGGAGTGTGTATTTCATTAACACAATTGTGCTTCTTTTAGATTCAGAGTCTGATCGTTCCTTGAGTGGATTTGAGACCGTTGGAAATTCTTCTGTAGAAGCAAGTTTGGATTTAAGCTTCCAGCGTAATAAGGGCAGCATGTCTGATGAAAAGAAGCCCAGAGGGGCAGAAGCCACATCAAATGGCATTAAAAAACACCGGTAAGAATGGGCTAGCGGGGGAATTGGAGTTAATCTTTGTAATTCATTGATGAAGCAATGAAATACTTCATTCTGTTATGTGTATTTGTGAACAGGCAGACATCCATACTAACCATGGTAGTCAAACGATAGCAAGGGACATGGGCCTAATAAATGGTCCAGATAAGGTTACAATGTCAGTTCATGTACATCTTTATGTGCGTCTGTAGTACAATGAACACAAGTACTCTGTGCTGTTAAATTCAGGGCTTTTGTTGTTAGACACTTTGGATTAAAGACATTATATGGAGTTTTATTCAGTATATTCTTGATGTGTACCAGGACATTGCTCCCAAACTCCATATGATCTTCTATTAGCGCACCACGGTTGACATGCTGCAACATGTAAGGCAACCGGAATTATATTGCTGCAGTTATGATTGTGCTGCCCTTGTACTTGAAGGAGTAATGTGTAAACCCTAATGAGCTTCAATAATGCGTTGGAAAGAGAATGATTCACTAGGAAGGCCTGTCATATTAAACCATGTAGGGGACGTTTACTGTTAGCAGAAATTCTGTTAATATAATTGAACATTTTTGTAAGCTTGTTTGAAGGATAAGAGATGAAACGGTTAATGTTGCTTATTCCTGTGTACATGGCATAACTACTAATTAAGCAAAATGAAGTGTTTATTCATGAAAGGCTGCTTGCCATGTCTGCAATGGCCCTCTAGGAACAGTGCATGGCTGCACTTTCTTTTATGGACAAGGGCCATCCTGTGTTTCAAACTTATTTTTTGGGTTTTTAGTCTGTGCAGCTGAAGGAGAAATCAGCAGAGCTGTTTAAATATGGGCGATCTTGAACAAAACTCAGCTAGTCTAAAGTTGAACATATTTTTGCATTGTTTCCCTGATTTGTGCACTTGATAGTACAGTTATGCCTCCTTTATGTTTCATTTAAGTTTCAGCCATTTATGTTCAAAATACAATTTCGGAGGAGATATTCGAAAAGAGAGAGAATGTGATTGGATGTCATGTAGACATCCCACCAAATTGTTGAGTTCAGGTGCTTTCAATGATGCACATCCAATCTTGTAGTAACAGTTTCGGAAAGACCCTTTTCTGTTCCAACATGACTGTGCCCCTATGCATAACATCAGCTCCATAAAGCCTTGATTTGGGGTGGAGGAAATCAAGTAGCCTGCGCAGAGTCTAGACCTCAACCCTACTGAACACTTTTGGTATGAAATAGAACTCCACTTGCAAGCCAGACATTCTCATCCAACATCACTACTTGACCTCACAAATTAGTTGAATGGGCATATATTACCAAAGGCATATTGCAAAATCTTGTGGAAAGCCTTCCCGGAAAAAATACCCCTGAACAGTTCAGGCTGTTATAGCCGAAAAGGGCAGGGTTGTTTGGGAGGTGGAGAGGGATGCAACTCCCTGTGGTTTGGGAATGGGACAAACTTATATATTGTACAAGCAGGTATAATTGTGTAGTTTAAGTGCGAAAGGTCATTAAGGCTAGAGTTGCATGAGTGCTTCTCATGGCAGTAATAACCTGCTTGTGAACCTGTCTGACAGAGATCTTTTCTCAAATGATGATCGTTTTTGACCGCATCAGAGCATTTTCCATTTACTGTTACACTGAGATGATGCGGTGAGCACTAGTTTAGTGAGGAATTTGCATGCTGTGGCTTTCCATTTCTTAATATCATAAATGATTCTGTTAATAGAGCTTTGCTCCTAGATGGTCCGTAGTCCCTCACTGTGTGTGTATATGACAATAACCACAACTGTGATAGCAAATATATAATAAATGATGCATGTATAGTGTTTGTGTGTGTGTATATGTGTGTATATATATATATATATATATATATACATGTATATATGATAAAGAAGACAAAGTGAAGAAAAAGAGCAGACTTTTAAGGTTGCCACTTAATACCTGAATGAAGAGATCAACCAAACTTATAAATGATTAAAAACACATTTATTTGAATACATTAGAAATTATTTTCCATGTTAAGATAAGGGATACAAATCATGAGTATAAATAGAATGGAACTGGAATTGGAACTTTTTCTTCTTTATCATTTATGATTGGATGTGGTGCCACATTTTGCACTACGTGTCTCAATTTGCTCTATTACTCGTTTGTGTATATATGCTGTGGGAGATTAGCTTGTGTGGATCACCTTTCCTGGGAATAAGGCAGCTTGTAGGCAAACTTTCTTAAAATCTGGCTGGTTGCCAGTTTTATTTGGTAAAGGTTGCAGGTCATAAAACAAACAAAACCTTGCTGTCCGGCACTAAACTAATACAGATAGGATACCTCTCTATACAATGTCGGGCTTGTCCCTGACACCTTCAAACAAACCATGGCAAACCTTTTTCCTTTTGCAATCCTTAAAGCAACCAACAACTCAAGTTCTTGGCTCTCTCAGCGTAAGCATACTGAGTCCCAGGGTGAGCTCCACTGAGATCTTTTCCTGGTTATTTCAAGCAGCTGGAGAGGTATTTGGGTGGACTAGGAACTCCGGGCCAGAACCAGCTCTGCCACGGTGGCTGGAAAACCCCAGTTGGACTCTCACCAGTCCACTCCAAGTGAACGCATGCAAGGTGACAAATATCGCCCATCCACTATCGCACCTCGCATAATGTCACAATACACATACTCACACACACTGTGGTTCGCTATTTCAGTCGTGGTTATTTTAGGACTTGGTAAGTGTATTTAAATGAAACGTACAGTATAATCAAGACTACAACCTATGAAGCCCAAGGCGAGTTTATTTGAGCAGTGTTTTACATTGTTGCTTCCCTCTTTTAATTAAACATTATTTATTAATGGATCTCCAGCAACTTTTTAGTTTCCGTTCATTTGATCCCCTGCCACTGATGGAATTAAATGTGTCATGGTCCGTATAGGAACATGTTGTATATTTGTCTGCTTGGAATTGTGGGATATTTGTGCTCTATTTGTGCCTTGTGTGTTTCTGGAAATCAAAAGGCACACATTTTGTATCATTATCTCCATTCACCTTTGCTACATACCCTGAAAGTGGATCCTCTGCTGCATGTTCATTGTTTCATGATCTGTCAGGTTGAAATGTACACCGCACTTCTCCAATGTCTTTATTGCATTCTTCTACAGGCCTGAGTGTAAACACAACAGGCATATTTCATCTTTTGTGTTTACATATCTCTCTTTTATTATTATGGTTTACCATGTGGCGCATTTATGCGGTATTATTGGTATATTTTGTGTATCATGCATAAACTACACTGCAAGTAGCTAAAATTCAGGATATTAAAATCATTGTGGCTATTTAAAGGAACATGCAATATGTGGACATTGTCGCATCCACTTCCAAAAGGAAGTTTTGCTCCCTGCAACCTCCCCATTTTTTAGCGTGTCATTGGGCACTGCAACAACCCAGAAGAGACAGACGGCTCAGATGTCAGAGGGGAAGATGGCAGTAGGGGACCCAGGCTGCGTCACCTGAGCAGTGGATCACCTCAGAACAACGCTGTATTTGCTATGCACTTATGATGCAAATTGCAGACAACCTACATTACTGGTCAGATAGAAGGGGGAAAAAAGCAAGGGCATAAGGGGATTAAAGTTCTTTTTTAACCACTTCAATACCAGGCACTTAAAACACTTCCTGCCCAGACCAATTTTCAGCTTTCAGTGCTGTTGCGCTTTGAACGATAATTGCGCGGTCATGCGATGCTGTACCCAAACAAAATTTTTATCATTTTGTTCCCACAAATAGATCTTTCTTTTGGTGGTATTTGATCACATCTGCGGTTTTTATTTTTTGCGCTATAAATAAAAGACCGAAAATTTTGAAAAAAAAAAAAGGTTTTCCTTTGTTTCTGTCACAAAACTTTGTAGAAGTACATTTTCTCCATCACTGATGGGCACTGATGTGGCTACACTGATGGGCACTGATGAGGTTAGACTGACGGGCACTGATGAGGCAGTACAGATTGGCACTGGTGAGGTGGCACTGATAAGGTTACACTGATGATGGGGCACATATATGCAGCAATGATGGGCACTGATAGGTGGCACTGATAAGCAACACTGACGGGCACTGATATGTGGCACTTAAGGGCACTAACAGGTGGCACTGATAGGTGGCACTGGGCACTGCTGAGCACTGATAGGTGGCACAGGTGGGCATTGATAGGCGGCACAGGTGGGCACTGATAGGTGGCACTGGTGGGCACTGATGCATTAAGCACTGTTAGGGATGGCACTGTCAGGCATCACATATGGGCACAGTGCCATCCCTACAGTGCACTGTATGTCCCTTACCTGGTGGTCTAGTGTGGGCTTCCTGGTGATCCTTGGACGGCCTCCTGATCTTCTCCCTGGTAGTCCTGGTTGGCTCCCTGGTGGTCATGTCGGCTCCCTGGTGGTCCAGTGTGGCAATCCTGGGGGGGGCTGCACTGATAAACGTTCAGTGCAGCCCCCTCGTCAGGAGAGCAGCTGATAGGCTCTCCACTGCCCAGGTCTGCAGAACTGAGCAGAGGAAAAGCCGATAAACAGCTCTTCCTATTTACACTGTGATCAGCCGTGATTGGTCAGCCTTTTACCTCGGTCAGTAATGCGGTGGGTCAGACTGACCCACGGCACCACCTATCGCCGCGATGCGCGCCCCCGCAGGCGCGCGATCGCGGGTTATCCTGAGAACGTCAATAGACGTCCAGTCAGGATAACGAACCCCCCCCCGCCCGGCCGTCATTTGCCACTAGGCCGGGCGGGAAATGGTTAAGAAACACATTTTTATAATTATTTTGAATAACAATTGGTCAGTAATTTTGATGTTGAAAGCCCAACCCTAGCTAAATGTTTTTTCTAGTTAAAGTGGGAAAGGTTATGACTTCTGTCAGGTTTTCATTGCCGACTGTGTTTCTTTTTAGGAGGTTTTACCACACTTCCCAAATAGAAATTGGACCAGCAATAAAAATCTGAAAGGTGTTTGACCCTTCCATTACTCAAGAAGAGTTTTCCTTATTGCAGTCTGAAATCAATTTGAAGGTCTGATGAGTGGAATATCTAACATTTGCATTTGGATCAAATACCAAGAAAAATGTAGATGTAGGGCCCAACCATTTTTATTTCTAAAAGTGGCTGATCATAAAGAACCTCTGTCAGGTTTAAAGCACAATTGCACTCCATCTGAGCATCTCAAACCAAAAATGCTATTTAATTCATTTTTGATATTCAAAGCAAACGCCCCCATCCATCCATGTCTCCATGCTTTATTTTGCTGAGATATCACTTTGAAAAACACCAAGTAGCATTTCTGGCCATGGCCATCTTGAGTAAGGGCAAATGATTCATGCAGAATTAATTCCTGAAATCCATCTGCCATTAGCTCAGGCGTGCATGCAGGAGGGTGTGCTTAGCTAAGAAAATCCATCCTCTCCTCCTGAAGACTTCTAGAATGTATGACATCCATTTTTCTAGGCCTGTTAATGATAATTGATGAAATGTGAATAAAAAAGTTTAAAACAAGTAAATATTATTTTATTTATTTATTACAGGTACTTATATAGCACTGTCAATTTATTTAGGGCTTTACACATATATATAATGTACATTCACATCAGTCCCTGCTCTCAAGGAGCTTACAATCTATGGTCCCTAACTCACATTCATACATACATATACTAGAGCCAATTTAGATAGGAGCCAATCAACCTACCAGCATGTCTTTGGAGTGTGGGAGGAAACCGGAGTACCCCGGAGGAAACCCACGCAGGCACAGGGAAACAGACACTTGCAAACTGATTTTTTTTCCTATCAATGTACTAATGCTAGCAGCATAAGGATTAAAAATTGTCACTGCTGATTGAGTGAAGTTCCCCACTTTAACTATGGTTTGCGTCCACATTGCAGACATCTCCCTCAGTATTCAGGGACAATATTCATTGGAACATAATGTGTGGGCAAATCTGAAATTTTATGGTTGTCTCCAGAAAAGCTGTAGGGAGGAAATTTACATATGGGGGACAATTGTTTTGCTTTGCCCTCGCTTTTGTGATATTCCCAATTCCTTTTTTATCTCATGATTAATGAAGAGAAAAGTGAAGTGAAGGGGAATCCTCTACTGATGGGGACATACAGTATCTCACAAAAGTGAGTACACCCCTCACATTTTTGTAAATATTTTATTCTATCTTTTCTTTTGACAACACTGAAGAAATGACACTTTTCTACAATGTTAAGTTAGTGAGTGTACAGCTTGTATAACAGTGTAAATTTGCCATCCCCTCAAAATAACTCAACACACAGCCATTAATGTCTAAACCGCTGGCAACAAAAGTGAGTACCCCCCCTAAGTGAAAATGTCCAAATTGGGGACATTTAGCCATTTCCCCTCCGTGTCATGTGACTCCTTAGTGTTACAAGGTCTCAGGTGTGAATGGGGAGCTGGTGTGTTAAATTTGGTGTTATCGCTCTCACTCTCTCATACTGGTCACTGGAAGTTCAGCATGGCACCTCATGGCAAAGAACTCTCTCAGGATCTGAAAAAAGAATTGTTGGTCTATGTGAATATGGCCTAGGCTATAAGAAGATTGCCAAGACCCTGAAACTGAGCTGCAGCACGGTGGCCAAGACCATACAGTGGTTTAACAGGACAGGTTCCACTCAGAACAGGCCTCGCCATGGTCGACCAAAGAAGTTAAGTGCACGTGCTCAGAGTCATATGCAGAAGTTGTTTTGGGAAATAGACGTATGAGTCCTGCCAGCATTGCTGCAGAGGTTGAAGGGGTGGGGGGTCAGCCTGTCAGTGCTCAGACCATACGCCATACACTGCATCAAATTGGTCTGCATGGCTGTCGTTCCAGAAGGAAGACACTTCTAAAGATGATGCACTAGAAAGCCAGCAAACAGTTTGCTGAAGACAAGCAGACAAAGGACATGGATTACTGGAACCATGTCCTGTGGTCTGATGAGATCAAGATAAACTTATTTGGTTCAGATGGTGTCAAGCGTGTGTGGCGGCAACCAGGTGAGGAGTACAAAGACAAGTGTGTCTTGCCTTACAGTCAAGCATGGTGGTGGGAGTGTCATGGTCTGGGGCTGCAGGAGTGCTGCCGGCACTGGGGAGCTACAGTTCATTGAGGGAACCATGAATGGCAACATGTACTGTGACATACTGAAGCAGAGCATGATCCCCTCCATTCGGAGACTGGGCCGCAGGGCAGCATTCCAACATAACAATCCCAAACACCTCCGAAATGACCACTGGCTTGCTAAAGAAGGTGAAGGTAAAGGTGATGGACTGGCCAAGCATGTCTCCAGACCTAAACCCTATTGAGCATCTGTGGGGCATCCTCAAACAGAAGGTGGAGGAGTGCAGGTTCTCTAACATCCACCAGCTCTGTGATGTCATCATGGAGGAGTGGTAGAGGACTCCAGTGGCAACCTGTGAAGCTCTGGTGAACTCCATGCCCCAGAGGGTTAAGGCAGTGCTGGAAAATAATGGTGACCACACAAAATATTGACACTTTGGCCCCAATTTGGACGTTTGCACTTAGGGATGTACTCTTGTTGCCAGTGGTTTAGACATTAATAAATGTGTGTTGAGTTATTTTGAGGGGACAGCAAATTTACACTGTTATACAAGCTATACACTCACTACTTTACATTGTAGCAACATTTCTTCAGTGTCGTCACATGAAAAGATAGAATACAATATTCACAAAAATGTGAGGGGTGTACTCACTTTTGTGAGATACTGTAGGCCTCAGTTAAAACTC
>BLSH010354056.1:238060-249823 GCA_018402905.1 Glandirana rugosa | reverse complement strand
TGTAAATGGATAGAAAACTGGCTAAAAGACCGAATTCAGAGAGTAGTGGTTAATGATTCTTATTCTGAATGGTCTAAGGTTATCAGTGGTGTACCCCAAGGTTCAGTGTTGGGACCCTTACTTTTCAATATATTTATAAATGATATAGGGTCTGGGATTAAAAGTACGATTTCAGTGTTTGCAGATGACACCAAGCTATGCAGTGGAATAACGTCCTTACAGGGTGTCTCCAACGTACAAGCAGACCTCAATGCACTGTCTAATTGGGAGACTATGTGGCAAATGAGGTTTAATGCTGATAAATGTAAAGTTATGCATTTGGGGGCTAAGAATATGCATGCATCGTACATGCTAGGGGGAGTACAACTGGGGGAATCCATAGTGGAGAAGGATCTGGGGGTTTCGGTAGATCATATGCTTAATAATGGCATGCAATACCAAGCTGTAGTTTCCAAAGCAAGCAAAATCCTTTCTTGTATTAAGAGAGGTATGGACTCCAGAGATAGAGACATTATTTTGCCCCTGTACAAATCATTAGTAAGACCTCATCTGGAATATGCAGTTCTGTATTGGGCACCAGTTCTCAAAAAGGATATCGGGGAACTGGAGAAAGTGCAAAGTGCAGAGAAGGGAAACCAAATTGATAAGAGGCATGGAGGAGCTCAGCTATGAGGAAAGATTAGAGGAACTGAATTTATTCTCTTTTGAGAAGAGGAGATTAAGGGGGGATATGATCAACATGTACAAATACATAAGGGATCCATATAGTGAACTTGGTGTGGAGTTATTTACTTTAAGGTCATCACAAAGGACAAGGGGCCCTCTTTACGTCTAGAGGAAAAAAGATTTCATCTACAAATACGGAAAGGTTTCTTCACAGTAAGAGCTGTGAAAATGTGGAATAGACTCCACCCAGAGGTGGTTCTGGCCAGCTCAGTAGATTGCTTTAAAAAAGGCCTGGACTCTTTCCTAAATGTACATAATATAACTGGGTACTAACATTTATAGGTAAAGTTGATCCAGGGAAAATCTGATTACTTCTCGGGGAATCAGGAAGGAATTTCCCCCCCCCTCTATAGCAAATTGGATCAGGCTTTGCTGGGTTTTTTCACCTTCCTCTGGATCAACTGTGGGTGAAGGATTGTGTATCTGGGATTGTATGGTTATGTATGTTTTTTTTTTTTTTTATTGGCTGAACTAGATGGACTTGTGTCTTTTTTCAACCTGATTAACTATGTAACTATGAATGGATAGAATGTGAAGGACACAACTCCAGGTAAAATCTGAAAGTCAAATCCGCTAACAATCATTCTCGGCAGTTGCCGGCCTGGCTATCTACCGCGGTAATCCAGGAAAAAGAAAAAGGTGGCCGCACTCCATAGCAGGATATTGATGATGATTTATTGCAAACTGACAGGATAAACAGCACACGTTTCACAGTGAAGTGCTTAGTCACAACAACTGTGCTGTTTATCCTGTCCGTTTGCAATAAATCATCATTATCCTGCTATGGTGTGTGGCCACCTTCTCCTTCTTTTTCCTGCACTTCTATTACTCATAGGTCATATATGACCAAAAGAGCTTTGGGCATACTTCTCATTAAATGCACAGCTGTGCCCAGCTGCAGTTCTTCTCCCAGCATATTCTGGTCTCACAGAAGATTCAGGCAGGCATATATGTATATATATACACACAATTCATTTGGGCACAGTGTTGCATGAGCAAGTAATTGTCAAAGTATAACAGAACTGAATGCTGATATCAATAAGTAGTCGCTAATAAGTAAGAGGGAGTTATGGGGGGGAGGACAACTCCAAATGAATGCCTCTTGTTTTGGAAGAGGTTGTGCAACAAGCTCACTGAGGTTTGATGGTCAGGTGTCCACAAATGGATTGACCACATAGTGTAGCTGAAGACCCCTACATTGGGAGATTGTCAGGTACTTCTACTACCGTTTATTACAATATTCTGCTTTTTGCTTGGCTGCCTATGACTTTACTTTTGAGTCAGTGACCATCAACAAGCACAAAGCCAATCAGAGAAGGCAGAATGCCTCCACACAGATTCCAGGTTCGTTACTCAGAGGTTGATTTACTGAAACTGGAGAGTGCAAACTCTGGTGCAGCTCTGCACAGAAACTTCCATTTTTTTTTTGTTTTTTGTTTTTTTGTCAAAGCTTAAACTACAACTAAAGGCAACATACATATTTTAGTAAATCCTCTTATAAATACCTAAAATTTACACATGGTAATAAACATAATAACTGAAATGATTATTTTCCTACCATATAGCTGCAATTGTGGTCTATAATCCCCTTTTCATTCCTTCCTTGCTATACACTACTAGTGATGATGGGAGGAGTTGAGCAGAGCTCACATGTAATTTCCTTTCAGTGAACTAGACTCTCTATCCCCCAGTCCTCCTGTCTTCAATTATGCTCAGTATATTTACATAACACACACCCATCTCCCAATCAGTAGCTGGGTGTGTGCTGTAAACAGGCACAAGTCAGTATAGGTTCGTTTGCACACAGATCTGTCTGTTAATCTGTGTGCTTCTCTCCGCCTGCTCTCCTTTGGTAATTTGTAAACTGGCAGAACAGAATCCAACCTAGGAGCTAGAGCAGTGGGCGGACAAAGGCAGGACATAGATGGGAGTGGGTGGGGGTTCATGGGCCGATCATGGGCGGAGCCGAATCAGGACTTCTTTGTAGAATTAAATGCGAGATATTTCCATGTACTACAAGAGCACCTCCCCTAGTGATGTCAGGACATTTCTGCAGAGAGATAGACGCAAAAGGGGACAAAAGGTGTTCAACACAGGAAATTAGAAAACCAGGAAGTAAAGTTGTCACCTCACTAAATTAAGTGCTCATGAGAGCAGGGGACAAGGTAGATATCTCAACATCCTTACTGCTTTTTGCAAAACAATCAGTGACATGTTTAACAGACTGTATAGGTGCATGACATATTGTTTTTTTTCATTTTGACCATAGTTCTACTTTAATTGAACAAGATGAAGTTAGAAGCTGATTGGCTACCATGCACAGCTGCACCAGATTTTGCACTCTCCAGTTTTAGTAAATCAACCACAAAGTGTAGCAATGAGCGCTTCTAGGAAATGACCCTCAAAAAAGGGGTGTCCTCTCAAAACACCTGCCTTGTACTGGTAGGGAAGATAGATTTTTTTTTTTACATCAACAGTGCACCTCCTCAAGAACATGCTGGACTCATAGGGGGAATGTTATGTGAACTGTTCCAAGTACATTGCTTTTGTCCCTACTAAACTGATGATAGTCAACATTTTGTATTGAATAATGTAGGGAATAATTAAATCCCCCCTTTTTTTATTTCTTGTCCTAGAGATACAGCCAGTCAGTTGTCACTGAAAGAAGTGTCTTCATCAGAATATTTACTCCTTATCCATTGTTCTTGGGGCAAATATATAGATTTGGATTTCCCATTATTTGCTTCATTTGTGATAATGATCAGGGCATATAGAGGGGTGAATATCCACACTAGTGATACAAACCGCAAAATAACCTGACCTGTTTAAACCCTTTCCTACTTTAAAACAAGTAAAAAAAAAAAGTTTGGGTACAATTATACATTCGTTGAAATCCACAGCACTGACATTTTAACATAAATTAAATTAAGTAGAAGTCCACCCCCTGTTAATTACTCAGAAGGGAAGTATGAGGTTAAAACACCTTATATACCTATACTCCCCTAGGTGGATGTAGCATTGATCTGATGCTGCATCTGGCCTCTGCACTGAGAAATGAGCTGCTGATCGCTCAGTTCTCCCCTGCGCTCTGAGCAGAGAACAGTAATTGTCAGTCATCGGCTCTATGCTCTGCCCCTCCAGTGCTCACTGAAGCGCTGGGCTGTGGAGGAGAGAGAGCATCTGGCTCAGTCTCCCAAGAGCGCAGATAATGAGATTGAGCCAGCTGCCAATCCATGAATCTTAGTGACGGCTGTCCACTGAAAACGGGTCACAGGAGTGTGGAATGAACTGCACTTCTGTGATCCATATGAGAAGTATAGCCGAAAAAGCTTTGGCCATGCTTCACCTTTAAGTAAAAAATAATGAATAAGCGGGCAGTGGTCAACAAACTGCAGCCAATTAATACCTTTAAATTTGCCCATGTGGCACAATTCCTCCCACTGATATCAACAAGGCATTTTTCCTCCGATTGATATCAATGATGGGCACTATTTCACTCACTGACACCAATAATGGGGCATTATTCCTTCCACTAATACAATAAATGGAGCGCTAGTCCTCCCACTGATTCCAAAAGGTGAGGCACTATTCTTCCACTGATGTCAAGCATGGGGCACCAACCATTCCTCCCACTGATACTAATATTGGGGCACTATTCTTCCACTAACATCAAGGATGAGGCATTATTCCTTCCACTGACACCAATCATAAGGCAGTATTCCTTCCATTTTTCATTTCCTACTAACCACAGGTGATAGGTCATGTTTTACTCCGTCTGCTCACCAGCCCTGGTGTATTTTTTACCCTCACTGACCATCAAGCCTAGGACATTGTTTGCTCTTAAGTGATCACTGACAGTGGGCTTATTCCCTCTGGCCACAGTAAGGCCCCAACCAAGTCTAAAGGACAATGAACTCTCCTAGGGCATTTCGGTCTCTTTCTTTATCCAAACACAATGGGTCTCAATTATCAAAAAAAAACTCTCTCAAGGGGTAGTACAAATAAGGTTTCCCTATCTGTGAGTCATTTATGAAATATGTCAGTTGTATTTGCGAACAATGTTGGTTACCACTTTGATAGCATTGAGGAGGTCATTGTCTGCATAGTGAAATCACTTTCATGGTTTTTCTGCCTACCTCCTACACAGCCACACTCTTCAGTAAGGTTTCACCTGCAAATTCGATCTCTCAAGCCAGGACTGAGGCGATCAAGAGAATGATAAATGTAGGCTGCTGAAGAAATTGTGGGCAGAAAAGGAGACCGTGTTGACTTTGAGAAGTCAAAATGTGCATATAAGTAGTACAGGCTGAAACTGGCACAGAGATATGGGGTGGAAAGCAGGCCACATGCATAATAAGCATATACTGTCTACTCTTACTTCAGGCATCATGCAATAGTGAGAGGTTTACTAGTACTTTGAAAACTTAATTGCAACTCTTTCATCAATCCAGCCACTAATCGGTGTGTTATCTCACCAACAAAGGGAAAATTAGGTAGCTTCCAAACTTCTTGCCTAAACAGCAATACATCATAGGCCCTGTTCACTTCTGCACTTTTTACATTAAAGTGTTATGCATGCTACATGTATCTCTGTCAAGCTCACTATAACTTCTCTCTTACTGAAAATCGCATCAAACATACAGCAACAGGACTTTTTCCCAGTGCACTGTAACACAGCTAAACTTGGACAGAATAACTAAAAAGGACCTCGAAATGTTTTCATGCAGCATGACATTCATGACATGGAGTATTATACTTCTCCATTGGAAGTTATTTTTTTTATCCACAGCAAAAGATATCAATTGTTTCATTTACCAGTTGATGGCCTTTATTTTTTTATTTTTTAATATATAACAATATTGATGTGCCTAGCACACTTTTCTTGCCGGGCTAGGATCGAAGTGCATTTCCAGCTAAGAACACACTCTACATGAGCTAATATGTAATCCTTGTGCTTGCACTGGATTCCTCCAAGTGTAATAGTTTCCACTCAAAATCCAAACCCTATAGGCTTGCTGGCCTAGCAGAGGCTTGTATTAATGGCAAAATGTCAGCACTATACAGTTGTGCTCATAAGTTTACATACCCTTGCAGAATTTGATTTCTTGGCCATTTTTCAGAGAATATGAATAACACAAAAACATTTCTTTCACTCATGGTTCGTGTTTGGCTGAAGACATTTATTATCAATCAACCATGTTTACGCTTTTTCAATCATAGAACCTACCCAACAGAAACTACCCAAATGACTGCCTGGAAAATTGTTCGGGATGCAGAGAAAAACACACAAATAACTTCAGGACTCTCTGAAAACATGTAGTGTGGCTGTTTCAAGATGCACAATAAGGAGCCACTTGAAGAAAGATGTGCTGCATGGTCGAGTCGCCAGAAGAAAGCCATTGCTACGCAAATGCCACAATGTAACCTGCTTGCAATACGCCAAACAGCACAGAGACAAGCCTCAAACCTTCTGGCACAAAGTCATTTGGAGTGATGAGACCAAAATTGAGCTTTTTGGTCACAACCATAAACCCTACATTTGGAGAGGAGTCAGCAAGGCCTGTGAAACACAGAGGTGGATCGCTGATGTTTTGGGGATGTGTGAGCTACAAAGGCACAGAGAATTTGGTCAAAATTGATGGAAAGATGAATGCAGTATATTATCAAAAAATACTGGAAAAACATTTGAATTCATCAGCCAGGAAGCTGCGCATGGGACGTACTTGGACATTCCAACATGACAATGATCCAAAACACAAGGCCAAGTTGACCTGTCATTGGCTACAGCAGAATAAAGTGAAGGTTCTGGAGTGGCCATCTCAGTCTCCTGACCTCAATATCATTGAGCCACTCTGGGGAGATCTCAAACGTGCAGTTCATGCAAGACAGCCCATGAATTTCCAGGAACTGGAGGCTTTTTCCAAAAGGAATGAGCAGCTTTACCATCTGAGAAGATAAAGAGCCTCATCCACAAATACCACAAAATATTGCAAGCTGTCATTGATGTTAACCACTTACCAACCGGAAGGTTTTCCAGCTTTAGGACCAGAGCACTTTTTGCGATTCGGCACTGCGTCCGTTTAACTGACAATTGCGCGGTCGTGCGACGTTGTACCCAAACAAAATTTGCGTCCTTTTTTTCCCACAAATAGAGCTTTCTTTTGGTGGTATTTGATCGCCTCTGCGTCATTTCTGATCGCCGCTATAAACAAAAGAAGAGCGACCATTTTGCAAACATTTTTACTTTTTGCTAAAATTCAAATATAAAAAAACATTTTTTTTCACTGGTTTTGGCCAATTTATATTCTTCCTCATATTTGTGATAAAAAAAAATCACAATTGGCGTTTATTGATTGGTTTGCGCAAAAGTGGCAGCGTTTATGGATGATGAGAATTAATTTCTGGGGTTTTTATTTATTTATTTATTTTTTCCTAGTAATGGCAGCGATCTGCGATTTTTAGCGGTACTGCGATATTGCGGCAGACATTTTTTACACTTTTTGGGGACCAATGACATTTATTCAGCGATCAGAAATTTAAATGTCCACTGATTACTGTATAAATGTCATTGGCAGTGAAGGGGTTAACCTGGGGGGGAGAGCTAGGGGTTAACTGTGTTCCCTGGGTGTGTTCTTACTGTGGGGGGGGGGGTTGGGCTAACATGGGCATGAGAGATCTAACTGATTTCAGTGACAGGGATCAGTAGATCTCTCATGCCCTCACTAACAGAGCGGGGAACCGCTGTGTTTACATCGGCGGTTCCCCGTTCTTTCCCTGTGGCCGCTCATCGCGGCTCGCCGGCGGACATTGAGTCCGCCCGAGCCGCGAGCACACTCCTCAGGAGTGCGGCGGCGCGCGCGCCCCCTAGCGGCTGTTCGCAGATCGCCGTCTTTTTACAGCGATTCGCGCTCAGCATCCCGACTGCCGCCGTAAAAAGACGGCACGCGGTCGGGAACTGGTTAAAGAGGGCAATACATGGCATTAAGAACTGGGGTATGTAAACTGTTGATCAGGGTCATTTGGGTAGTTTCTGTTTTCGTTATGATATAAAAAGAGTAAACACAGTTGATTGATAATAAATGGCTTCAGCCAAACACTAACCATGAGTGAAAGAAATGTTTTTGTGTTATCATTCATATTCTCTGAAAAATGGCCAAGAAATCATGGGTATGTAAACTTATGAGCACAACTGTATATATATGTGACTTAAAGCAACTATGTACTGCCGTGTATATTAAATATTGGATCAACTGCGCCACCCTAAACAAATGGTTCACAGGATATGCTTATTTGTGAACCGATATGTGCTCAAATAAAATGTGCCCTAAATGAAATCCATAAGGCTACAAACAATCAATTGTATGCATGTGCTTAATCATAAAATAAATACTGATATATGTGCATGAATCATGAATATAAATATATAATCAATGCAATTAATTATATTAAACAGTCCATTCATTTAAAGTGCTCCGTGTAAATAAATAGTCCATAAAAGTGCTCCGTGCTCAAAACGTGAAAAAACAAAAAAATTTGGTGCTGTTCAGTGACGATCCCCTTAGGTGACCCCACTCACCAGAATTAGTGGACCCCCAGCTTTTCAGTCTGGGGATCAGAAGTGCTTTGTCCAAAAAGACAGGCTATGCATAGGTCATCTCCCCAGCTGTACGGAAACCCACTCTCGGATCAGTTGGAAACCGGATTTCAGGAGATCATTTTTATATATGAAGGAAAAGAAACAGCTTCCATGGTAAAGTACCGTTTTAAAATTTATTGCGCAAATGCTTAAAATCTACTCACAAGATCAAAGATGTTTCTCTCATTTCGCCTCAAATGGGCTGTGTGCGGTGTTATGGGTTTTGGCGTGCGTTCCACTCACGGCGGACGTGACGTCAGAGGATGTGGTCGGCCAGGAAATGACGTCAACGCGTTTCGCTTAACCAACAAGCGTCATCACGGACAATTTGCCTTTCCTCCCACTGATATTTTATCATCCAGGAAGCACAAATCCCCGCCTACCGCACTATGTTATTGAATAATTTTGCGGCCTTTCACATTCGAGACGTACACAGTGCCCTCCAGTGGTGGATTACAAAAATTGCACTGCCATTTAAACCTTATTTGCCTACACTTGTTTTTATGAGAGAACCTTGATATTACTGGACATACATAAAATTATAAAATATTCCAATTCTTTTAAACAATAATAAAAATATATATATAAATTATTAATCAAAACATGAATTATTAAACAAACAATGAGAATGTCAGTTTTAAAAATGTTATTGTATAATCAGTAACTATCATATTATTCTCTGCATTGGTTTTGCGAGACTATAAGGGTATAATATGTGGAATGCATGGTGGAATAGGAAAAATATAGGAAATTGCCCTTTTTTCTCGCTTGACCCATCCCAAAGGGGTTTTTTTATGGCTATATTATCATTATCTGCCGTGTATAAAACTAAAAAAAAACAGTTGCACATTTATAAACCTTTTATAAATCTTACTACACTATGGAGTTTGTTTAAATGCTTCCTCCACATATGCCGAGAATGTAATTAAGAGGAACTAAACATACCAGAGGAGCCAAGAGGGCTCGTTTGAGAGCAGTAAAGAGACCTCTGCTGGACGTCTATCGATACTACACCAGTCCAACTAAAGAAACCTTTATGTGCTAATAGCCCTAGCACACTCAGGTGAGAGGCTAGAGCACTTAAAGGGGCACAGAGTGATCACAGTCACAAAAAGTTTGTTATATCATCACAATACATCACATTCGATCACTGGCACTGTTGAAAAGAAAGAAGAGTGAATGAAAATATTTTGAAGACTTTATAAATTTGCAAAAATGCACATTTTTGGACTCACTTTAAGTTATTCATATGAATTTATGCTACAATGAGTGTTCAGCCTTGAGACACATTGTATTGAGTTTATTGTGTTGTAATTACGTGTCATTATTTTTAAAAGCACTATTCTTGTTTATTTATCACGTGGATGGTGTCCAGCCTTGAGACACAATGTGTTATTTTTAGCTTTTTAATTTAAAATACAGTTTTTTATCTATGCACACTATGTATTGACATAATGTTTTTATACAATATGGTAATAGTCTAGTTTGTAGTATTTGTGACAAGCGCTGAGCAACTTTCATAAACTTTATGTCATTGTAGTACGGATAACTATCTCCGCAGAAGCTGCTGTCACAATAATCATTTATATTATTGTAATGAGCGCGAAAGTAACATACACATTTATTTAGTTGCACTGTTGCCATCTTAAGTTGCCAGATCTTACTTGCATTTTTTCTGGCATTCTTGTTAAAGGTCCAGCGGTGCCAGAGGATCCTGTGAAGACAGATTTTTGTTTGCTCAGGCACTGAATGCTGTTACATGTAGTCAGGGGAGGGCTGGCAGCCTTAGGCCTGGGGGGCAAGTCCAGTCAAGTGGCCCATTGAACCACCGAATCAGCTCACCACCCATGCCCACCTGGTTTTAGAATGGATATTGATGTTCTGAAGCAAGAAAAATATGATACAATGTGGTAACATAACTTAATGTTGATAGCAACAAAGGAGGTTTAACAAAAATAATGCATCAATGCAGCTCATCAATGCCCACCAATGCAGCCTCATCAGTGCCTATTAGCTTAGTCTCATCAGTGCCCATAAATGCAGCCTCACCAGTGCCCATCAATGGAGCCGCACCAGTGCCCATCAATGCAGCCTCACCAGTGCCTATCAAATGCAAATTGATCAGTGCCCATCAATGCAGGCTCGTCAGTGCCCATCAGCACAACCGACCCTGGGTGCCCCCTCCCCCCTTTGTTTGCATTTAGTTGGTGGCTGCGTCCCTGGCCCCTGCTTCCTTCCTCCACAAGAAGAAAAAAGTGTGAGCGGGCAGCGGCCGTCGGCCATTTTGAATGTAAGTTAGGGTGGCCTGGGGGGCAATTGCCACCCTGCCTCCTGGCCCAGCCCTCCCCTGCATGTAGTGGGGGAGTGCCTACTTTTTACATACACTGGAAGCAGGGAGCCCTAGGGAGGACATTGAAAGCTATTTATTTGAACTGCAAGTAAGATCTGGCATGGTATAGAGCTTACTATACAGCCTTTACCTTTAGTTATGTTCTTTGTCTGGCAGTACAGGGACACATTAAATATACACTCTTACACGGACACCGTGCATTACTCAATATAGCGCTGTTGGCTCCCTTAGGCCCTGCTCGCACATTCTGCAGTGATCTGCCTTTTACTGCACGGGATGAATGCAGGTCTCCACAAGGACACTTAGAAAACCGTTGTTTTCTAGGTGTCCTTTTCACTCCACAACCCCGGTGTCATGTGCAGTGTGTTGCGTTAAAATGCTACATGCATGTTTTGCTTTGACATGTTATGCCATATCATTGTATACAGGTAAATATACCTGCCCTTTCACCTTTTCCATTTTCTCCAACCCCCCCCCCCCCATTCCCCTTCTCTTATTCCTGTTTCAAATTTTGCTTTTATTTTTGTTCACCGCTATACATCAGGGCTATTGAGCTCTATGTTATGTACATGCATCTATTCTTGTACTGTGCAAGTTTCAGTAATATTTAAAAAATAAAATGTATGTATGTATTTTAATGCAATGCACTTCAACACAAATCTATTGAGAAGAGTCTTTATATAAATTTGACCCTTACAAGGTACCCATATGGCAACCATCTTAGAGGGGAAGTAGAAGGTGTGCATTAGAAAGCTGGCTAGTGAGGTGTCAGTGTGAGGAGACAGAACAAGAGAAGGTAGCGCCAGCTAAGTGCAGTATCCCAGTAAAACCGTTTAATGGCAAAGGATTAAAAACATTCATAAGATATACATGGTTGGTCTATCACAGAGACTTGACGCGTTTCGCGGGACCACCCGCTTCTTCAGAAATTTTGGAAAAGATTACTTACAAAAATTAGGAAACGGTAATTTGCCAAAATGACCCTATGACGTGAATCGACCGCGATGGAAGAGAACAAGACAGAGGAGTGTGACTGTGGAGTGATCGGTCG
>BLSH010354056.1:220225-235760 GCA_018402905.1 Glandirana rugosa | reverse complement strand
AACGATTTTAGCATTTGGAGTATTTTAAGAAAATGCATTGGAATGGTGAGCATTTACCTATTTATTTGAAACTGCTTATGTTCTTTTTCTGGTTATCTTTTGAGTTTACAACGTGTAAAAAAAAAAAAAAAAAAAAGGACATTTCTGTTTTCTGTGAACTATTCTATGAGCCAGTTTGTATTAATGTTTACTAACTAAACTCAAGAACAAAAATGTAATATATTGCATTGTACAGTCCCTAGATGTGGTGGCTGAAGTTGTTTTTATGTTAAGCTAAAAACCTTTTTAGCAAGTACACTTCATGTGAGCTGCCCTAAAGAACATTTGCCTTCCCAGCTGCAGACATGTTTGTAGTCCATGTCGGGAAAGCAGTCTAGGATGACAACCATGGCTCCATCCATTAATACTGTGGAGGAGTGACGTAGCCACCCTAGAACAAGAAGTGCGTTATTTGCAGTGGAAGCAGGGAAAAATAAAAGGAAAACAGAAAACGAATGCAGCCACCCCATCAAGGACTAGTAAGTTGTACCCTAAAAAATGTTTTGTTGTCTGGAATTCTTCCATAAAATATAGCAGCACACTGGTGGTATGTGAGGGTGCCTGTGTGTGCAGCTTCATAGCTATATATCTTCAGTGTGAGCTCGAAGGCACTGCTGCCTCTGACTGCTAGCCTCAGGTTATTTTGAGTGAGGTTTGGTAGTGTCACTATTGTGTTTCTCACTATTTTTCTTTCTGGAAGCCAGGGGCGTTGCTGGGGCTAAGAGAGGAAACTTTGCACACGAAGCACACTGGGGCGAATGGTGGGTATGGCCTAGTTGTGCTAACCTTGGGGGGATTAAAGCATAATGGTTCAAAGAAAACCTGAGCCTACTCACTATATACATGATAAATGTACAACACAATCCTTCAGTACCCTCAAAATATGCTTTATTTACTGTGCTACAAGCCAGGGTCTTGCAGACCTAACCCTAATCTCAATTCCTGGAACCTGAAAAGAAATTGCACTGGCTATTGGGCATGGCCTAAAAATATGGCTAAATATAGTCTAAAACTACTTGCAGTACACAATATACACATATACTGCATTCTTTGTACCCGCAAAATACTCAACTACTGGACCACAAGTGAGAGTTTCACCAACGCACATAAACCTATAGTATTGTCATTAAAAATAAAAGAGAATATAGACACTTTGCCTGAGCCTAGGGCCGGTTGCTACTCGAATACATAGGAGTACCTGGGAGTACGCAGCATTCAGAGTGCAGAGTTCAGGAGTGTGCTACATAACAGCGTGCAGAGTTCAGGGGCACGTCGTGTGCAGGGTTTGGGTTGGGCTACATACAGAGGTTTGGAGTACACTACATACAGAGTGCAGAGCTCAGCACTATGCAGCGTGCAGATTGCAGAGCTCAAGCATATGCAGCATACAGGGTGCAGAGTTCAGGAGTACGCAATGTGCAGGGAGCAGCTTTCTGGAGTACGCGGTGTACAGGGTGCAGAGTTCAGGAATATGTGGCGTACATTGTTCAGAGTTCAGGAGTATGTGATGTACATTGTGCAAAGTTCAGGAGCATGTGGTGTACAAAGTACAGAATTCAGGAGCATACAGAGTTCAGGAGTATGCTGCGCCACTTTCCCCCACCTCTACACACATCTCCCTTCACAGCCTTGATCCCTCCCTGATCCTCCCCTTACAAAAAAAACTTCCTCGCATCTCACCTACCTGACCCAGCTCTGGTACCTCCTGGCAGTGTAGACAGCTCAGCCTCTCTCTCACTTGCAGGTAGATCTTTGGTTGGCATTGGTACCCACCAAGCCCCGCCATAAGTGTGTGCATGGTAGGCAGGGATCTGTGTGAGCCGCCGAGAGAAAAGCTGTCCTTGCAAACTTCTATGTTTACAAGTGACAGTGGGGAGTGTAGAGTGAGAGCCAGAGATGGCGGAACAGAGTTCCACCATGTTCCGGTTGGAAAAAAGCCTTTGGTGGGAGGGCCAGATGAAATGGCCTGGAGGGCCAGATTTGGCCCGTGAGCCTTATGTTTGACACATGTGGCCCAGGCCCACATCTTTCCCATACTGAACTAGCTGACGATGGGAGCTTGAAGACCGGGCAGTGCTGGCTCCCTAGAGAAGTATGTGTCCTTTTAATAAAAGTCCCCAGCTACAGTATTTATAGCTGCAGACTTTCAATTTTTTTCAAACAGGATTTAGAACCTCTCTAACATTAAAATAGTCAGAAACTACTATTGGGACTACTACAGTTGGAATAATAAACATTTTGGTCAGGGGTATATAATGTACAGTGATAAGCACTTATGTAAAACTTAATGCATAGCATGCAGCAGTAAGCAGCATGTCATAGTGCTCTTATACAGGTTATGTAAATCACATATCCACATTAATTCATAATTTAGATACAATGTAGTGCTATGTAACTTAAGTCGTAAACATAAATTCACTGTTATGATTATGACTTAAGTTACTTTTATTAAAATCCAATAAAATGCCATTCACAAAAATATTACATCAGAAAGCCAATCAAATCTCCTAAGGACATGTGTGAGAATCTGCTAGTATGCCGCTTTGATAGCATCTCACCCGATCCTCTCACTCATTGACATTAGAACATTGTCGTTACTTCGGGTTGCCTTGCGTTCTGACCCTGACTAGTTTTATCTCCTGACTTTTTCGAAAGGTTTGTAATTTTTGGTCATTTATAACTACAAGAGCAAAATATGGCCAGTGTCTGTGGTCAATGAGAAGAAAAAATTAAAAGCATTGGTGGCCAGCAGGAGAAAAAAATTGCATTAATGGCCAAGGGTAAGATAAAATGTCTGGCAGTGGTGACCAGGAGGGAGGAAAAAAGACCAGTGTGGTGGGGTTTTTTTTTTTTTGAGAGGAGGAAAAAACACTCCGTATTGGACCAACGTCGATGTTCAGTTGGACTAAAAAGTAGCTGGCATTGGTGCTTAAATGGAGAAAAAAATACCCAGAGAGGTTAGTGAATGTGCCCCAATACATTGGTGGTTAGGGTCGGTGCTCCTGTTCTCTGTTGGTTAGTGTCTGTAGCCCCTTACATTGGTAGTCAGTGTGCCCCTTTGTTCCCGCTTGCTCTGTGGTAGACCGTGATCCCCCCCCCAGCTCTGTGCTTTTTACCTTTGATGTCTGAGACACTGCCGATCCCTGCATTATATGGAGGGTGCAGTGTTGAATCTCACAGCACCCTATATGCCAATAGGCACGCCCTCCTGCTGTGAGCTCTGAAAGCAAAGATGGTTGCCTCCACATAAACAATATTGGGGTAAGATCAGCTTCAGAGAAACCACAGGCACTAGTGGAGGCTAGTCTTTTGCCTTCTGCCTGCCATTTTTTGGGCACCACTTTTTTCAAAGTTCAGTTTATTTGTAAGAATTCCCAGTATCTAAGGTAACTGTGTTCTTGTGGAAGCCAACAGACTTCCTGTATGGTGAGCTTTAAATGTGATCACTTCTAGCACTGCACACTATGATTGGTCTTTTTAGAAACCATAACAAGACTTTGATAAGTAACACTTCCCTAAGCTCATTTTCTGCGCTACTTGGCATTATTCATTCAGAAGTGGGATGGAATCCTCACCACAAATGGGTTGAACCCCTCTTTCAGAAAGAAAATCATAGCAGGCCCTGGTGGCACTAAAGCCCCTCAAAGATGGCCAGAGTTCTCATGGTTGCTGAGCAAATCTGCTGGTTGGTGACCATGTTTTTATAATATGGACGATGACTTTTTCATGCATATCTGTACATGTGTGTTTGTGTGGATTTCCTCCGGGTACTCCAGTTTCCTCCCACTCCAAAAGACAGGCTGGTTGGTAGACTTGCTTGGCTCCTACCTAGATTGGCTTTAAAATGTATGCAAATATGGTCAGGACCTTTGGGGCAGGGACTAATGTGAATGTACAATATATGTAAGGCTAAGTGTAAATTGTCAGTGCTATATAAATACCTGTAAAAAAAAGGTAAGATATGGAACGTGGTGTTTTAAAGTTAGAAATGCTTTTATTAGTAACTGGAATGCCAATTTGTATTCCTAATTTAGCTTTTGGAGAGAAATTGTATTTTGTGTATTAGTGGCTGTAAAGCTAATGTGTATGCAGGCACTGTAGTGATGAGATAGCAGTAATTATTTATATGCATGTAATCCTATTCCTGCTATTGTGTCTATTAGGACACAGAAGATGCATGCCTCCATCTAAATAGATGTTACACAGTCAAAACAACATTTTTGCTTGTTTAATAGGAATTTGTCAGTTTTATATCTTCATCCGTAGATATTCCTTCATATTTTCATCTGTAGATATTATACCTTTGTGGTGAATGAGAGGCTTTCCAGTAACATTCATATTTCTTTCTTGTTCATTAAAGCCTAAGTGCAGAATAAAAAGCACAGAAATCGGCACAAGGGACATAACTTACAGTCAGTAGGATATGTCCCTTGTGCTGATGCCTGTTCTTTTAGCAGAAATTATCCTCCATCTATGCCCCCACCCTCGCTGCTGTAATTTTCTGGTGTGACAGGGGTTGATATAACTAAGGGGCTTTCACAGACTTTCATCAAGAGAGTCCAACTATACATACCCTTTCCACCTAGCTACTCCATTCATAGAAGCCGTACTACAACTTTTATGAATAAAACCGGATCTAAGAATGGAGGATGGGTAGATTATTGAAAGGTCTGCCCCCTCCATTCATAGAACAAGTTTAATTTATAGAAGCTGTGGCACAGCTTCTAAGAAGGAAATTGATGGGCAGAAAGGTTTGGCATAGTCGGGTTCTTTTGATCAGAGCCTGTGACAGCCCCTTAGTTCTGTTAACCCCCCGCTGCACAAGAAGATTACAGTGGCAGGGGTGGGTGATATGAATATAGGAGGATTTCAACTAAAAGAAGTGGCATCAGCAAAAGAGACCCAACCTGCTGTTTCTAAGATACAGTATGTCCCTTGTTCTAATTTTTCTGTTTTTATATTTTGGCTGCACTTGGGCTTTATGGGACACAGGATTTGGAGATAATTGGATTTTACTGCCGCCTACAGGACGATTTGGCAAACAAAAAACCAGTTGCGAGCCTAGTATAGCTCCTCCCACTCCCAGTACGGTTCTGTCTTTTGTTAGTATCCTAGGGGGGATGGACATCTTTGTTACCAGTAAGAAAAGTTTACCTATTTTTATTAGTCATTTATTTAAGTTTGAAATGTGGATGTTTATGCCTCATCTGATGCCAGCTTTGGGTGCAAGGTCCTTCAGGCAGCTCTTTGAGATACAGGCAGTCCTGAGTTCACTGCTGGTTATTATTCTCTCCCCCCAAAAAATACATTCTGTTACTCTTCCCAAGTATGGAGATACCACAGCTGTGAGACCTTTTCAGTGTTTGGACCGATCATGTACTGGACATTGTATCTTTTGTATCACAAAAATCAACCAATTGTATCAAACAGTGTACTGTAATAGTTGCCTCTGTATGAGTGGTCAGGGAATATAACTTTATGTAAAATTACCTGTGGCAATCTGTTTCTGTAAGCCAAGCAAGCCTAGCCTTCTGGTACATGGTTGCCCCCAGGAATGCCATGTTCACTGGCCAGGAAGTACAGGAGGCTGAAGAAAGGAAGATCAAGGAGCTGTGGTGGTTCTAGGAGTGCAGTTGTCTGCAGGGGATTGCTGAAATTGGTGTCTCGCTGCAACATAGTCAGTGGGATATACAGATAGGTCAGTACAGGTGGAGGCAGAGGCATGGTCAGTAAACAGGACACTGTTGATGGCTGCAATGGCTCAGGTGGCACTGGTGTGGCTAATGATCAGGAACCTTGTTGCTTACTGCACTAGCCTGGTGACATTGTCACTGGTGTGGCAGCAATCAGGAACATTGTTGATAACTTACACTGGTCTGGCAGCACTGAGACTGACGTGGAGGCAATCAGGAACAATGTTGTTGACTTACATTGGACTGGGGACATTGGGAATGGTGTTGCGGTGATCTGGGATATGGTCCCTGGCTTACACTGGTCTGGTGACACTGATGAGGCAGGTATCAGGAACGCTGTTGTTGATTTACACTGGACTGGTGACACTGCGAATGGCTTAGCAATGATATGGAACATTGTTGCTGGCATACACTGGTCTGGTGACGCCGGGACTGGTGTGGTGGTCACCAGGAAAGAAACTTCCGGCAGCACTAGTCTGGTGTGACAACAATCGGGAACATCATGCTACGCTGGTCTGGCAAACTGTGACTGGTGGTGGATGGAGATTTTGTGACTGGCTGCACTATTGGGCCTCCTTCACACAGTCATTTAGATTCGGCCATGAATCAATGGATTCTTGCGGCTGGAACAACTAGACCGTGGGAATAACAGCAGCTGCTGAGCCCAAATAAACAAATGACAGACTCACAGCAGTCACCACTGTTAGCATGTAGCTGTACACAAAGTGGTTTACCTGTGGTTCTTGACAGATGTCCAAGCCTGGATACAGCTTTCTTTTGACAGGTGGATTCTACTGCTATTAAGAGGTTGTGCTAAGTGTTTCAAAGAACCATGAACAAGAATGAGAGGTAGCTGTCCCTGAGGTTAGAGCAGGGATTTAAATTATTCACTGTCATCCAAACCTCCTAATCACTAAAACTAGTTGTGCAGCATGTCATCAACAAAGCTGGTATCAGAATTTGCCTCTGTTATGTGCAAGAGTTATTTGTGCTGGAACATGTTTCTGACACAGATACTGTATGTCCAATGCAAAGTGATGGATTCAGTCTAGTCCATCAAAAAGTCTCAGACACTTGGGCAGAAGAATGTATTAGATCACAATAAACTTGCAGCTCCTGCCCATGTTGTGAGGCTGCATTCCCAATGTGACCGCTCTGCCCATGGAAATCCTGCAGAGAGCACCAGAGGGCAAAAGCCACGCATATTATATATGCCCTGTATACTAGCCCTTATGGTTCATAGCGTATTTACCATTTAGGAATGAGACAGATGTAACACTGTACCCAATCATATCACGACTGCTTTTATTAGTACCCAGTCATATCACCACTGCCTTTATTCGTACCCAGTCATATCACCACTGCTTTTATTAGTAACCAGTCATATCACTGCTGCCTTTACTACCATCCCAAGCCTACACAGTTCACCTATCATGTACCAATGGTATCTCATTTTGAAGGTAGAATGAATGTGCCTTGTCATTTAACACCAGTGGCAGAAAATTGTAAACCTCATTTTTCTAACCTCAGAAAAAAGTTTTTTGTTTTATTTTGATCACGTCATTTATTCAGTGCACTCTTACTCTTTTTTTTTTAAATATAATCTTTATTAACACCCGATGAGGGCGAGTGCCATAATAGTACAACAAAAGCATGGGAAGAGGTAACACATATCATCTTATAGTGTATACAGACAGTCGGTAGGCAACCCAGAGTCAACACCTTACATACAGTACCGTCCTTAGGTGTCCCCGACCTGCTGTCTCATTGCATGTCTAGTTACCTTCCTTGCGGTAACAATGAACCATCTGACCACTCTCCTCCCAGAAATCTGTTTCCCAGTAACAAAGAAAGTGGGGATAGAGGGGGAGCGAAAGGAAAAAAAAAAGGGGGGGGGTAGAAAATAGGGAATGAGAAAAGAACATGCAAGGCGGTGTTGGCGTCCGTGTGGACATAGACGAACCACCAAAGACGGCAGATGGGGCTCGCTTCAAGTGGGAGTCACAGGAAGTAGTGCTTTGCCCTCCTCAGGCAGTACAAACATATTCCACAAACCCCATGTTTTATTATATATTTTTCCAGTTGGTGCTTGTAGGTGAGTATCAAGTCCTCCATCTATAGAAGGTGGAGCTTGTTTCTACCAGTATAGGGTGATACAGGATTTGGCTGCATTTAGAAGATGCCGTAGAATAGATATGCTTTATATTTTGGCTGAAATTTGGGAGATATGGAGAAGAAAGAAGGCCGGGTCTTTCGGGATCTGATGTTCCGTGAATTTTTGTTCTATAGTGTGTATTGTCGATCAGTAGTGTTGGGGGCAGGACCAGAATATGTGCAGCATAGTTCCTTTATCCTCTCGGCATCGCCAGCAACGGTCCGTGGATGCTGGAAAGCATGCACGGAGTTTGACAGGCGTATAATACCACCTGGTGAGTATTTTGTAATTAGCTTCTTGGAGTTTGGTGCAAATAGATGATTTAAGAGTAAATCGTATCATGTTCTGGACTTGGGTAGTAATGAATGTGCGCTCAAGGTCAGCTTCCCTTTTGGTCAACCATGGTAGAGCAGGTTGTTCTGCCGGCGTATTTAGTAGGGAGTAGGATTTGGAGAGGACTTGAGTGAGATCATCCGTACCTGTACAGTATTCCTCAAAGGTCGTTAGAGGTCTGTGATATCTGTTTGGGTTATGAAGCGATTGGAGGAAGTGGTGTAAGCAAAGAGCTGGCCAGAACAATAGGCGATACCTACCCTCACTGTCCGTTAGATCGGCGAATGTTGGCCAGTGACCTCCCCGCAGGAAATCCGCGACGCGGTCTAGACCCGCTTCCTGTAGGTGGCTATGGTCTCGGGTAGAGAGGCCTGGGGGGGAACAGAGGATTACCCAAAATAGGAAAAATTTGGGAGTCCCGTGTAGTCAGTGGTGTCTTTTTATTTACTTGGGCACACAAACGGAGTGATGTACCGATTAGCGGGTGGGCCTTGATGTCTGATGGGATGGAGTCATAGCCCCAGAGTGCGCTTTTCAAAGAGATATGTGTTTGTTTCTGCTCTATCTGCGCCCATAGTTTCCTGTCTGCATGGCGTCCCCAGTCAATAATCCGGCTCAAGTGGGCCGCCAGATAGTATCTCCTAATGTTTGGTACCGCGAGGCCTCCGAACTGTTTCGGTAAGGTTAGGTGCGCACGTGAGAGGCGGGGCTTTTTATGGTCCCAAATAAAGCAGGTAAATAGGGACTGTATTTGCTTGAGATATGTCGGAGGGATAGCTATCGGCAGGGCTTGAAATAAGAATAAGAACTTCGGTAGTATAACCATTTTTATAAGGTTACATCTCCCAAACCACGAGTGGAGTCCTTTATGCCAATTCTCTAGTGCACTCTTACTGAGACAGCCACAGACCAGACTAATCTTTTAGTTTAGACCAAGACATGTCTGCAATGTCCCTGGAAGAATCTTTCTGAAGAACATTAAGGCGTGATTGCTGGCGGCACACATTGATGAAAAAGTACATTTAAATGCACCACTAGCTACGTTGAAAATTTCTTTTTTTTCTATTGTGTAAAGTAAACCATCAGTATATATCAGTTTTTGGTAGATGCTAGAGAGTTAGGCAAACTTCCGTGTATCTCTCAAAAATTCCAGTAAATAGCCCACTTCAGTTTTCAATTCTAAACACCCACATCACCAATTTCAAGCAAATATCACTGCTTGATTTTATTTCATATGATGGACAACAGGGATGTGGTAACACTATAAGATAGAAGGGAACAAATCCAAGAACTGTGACAATGGGATCTCACCAGCATTCTATGGAAGTGTCAGAGCTACAGTTTATGAGTTGCTGTGGACATATGCCAGCCAAACAGAGGAACTCGTCTTTTCAAGGAAGGATAAAAATCCTGTAACTGTGCCAGCAATGATAATGTGATAATAAAACTGCTATTTTTCCTGAAATCAGACTGGATTACAGAAGCATGTGCCTAAGAGCCTGACATTTTTTGGCTACCATCAGTGTTCACTAAAATTTTCTCTAACAAGGGAACAGAAGGGTGAAGAATAGGGTATTTGTACCTATTCCTTTACCCTCTAGACCTGTGGCCTCCAAACTGAAATGCGGCCCTTTGCTTGCCTTTATCTGAGCCTTAGGGCACTATTCCTCACACTGACACCAACAATGGGGCACTATTCCTCCCACTGACACCAATGATGGGGCACTATTCCTCCCACTGACACCTATGATAGGCACTATTCCTCCTACTGGCACTGGGGATGGGGCTCTATTTCTCCCAACAATACCAATGATGGAACACTATTTCATCTCCTACTGACCAAAGTCACTATATAATTTATATATTCCCACTGACAATCAAACCTGAGGCATTGTTTACTCCTACTGACTTCAGGGCATTTTCTTCAACTGGCGAAAGGCCGGCCCTCGTAAGGTCTTAAGGACAGTAACCTGGCCCTTTGTTTAGAAATTTTGCAGACTCCTGCTCTAGACAATTGATCCAACTGGTAAATTTAACAAAAGCCAGGAGTTGGGCTTTAAAGGAGTTGTAAAGACAGAAGGTTTTTTTACCTTAATGCATTCTATGCATTAAGATGAAAACACCTTCTGTTTGTAGCGGCCTCCCCAGCAACCCCTAATACTTACCTGAGCCCCATCTCTCTCCAGCGATGTCCACAATGCCCTCAGCCGCCCAGGACACTCCTCCTGATTGACTGACACACAGCAGCGGCACCATTGGCTCCTGCGGCCATCAATCAAAGTCAATCAGCCAATCGGATGTGAGTGGGGCCGGGTCGGGGATTCGTGTCTGAATGGATACACAAGGCTCTGACTCGGCTCGGGTGCTCTCATAGATAGATAGCTGCTGGCTGTGGGGGCACTCGATAGGAGGGAGTCGCCAGGAGCAGCAAACAGTGACCCGAGAAAAAGAGGATTCGGGCTGCTCTGTGCAAAACCAACTGCACAGAGGAGGCAAGTATAATATGTTTGTTATTTTAAAAAAATTAGCCTTTACAACCACTTTAACTAATCGCTTATATACCAAAATAAGGGCATCACAAAAGCTAAAGTATGTTTTTTATGGCTTTGCTCCCCAAATGTTCAATGGGATTGTCTGTGCTTCTCCTGTACCTACAAACAATCAGTCTTTTAGCAACCTGAAAGTGAAAAGTCATTCTTCTATTTTCTAACTATGGCTAGTTTTACAATAAGCAGTCTACCTGTACAATTGTCATTTTGTGCAGATTGTTAGTGGTCTCTTCAGCGGTTTGATGGTTTTTTTTTAAATGCGCTGGCAGTTCTGACAGTTGATAAAACTTGTATTCATACATAGCTAAAAATAACGTGTTGGCAAAAATGTAAAAATCATGAACCTACAGGTGGATGCAGGGGAGAAAAAAAATCTGGTCAGGAGTATTGCTCATGTTTTGTGTTTGAGCACACTTAATTTAAAATGCCACTTTTTTCACTACTGACAAAGGCCTTTTATGTGTGAAACGTGTTGATTTTTGGGATTGGGGGGCTCACTTTTTGATGCGCTTTATATTATCCGGGGATGCAGGGTAAAATCCACCTGTAGGGTCATGATTTTTACATTTTTGCCAACATACCTTATTTTGAATAAAAGAAAAGTTATATTTTAGAGCTTATGGATAGTCAAGCAAATGTATTGGTTTACAAGGACAGTAACCTGGCCCTTTGTCTAGAAAGTTTGGAGACCCCTGCTCTAGACAATTGACCCAACTGGTAAATGTAACTTTAGCCAGGAGTTGTATAGTCATGATTTTTAAATTTTTGCCAACATACCTTATTTTTAGCTGTGTATGAATAAAAGTTATATTTTAGGGCTTACTGGGTTCTGTGCATAGGGAGATTGACACACAGCTCTTACATTAATTTATCAGTTGTGATTCCCACACGGTAGCCTGTATTTTGGTTATGGATAGTCAGGCAAATGTATTGGTTTTTAGTTCTTAGTTACTTGAAGCATGGAAATCAGTTCTAGCATATTCTCGAGGAACATGGGAACATGGATTTAAAATAAAGGCAACAAGGCATTGTATATAGAAATGTGCCAAGAACTGCAAAAAAGTGGTGGTGGGGAAGTATTCAAAAGTGGTGCTCAAAGTTCACTACTGCCCATCAAGAGTTGTGTTAGACTTGGGTCCAGATCCTGGGCTGCCTGTAGTCTAATGATCTCAAATATCTGCTTTAAATGTATAAGCAGAAGATATAAGATATGCTTGGTCATTAATTGCATAAGTAGGGTGGGCAGGATATTGCCTCTCACTTTCTTTGTAGAACCTTAAACCAGCCATAGACAGTACAATTTTCTTTCACTCACTCGATCCAACACTGTGTTAATGAGGGAATCCCTCCTGCCAAGCTACTGTGTTCTCCCGGCAGGGAAGCGTCCCTGCCGGGAGAGCACACAGTGATTAGCTGCTGGCAATAATCACAGAGAAAATCTAACAGGCTGGTTGTAACCAAGTTGATCAATCAATAAACCTGAGTTCAACCAGCCTGTCTATACATGGTTCATGAATCAGCAGAGATTTGAACCATCTTTGGCCAGCTTAAGGAAATCAAATTACAATTTACACTATATGAACATATGATATAAAATAAGTTTTCAGTGAGCCTGAAATATTTTCAGTAGATATTTAAAATAAAGAATTAAGGTCTGGATCTTGCAGGTATTCTACAAAGTAAGCTCTGTGGGGCAACAGTTGATGAAAATAGTGGTGTTCTCTGTAAGTAAACTTGTCAGGGGGACTTTATATATTTTAATAGTAATTGTGTATGTTACTGTAATGGAGACCTCAGGAAAAGAATCAAGAAAATGGATCAATGTTCTCTAAGTACTATGTTATGTCAGGTCTTGTGCCTGAAGTCCAGCTTTATGATAAATTGGTATTTAGAAAAACAATTGATAATCTTGGAACACCAGCATCCCAAATGTTTGACCAGTAACCAAGGATCTGTATCACTATTTATGCAAAGTATACAAAAAATAGTCATAGTGCAAAATGCATAAATGATACATCTTAAAGCGGAGCTCTACCCAAAAGGGGAAGCTCTGGTTATCTGCTTCCTCCCGCCCTCCGGTGCCACATTTAGCACCTTTCGGGGGTAGAAGGGAACAGGTACCTGGTTTTGACAGGTACCTGTCCCCACTTCCAGGAGTCCTGGCTGCGGCGAGGTCCCCTCTAAGTTCGGCGCCCCTACTCCTTCCCCCGCCACCGGGCCATTCACAAATCGCAGTGCACTTTGCGCATGCGCATTAGGGAACCAGCTGTGAAGCCCCAAGGCTTCACTGCCGGTTTCCCTTACAGGCAATGGTGGCGACGGCACCCGAGAGCCGATGGAAACTTCGGCTGGGGTGCCAACATCGCTGGATTTCAGAACAGGTAAGTGTCCTATTACTAAAAGTCATCAGCTAGAGTATTTGTAGCTGCTGACTTTTAATTTTTTTTTTTGTGGGGGGCTGGACCTTCTCTTTAATCCTACAGTAAAAGAAACAGGCAACTTATTCATGGGTTCGTACCCATAACCCATGGTGTATGAATACATTGCCGGTTTCCTGTACTGTACACCAATATATGGAATTTCAAGTCAAAATTCCTCTTTTTTTCCTGGTTATATCACTAACTACCATTCTGTCAAATGTTCCAGGCCATATCCACTTTTGGTCTTAAAAGAGAATTATGGGCAAAGCAATGTTGGCCGTATTTCTCTTGAGGGTCACAGAAATGCCCATACTTTTTGCTCTCTTGTGACCCTGAATCAGGTGACAGCAGGCTAAAGCCCGTTGTCTGCTGTTGCCACACAGCAGCTCAATGCTCTGGAAGAATCCCAACCATATTGTTGGGATCTACCCTGCTGCCCACTCCAGTGAGCGCTGGGGGGGGGGGGTTGGCAGAGAAGAGAGTGGTGACTGGCAGTAGTCAGTCTCCTCTAAGAAGACTGAGAGCTAAGCGATCAGCAGTCGTGTAATCGATCAGTTCTTGGGCTTAGAGCTGGTGGGGTATAGCTGCAGCATCAGACGGATGCTGCAGTGTGGAGGTGAGTATGTTTGTTTTGTCTTTTATACACCCCATATGTCATCTTAAAAAAAAAAGTGTTTACCAGTTACAGTATTTAACATTTCATTGACTAAAATTGTGCAGGATTTCTTAGTGTGGTTTTTGAAGACATAATGTTAATGTCTGATAAAACATATGAGTTCCTATTATAAAATACAACTTCTAACAATTGATACACGTGTAATGACATTAATGATATTGTTATGTATATTCTTTTCTTGCATCAAACAGGAATTATCAAAAATCACAATGCCTGTTATATTCAATGAGCCGCTAAGCTTTCTACAACGCCTCTCAGAATACATGGAGCACACATACCTCATTCATAAAGCAAACCGCTGCTCCGACCCTGTGGAACGAATGCAGGTGACTTTTGAATAATCTGTTTTTGTAATATTTGACTATTATTGGGGATACAAATATGAATTAATGGTTTTAAAATGTTTGTCTATAACAAAAAGAGATTGGAACATAAAAATGGGTTGATTTACTTGTATTCTGTGTTTTTATGGTAAAATGGCATACAGCACAGTTGGCAGATATCTGCTAAATCTGGCTTGTCCTGTTCATTTACATTCAGGAACCATTGTGTGTATTACAAATGGTTATTTTAAAGAAAACTAGGAGAATTGTATGAGCTAACACATCTGATCTTCTTCTGAAAATGATAGTTTCCTGGTTATATTGCTGATCCACTGGAACTAATATTTACTGAGAAACTGGCAGGCAGCTAATATTGGAATGTTAGCAATAACAGCCTTCATATTGCTTATGGTATAGATTTCCTTTAATAGTGTTGTGTTTATTTTACAAGCGTGGTGAAGTATGAACAAAGTTGACATTTTATATTGTTTAATAGAACTCTGGTATCGCATCATTGCAGTGCAGATTGTACTCATAAAAAAACTTTGGGGGGGGGGAATTTAATAAAGCCGAGGGCCAGACCTGATCGAGAACTAGTCCCCATGACCTCTGTGCCTATTTGGTGGGCAGAGCCTGATGGGCAACTGAAAGACTAGCTCCCCATCAGCAAAAAAGAGGGATGATAAATCTTACCACAGGGTGGATCTGTGAGTAGGTAATAAGATATCCGTATGCCACATCCTCTGTTTAAGACTATTGGTTTTGACTAAGAAAGAAAAGGAATGGACTTTCTAGGCATATGTTAAAAAAGGGGTTTACAAACTTTGAGTATACATGTATCAAGACACACAAACAATTCTGCTAATTACTTTAAAATTAGATTAAGACTTTAACCATACACAGTTTTCTCAAGAGAGTCAACCACACTGAACATCTGTTCCCAGGTTCCAGCTCCCCATCAGGTTGGACTGAATAGCGGCCATGGATCTTCCCTCTGCTGTATGCTGTTAATCAACAGCAAGGTAGACCTGATGCACTAGTCTCTCAATTTCCCATCAGGCTCTGCCCGCTTCACTACAATATATATAGGCGCTTGTTTGTGTGACAGGTGCAGTAACTAGGGAGGAAGTGTGCAGAGGAAGAAGAGTCCAATATGGCCCCTTCGGCCTCAAAGCCGTAGTGCCGGTCTCCTGCCAGATTGAGGGACGGGTACATCTATTGGGCGCAAGCAGTACGGAGGCCTGGCAGAATTCTAAAGGATGTCTACAACATTTATCCCCCCCCCCCCCTTGTTGTGTGCAGATGTAGTTTAATATCGGCAAGTTCCTTCACAAACCATAGATTGTA
>BLSH010354056.1:160525-203764 GCA_018402905.1 Glandirana rugosa | reverse complement strand
GGTCTAGGGTGGTGATCCGAGGGAGGGCTGTGCTGATAAATTATCAGCACAAACCCTCCCTGTCAGGGATGCAGCCGATCGGCTCTCCCCTCATCAGGTCTGCAGACCTGAGTACAGGAAAGCCGATAAACGGCTTTCCTGTATTACACTGTGACCAGCCGTGATTGGTCACGGCTGGTCACATGGTAAAGTGCTTCGGATCGAAGCACTTTACCGAGATCGGCATTGCGGGGGGTCAGACTGACCCCCCACACCACCGATCGCCGCGATGCGCGCCCCCCCGGGCGCGCAGCGGCTTGTTATCCTGAGGACGTCATATGACGTCCAGTCAGGATAACTCAGCCACTTCCCGGCCGTCATTCTGCATACGGCGGTCGGGAAGTGGTTAATCATGCAACGGAAAAAAAATAACAAAGCGCATAGGGGAATCCCCCTTGCCAGGACATTGTATTCTGACAGCAATACCCACAGCTGTCGGAATACACTGATCAGTGGCTGCAGCTGCCTATTGATAACATTTTCCCAACATGTCCCTTCAACAGAAGTCAATTAAGCAATCGCCTTCTGTCAAGCAGGGACTGCCACACACTGATTGAAGTTCAGTCATTCACTGTTGAACTGAATGAATTTCTACCTGTGTATGGCCAGCTTAAGTATATATGTGAAATGCATTTCGCTGCATCAGTAGTATTTCTCCAATATGCTTAAAGTACCATTGGGACATGTTTAAAGAGAACTTCAGTCAGTTCAAAACTCACTAGTACACATGTAATTTACAGTTTAATATAGTTTTTTGTTCTTTGTGAGCTTCAGGAAGGATCTGCACTGAAGGTTTCAGTGGGTGTTTAAAGATTATCAACTAGATTCATTAAAGGATATAGGAGGTCCATCTGCTGGAATGAGTGAAATGGACAGTTATATTCATAGTTCTTATAGGAAAACTTCTGAGAATTTTAAAGCTGTTGTAGACTGCAGATATTAAAGAATATGTAAACCCAACACTTTATATTCCTGATATGTGCCTGCTGTACCATGTACTTGTATGAGAAAATATTCTGTTCTCTTTGTTTTGCTTCCTGTGTGTGAAATCCCTGGTGTTCCTGCCAGTCCCTCTTCTTTCCTATCAAAAACTGACTACACTAGGCATGAGAGCACAGCATGGTCCGTTTTCTAGCTGTGATGAGAACTGTCTGCTCTCCTCCAATGATCAGACTGGTGCGGACACGCCTCTCCCCGCCTTGCACAGCCATTCACTGGGAAGATTAGTGTGATGCTGTTTCTCCTCCCCCAGCTCTTATGCAGCTCAAAACAGAAAGTATGTGATCACTTATAAAAAAGGGAAAAATAAGGTATTTATAATGTTTTTTTTATATCCATACACAAATGTTTTGCATTCAGTTTCTATTTTAAACAGAATGGGTTCTTTTACAAGGTGAGGGTTTACATATACTTTAATGCACTGAAAATAAATCAGGAAAACACAGGCAATAGCCATTTATACAGCATGTTTAGTTGATAGCTTATGCCATTTGCTTGTAGTTCTCTTTTTAAACCATGTTTGTTCTTTAGGATTCTTTTATACAGTGCCATTGCGAAAGTATTCGCCCCCCTTGAACTTTGCGACCTTTTGCCACATTTCAGGCTTCAAACATAAAGATATAAAACTGTAATTTTTTGTGAAGAATCAACAACAAGTGGGACACAATCATGAAGTGGAACGAAATTTATTGGATATTTCAAACTTTTTTAACAAATAAAAAACTGAAAAATTGGGCCCCTTTACTTTCAGTGCAGCAAACTCTCTCCAGAAGTTCAGTGAGGATCTCTGAATGATCCAATGTTGACCTCAATGACTAATGATGATAAATAGAATCCACCTGTGTGTAATCAAGTCTCCGTATAAATGCACCTGCAGTGTGATAGTCTCAGAGGTCCGTTTAAAGCGCAGAGAGCATCATGAAGAACAAGGAACACACCAGGCAGGTCCGAGATACTGTTGTGGAGAAGTTTAAAGCCGGATTTGGATACAAAAAGATTTCCCAAGCTTTAAACATCCCAAGGAGCAATGTGCAAGCGATAATATTGAAATGGAAGGAGTATCAGACCACTGCAAATCTACCAAGACCTGGCCGTCCCTCTAAACTTTCAGCTCATACAAGGAGAAGACTGATCAGAGATGCAGCCAAGAGGCCCATGATCACTCTGGATGAACTGCAGAGATCTACAGCTGAGGTGGGAGACTCTGTCCATAGGACAACAATCAGTCGTATACTACACAAATCTGGCCTTTATGGAAGAGTGGCAAGTAGAAAGACATTTCTTAAAGCTATCCATAAAAAGTGTCGTTTAAAGTTTGCCACAAGCCACCTGGGAGACACACCAAACATGTGCAAGAAGGTGCTCTGGTCAGAGGAAACCAAAATCAAACTTTTTGGCAACAATGCAAAACGTTATGTTTGGTGTAAAAGCAACACAGCTCATCACCCTGAACACACCACCCCCACTGTCAAACATGGTGGTGGCAGCATCATGGTTTGGGCCTGCTTTTCTTCAGCAGGGACAGGGAAGATGGTTAAAATTGATGGGAAGATGGATGGAGCCAAATACAGGACCATTCTGGAAGGAAACCTGATGGAGTCTGCAAAAGACCTAAGACTGGAACGGAGATTTGTCTTCCAACAAGACAATGATCCAAAACATAAAGCAAAATCTACAATGGAATGGTTCACAAATAAACATATCCAGGTGTTCGAATGGCCAAGTCAAAGTCCAGACCTGAATCCAATCGAAAATCTGTGGAAAGAACTGAAAACTGCTGTTCACAAACGCTCTCCATCCAACCTCACTGAGCTCGAGCTGTTTTGCAAGGAGGAATGGGCAAAAATTTCAGTCTCTCGATGTGCAAAACTGATAGAGACTTCCCCAAGCGACTTACAGCTGTAATCGCATCAAAAGGTGGCGCTACAAAGTATTAACTTAAGGGGGCTGAATAATTTTGCACGCCCAATTTTTCAGTTTTTTATTTGTTAAAAAAGTTTGAAATATCCAATAAATTTCGTTCCACTTCATGATTGTGTCCCACTTATTGTTGATTCTTCACAAAAAAAATTACAGTTTTATATCTTTATGTTTGAAGCCTGAAATGTGGCAAAAGGTTGCAAAGTTCAAGGGGGCCGAATACTTTCGCAAGGCACTGTACCTGAAGTTTTACATGATCTGAAAACTCAGTTAAAGCAGAGCTCCACCCAAAAGGGGAAACTCCGCTTATCTGCTTCCGACCCCCCCACCCCGGTGCCACATTTGGCACCTACCCGTCCCCACTTCCAGGAGACCTGGCTGTGGAGAGGTCCCCCGGAAGTTTGGCCCCCTCCTCCTTCCTCTGCCACCGGGCCATTCACAAAGCGCAGTGCACGCGCAGTAGGGTTCCCGGCTTCACTGCCAGTTTCCCTTACAAGCAATGGCGCAATGGAAACATCGGCTGGGGTGCCGACATCGCTGGATTCCAGGACAGGTAAGGGTCCTAATATTTAAAGTCAGTCTTTTAATTTTTTTCGTGGGGGGGGGGGCTGGACCTCCTGTGTAAGACTGCTTTTGTGATATTCATGTTAATCAGATTCTGTGGTTTAGGTAAATAAAACAAAATGAGATGTTGGTATCCCTGCTTTTCATGTGACTGGAGTCCTCAGTTGCAGAATATGTCAAATTTGAGCTCTTTGCATCTCTGGGAGTGCCATCCTACCTAGGGGTCCAGACTTCAGCCTGCTAAGCAATGTAAACACATTCCACTAAAATCTCTTCTTTTATAGAATCTGTTAAATAGCTCATGCTTACTACGTTTTTTTTCGTTCGGGCTGAACAAAAAATTTGACAGATCACTGTACTAACACATGCAATGTTAGTACAAGGATCTCCCCCGCTGTGCTATTGTGTTCTGGCAGGGAGATCACCCCCCCCCCACCTGACCAGAACACGGAATGGTCAGCGATCTCAGCCATTGGCTGCCAGCATTGATCGGATGCTGGTTTTCCAGGGGCTGAACGTCGGCCAGTTTCTACTGTACCAGCTGATTTTAGCCGATATTTGGCCCGCGTGTACGTGACATTACTGGTCATGTCTCTGTAAAGGAATAAACACACTCTGCATTAATTGATGCCACCCTTCCTTCCTATCTGCATCTTTAGACTGCAAGCACAGAGGAGCCTGATGAAATGCCACTACCAGATTGCGAGAGTGTACAGGTTATTCCAGGGAGCACTTTGCTGTGGCGAATAGCACCTCGACCCCCCAACTCCACACAGGTTACCATTCATATGTTTTCTGTTGCATTCTATAAATGTTGTAAAGCACAAAATAACACGTACATATGAGTATTTACTACAGCACAGTATCTCACAATATTTGTGTAATTCTGAAATGATATAATAGAGAATCCAACTAAAAAAATTTACTGAATAGGGTTTAATAATGAAATAGTCCACTCATCCAAAACTGATATATCAGTTTGTGAGAGATGCTGAAGATTTAAACTAGATTGCAATTTATTAAACGGGTCTCTATTGGTGAGTTCTTTGCACTTGAGTTCCTGGGTCTGCACCAGTGTTAATTTAGTTGACGAAAACATCTTTGTCGCCAAAATTAACACTAGTTTAGTTGACTAAAATACGACTAAAACTAAAACAATTCAGATGACTAAAATACATTTAAAACTAAAATGGCATTTTAGTTAAGACTATAACTAAAGACTAAAACTAAATTGAAATTTAACATCCAAATTAACACCGGTTATATATCACAACAGCTAAATCTGTGTTTGTAGTGCATGTTCAAATCTTAATACCATAAATAACATGTTGTTCGATTTTTTTACTCCAGGGTATATAATGAGTTTGGAAATTCTAGAGAAATGCTTAAATAATGCATTACAATTTAACAAAACCCATTAGATTTTAGTTGACTAAAATGTACCAGAGGTTTTAGTTGACTAAAACTAAAACAATTAAAATGACTAAGATACAACTAAAACTAAAATGGCATTTTAGTCAAAAGACTATGACTAAAACCAAATCAAAATTTGAAGTCAAAATTAACACTGGTCTGTACAACTGCTTTGGCCAGTAGGAAGGCAAATACAGAGGTGGAATCCGCTTACCAAGCTCCACATATAGTTAGAGTATCCTTTTGGGAAGACTGGCCTTTTAAATAGAGCTGTTGTCAAAGTTCACACTTCAACTCCATCTGTAGGGTACATACAGTTGTGCTCAAAAGTTTATATACTCTGGCAGAATTTGATTTCTTTGCCATTTTTCAGAGAATATGAATGATAACACAAAAACATTTCTTTCACTCATGGTTCGTGTTTGGCTGAAGCCATTTATTATCAATCAACTGTGTTTTACTTTTTTTAAATCATAATGACAACAGAAACTACCCAAATTACCCTGATCAAAAGTTTACATACCCTGGTGATTTTGGCCTGATAATGTGCACACAAGTTGACACAAAGGGGTTTGAATGGCTATTAAAGGTAACCATCCTCACCTGTGATCTGTTTGCTTGTAATTAGTGTGTGTGTATAAAAGGTCAATGAGTTTCTGGACTCCTGACAGACCCTTGCATCTTTCATCCAGTGCTGCACTGACGTTTCTGGATTCTGAGTCATGGGGAAAGCAAAAGGATTGTCAAAGGATCTGCGGGAAAAGGTAGTTGAACTGTATAAAACAGGAAAGGGATATAAAAAGATATCAAAGGAATTGAGAATGCCAATCAGCAGTGTTCAAACTCTAATCAAGAAGTGGAAATGAAAGGTTTTGTTGAAACCAAACCACGGTCAGGTAGACCAACTAAAATTTCAGCCACAACTGCCAGGAAAATTGTTCGGGATACAAAGAAAAACCCACAAATCACTTCAGGTGAAATACAGGACTCTCTGAAAACATGTGGTGTGGCAGTTTCAAGATGCACAATAAGGAGGCACTTGAAGAAAGATGGGCTGCATGGTTGAGTCGCCAGAAGAAAGCCATTACTACACAAATGCCACAAAGTATCCGACTTACAATACACCAAACAGCACAGAGACAAGCCTCAAACCTTCTGGCACAAAGTCATTTGGAGTGATGAGACCAAAATTTAGCTTTTTGGCCACAACCATGAAGGCTACATTTGGAGAGTCAACAAGGCCTATGATGAGAGGTGGATTGCTGATGTTTTGGGGATGTTTGCGCTACAAAGGCACAGGGAATTTGGTCAAAATTGATGGCAAGATGAATGCAGTATGTTATCAAAAAATACTGGAAGAACATTTGCATTCATCAGCCAGGAAGCTGCGTATGGGACGTACTTGGACATTCCAACATGACAATGATCCAAAACACAAGGCCAAATAAACCTGTCATTGGCTACAGCAGAATAAAGTGAAGGTTCTGGAGTGGCCATCTCAGTCTCCTGACCTCAATATCATTGAGCCACTCTGGGGAGATCTCAAACATGCAGTTCAAGACAGCCCAAGAATTTCCAAGAACTGGAGGCTTTTTGCCAAGAGGAATGGACAGCTTTACCATCTGAGAAGATAAAGAGCCTCATCCACAAATACCACAAAAGACTTCAAGCTGTCATTGATGTTAAAGGGGGCAATACATGGTATTAAGAACTGGGGTATGTAAACTTTTGATCAGGTAATTTGGGTAGTTTCTGTTGTCATTCTGATTTAAAAAGAGTAAACACAGTTGATTGATAATAAATGGCTTCAACCCTGCTCCTGAGAAGCCATGGCTAAAATCATATAATGAACAAATGTGGCTAACTACATCATTACAAACTGTACAGGTAAACAAAGTTTATATCCCAACATACATTCATTAGATTCTTAAGATGTGTGAAGATGATCACTTTCACATGTGTTTTCAAAAAAAACATTAGACTAAGGTTCTTTTTCAGTGTCTCTGACCCCTTTGACAATTCTCTCCGGGTGCTCTCTATGGCCGGTTTCTCTCAGGCTTCAGCTTGTATAAGAGCAGTGTGAACAGCAAGCTTTAACAAAGCATTTTCAGAGCTTTCATCAAGCTTTGTTGAAGTTTTTAAAGTACCAGTCAGCTCCAGTTTGTAAATGTTGAACACCGATCCTTATAGGAGTATGGATTGCCATTTTAAATACGGTAAGCTGCTCGCAGGCTTTGGCCCTTCTTGAAGTTTGCTAACAGCCTGCTTAAAGTGCCAATCAGCACTCCCATTAGGATCTTTGTTCAACATATACAAACTGGAGTTCATTGGTATTTTTAAAAGCTTCAACAAAGCTTGCTGAAAGCTCTGCAAATGCTTTGTCAAAGCTTGCTGTTTACATTGCTCGTATACAAGCTGAAACCAGTGTGAAACAGGCCTATGAGAACATACATTTTGTGATAGGTGTTTGATATTGCTTGATTAGTAAGATGTGAAGTATTTTAATTACATGTTTAAAATCTGTTATTTTGTACTGTTCGTGCTTTCAGATGTACAACTTCACTCTCTTTGCTATGGCCCTTAATGAGCTGGAGAAGGGCATGGAAAGCATCGTTCCTAAGACAGACTGCAGACTACGGCCTGATATTAGGGCAATGGAAAATGGGGATATAGGTAAATGCTTGAAAACATTTCAGACCAAAGACTAAACAAAATTGAACATCTATCAAGTTTTAAAGCAAACTGGTATGAATAGAGACCTGTATGAGATTTGCCTCTACGGTCTTGTTTTTTCTTGGGTGCAGGCTCCAAGATGGTCACATTGATTTTAGCTTCCTAGTCACTAATCTGAAGCAAGCATGCAGTCAGTGAAGTCTGTTTTCCTGCATGCTTGTGTCAGATCAGTCACTCCCTAGATAGGCAGGATTAATGTTTTAGCCCTGGGGCCTGCACTTTTAAAATCAACCTACCATGAGCGATATACAGAGGCTGCCATTGCTGAGGGATGAGTCAAACATACCTGGGTTGAGTTTGAGGCAGGTTTGCAGAACATGACTAAAACTTGCTAATAGGCAGGAGAAGGTGGGTACTGCCTTGGGGAACATGTACCAAAGCAAAAATATAAAAAAAAGTTCAGCTTCCACTTGGTGGGAAACAGCAATTTTAATAACTTAAGTTAAACCATAAAATTGCAAAATTCCTTTAAATAACATGCCCGGAAGATGCCTGTAACCAGCCTGTGAAGTAGTGCATTAGTATGATGGATATAACCCACTGTAGCTAAACTGACATTTACAAAGAAAAAATGCTGTTCAAATTGCCATCAAAGCTTTAGCCACTTTACGTCTAGTTGTTAATAAATGGCTAGTGATTCCCTTCATCTATACCAAATCTTCATGGGGGACCTTCACACATAAAAAAGAAGGTGGGTTTTCCCCTAAAAATACATACCCAGATTCTTATCCTTGATGAGGGTCTGGTATGGATGTCAAAAAAATGTTTGTGAGGTCCCCCTAAAATACCAAAAAAGTTTTCTGGGAGGACCGCCATGAACAAGAAAAAAAATCTATACCAGACCCTTATGCAAATGTAGAGCCTGCCTGGCCAGGAAAGTGGTGGGGGGCGAGTGTGCATCCCTCTCCCCCCTGACCCATACCAGATCATTTGCCCTCAACTGGGGGGGAGGGGGGTGGAGAATCATGCCCCTAACTTGGAGGAGATGATTCCCTTGGCAAACAACCCTGACCTCATGTTGATGAGGACAAGTACCCTCTTTACCACAACACTGACCCAGTGGTTGTGGGGGTCTGCAAGAAGGGGACTTATTGGAATCTGGAAGCCCCCTTTAACAATAAAGGGGCCCCCAAATATCGCTCCCCCATGTGAAAGAGTGAGAAGTACATAGTAGCCCTACTCATTCCAAAAAAAGTAAAGTAAAAAACAGTTTCCGATAAGTTTTGGCCTGATAGGCTGCATGTTCATATCAGGGTTTAGTGTGGATTTTTAAGGGGACCTCATTTTTATTTTATTCTATTTTTCTTTTGCGTGGGACTCCCTCTTAAATTATGGATTCTGGGAGGGACCCCATGCCAGTTTTTTCACAATCTCTGCCCCTATGTTTACATTCCGCTGAATAAGCCTGGTGGGCATAAGGTTGCTAGACTTCCGCCGGTGGCCAAAAAAATTGTTATTCACTGTAGCGCAGGTTTCAGTTAATTGGTGATTGTGGAGCAGCACAGATAGTTCTATTTTTACGCATTCTTTTTATAACCAGACACTCTTAGGGCTCATGCACATGCCCATACAGAGTCCAGATCCTGTGAATACACTTTCCTGGGACCTGCAGCTGCTACATATTGATGCTCATAGACCTCAATTAAAAGATGCGGCTGTATGTGGGTAATCACTGGAGGTTGCGTAAAGCACATAGTGCATGCTTAGAGTGTGGTTAAGGAGAATATGTCCATTTTTGTGCAGGTGCTTTACTATATGTGACCCCTGGCGTATATCTGTGTACAGCTGAATACTCTAATTAATGGATATGGGCGGCTGTACGCAACAGCTACAGATCCCAGAAGAGTGTTCTGTGCAGACTCTGGACGCTGTGTGTCCATTTGCATAAGTCCTTGTGTTTGTCAATAGAATATAGGCACCAATCTGCACCAGCTTGGGCAGCCCATAGATGACTCGATTTTCATTCCTTCCACCTGCCCATCTATGGATCAAATCTTGGCCAGTCCCTAATTTTGATCCATGTATGGCTGGCTTTAGGCTGGCCCCGCACCAATAGATTTCAATTAGAATCTCATCTGCCACCCCTGCAGACAACCGTGGCAACTTTGTATGCTGTAATACCTGAACAGTGACTGCATCTGGTATGATGCATTCACTGTTTAGTTGATAATTTTCCACCAGGCTCAGTCGATTATTTTTAAATCAACATTTGTCAAGCCGACAGGGCCACCAGCTCTACCAATTTCAGTCACTTCAGCATATATATATAGGGCCAGATGCGGCCCTTTGTCTGCTTTTATCTGGCCCTCAGGGCACTATTTCATCCACTGATCCCAACAATGGGGCATAATTTCCCCCACTGACACCATTGAAAAGGCACAATTTCTCTCAATGGCACCAATAATGGCGCCCAATGACACCAATGATGGGACAAAATTGCTCTCACTGAAACAAGCGATGGAGCATTTTTTTTTTCCCCCACTGGCAGCTTTTTTGTTTGGCATATTAGTAATATTCCACGTATAATTATTTTGACTACCAGTGTTCTGGTAGCAGAATCTTTTGTTTTTCTGGTAATTCTTTACAACACCAATTATTTTTCTTGTAAGACACTGCAAGTGAGGAAAAGAAGAGGCTGGAAGAGAAACAGAGAGCAGCACGTAAGAATCGTTCCAAGTCTGACGAAGACTGGAAAACCAGGTAGGGTCCACAGTTCAGTTTATTTTTCTGTACGTGTGATCAAAGTTGTTTCTTAATGGAACCAACATTTCTACTTTAAAATTTGTTGCATTTGTCCCTGGCCTATAGCTAAAGATCATCATTGTTATCCGTGTTTGTTTACTGCAGGGATATGCAATTAGCGGACCTCCAGATGTTGCAGAACTACAAGTCCCATGAGGCATAGCAAGACTCTGACAGCCACAAGCATGACACCCAGAGGCAGAGGCATGATGGGACTTGTAGTATTGCAACAGCTGGGGGTCCGCTAATTGCATATCCCTGGTTTACTGGAATTGTTGTGCAGCCACTGTAAGTTACAGATATTAGGGGCCCTGGGAGCTGGATAGGTCCCAAGCTGCCAGTCATAATGCTTTAAATGTAGTAACAATAAAATTGTAAGGCTCCATGAATTATAGATGAGAATGCAGGAACCTTCAGTGTTCTCTAATGCTCCAACTGGCTTATTAAAACGGAGCCCCACCCAAAAGGGGTAGTTCCGCTTGTCTGCCTCCCCCCGCTACATTTGGCAACTTTCTGGGGGGGAGGGGGAGTAGGTACTTGGTTTTGACAATTAACTGCTCACATTTCCGGATGAGTTTGCCGTTGCGAACTCAGCTGGAAGTTCGGCCCCCCTCCTCCTTCCCTTGCTGCCGGGTCATCACGCATGCACAGTAGGGAATTGGCTGTGAAGCCACAAAGTTTCACTGCCAGCTTCCCTTAGCCGAGATGGCAGCGGCAGAACCAGGGAGCCGATTTAAACATTGGCTTGGGTGAGGACACCACTGGATTCGTGGACAGGTAAGTGTCCTAATAATACAAGTCAGCAGCTACAGTATTTGTAGCTGCTGACTTTTAATTTTTTTTGAAGAAGCCTGGAGCTCCTCTTTTAATTGAGGCTTATTAAAAAAAAGCAGAGTTCTTAACCCATAGCAACCATTCGTAATCAGTCTTTTTTGACTTCAGTAACTATAGGTTGCGCCAGTAAATACAGTGGGGAAAATAATTATTTGATCCTCAGTAGATTTTGTAAGTTTGCCCACTTACAAAGAGATGAAGGGTCTATAATTTTTATCATAGGTGTATTTTAAATGTTAGAGTCAGAATATCAACCAAAAATCCAGAAAAAACACATGACACAAATGTTATAAATTAAGTTGCAGTTCAGTGAGTAAAATAAGTATTTGATCCGTAAGCTTAGTACTTGGTGAAGAAACCCTTGTTGGCAAGCACAGAGGTAAGATGTTTCTTGTAGTTGGTGACCAGGTTTGCACACATCTCAGGAGGGATTTGGGTCCACTCTTCTTTACAGATCTTCTCTAAATCCTTATGGTTTCTTGGCTCTCGCTTAGCAACTCGAAGTTTCAGCTCCCCCTATATATTTTCTATAGGATTAATGTCTGTATACTGGCTAGGCCACTCTATCACCTTAAAGCGGACCTTCAGTCATATTTTCATCTTTCCAACTATTAAATCTTCTGCCCTTGTTATCAACTTTGGATAGTAATACGTTTTTTTTCTGCCAAAGCCCACTTCCTCTTTCTTATCTGGTCATTAGCCTAGGTTTATGACATAATGCACATCTCTCTCTCTCTCACCCTCCTGAGAGTTTGCCAGGAAGGGAGGGGGGATGAGTCATAAGAGGGCCAATGAAAGCTGCAGGGCTGGAGGTGTGCCTCTGTGTAAATCCAGGAAGTGAACAGGCAGCAGCTTCAGCTGCCCACAGTTAAAATGGATCCAGTCAGACTCAGTCGAGGGAGATTTCTGCAGCATATTTGGCAAGTACAGAATCACAGTATATATAAAATATGTAAAGTGGGAAGCTTCAGAATGGCAAAGATGTTTTTATTACAAATTATGTGAGCAGACTGCAGTTCCTCTTTAATGTTTCTTTTTTTAGTCATTGTCATGCTGGAAGACCCATCCATGACCCATCTTCAGTGTTCTGGTTGGGGGAAGAAGGTTCTCATCCAAGATTTTATAAAACATGGCCCTGTCCATTGGCCCCTCAATGCGACAAAGTCGGCCTGTAATTTTAGCAGAGAAACAGCCCCAAAGCAGAATGTTTCCACCACAATACTTAACTGTAGGGATGGTGCTCTTAGGGTAATAGCATTTTTTTTCCCTCCAAACACGGTGAGTTGCATTAATGCCAAAGAGCTCATTTTGGTCCCATCTGACCACAGCACTTTTTCCCAAACCTTCTCTGAATCATTTAGATGTTCACTGACTAATTTCAGATGGGTCTGTACATGTGGCTTCTTGAGGAGGGGGACCTTGTGGGCGCTGCAGGATTTCAATCCGTGGCGATGCATTGTGTTACCAATGGTTTGTTTGGTGACTTTGGCCCCAACTGTCTTGAGATCATTCACAATCTCCTTCTGTGGTGTTTTGGGCTGATCCCTCACTTTTCTCATGATCATCCGTACCCCAGGAGGCGAAATCTTGCATGGAGTTCCAGACCGAGGGAGATTGATGGTTATTTTGTATTTCTTCCATTTGCGAATAATCTCTCCAGCAGTTGTCTCCTTCTCACCAAGCTTTTTGTTAATGGTCTTGCAGCCCATTCCAGCCTTGTCCCTGATATCTTTTTGACAGCTCTTTGGTCTTGCCAATGATGGTGAGGTTTGAATGGAAGAAAGATTCTGTGGACAGGTGTCTTTTATACACATAACGAGTTGTCGTTAGGAGAACCTTAAATTGACAGGACTAATCTGTGTACCACATGAGCACATACTGTAGTCAGTCGGTGGGAGCCAGAATTATTGTTGGTTGGTAGGGGATCAAATACTTATTTTACTCACTGAACTGCAACTCAATTTATAACATTTGTGTCATGTGTTTTTCTTGAGGTTTGGTTGATATTCTGTCTCTATCATTTTAAATACACCTATGATACAAATTATAGACACTTAGTTTCTTTGTAAGTGGGCAAACTTTCAAAATCTGCAGGGAATCAAATATTTTTTTCCCCACTGTACATCATCTTTTGTGTTTGCATTGACTGGATAAGAATTCTGCTCTATAAGGCCCTGTTCACACTTTGTGTAGTGCGAACGTTCCCGTTACGCTTTTGTGTGGTTGATTTTCACACGATTCTGCATATTGCACATAGGGCCACCCATTCACTTGAATGAGCTGTCCTATTCTCTTTTGTTGCGGCAAGGAAGCTCAGGGACCAAATTTTGGCCCTGAGCCAGGCACAATTTTATGCATGCCACGCAACAATCTCCCTAAAATTGCACTGCGTTTGGGGTGGCATTCAAGATGAATGGCACCCAAATATGCCTTGTGCTTTTTTGCCACGATGTGGAATTGTGGGCAGAATTGCACCGAGTCTGCCTACAATTCCCAATTGTCCAAGTGTGAACAGGGCCTAATAGTTACACTGAACAATCTCAAATTCAGAAAAACAGGAACTGTATCTGTGAAGTCTTAATTTTTCATGAGGTTCTATGCTTATAATAGTCATGCATATGTGGAATAATAAAAAAGGTCAAGATCAGAACCTGTGTGTCTGTGGTCACTGCTCCACCTCAGAGTGTTCTCTCTGTCTATGGAGCGAATGGGTGTAAACTCAGCATGGCTCACACTAACTCTATAATCTGGCAGGGCACAGAGGATAAATGACTGGCTCTCTCATCTAGGAGATTAGCTCATTTCCGTATTACAGCTCTTCCAACTTTAAATGACAACATGGTTATATATAGAAACCTACTGCTATTAAAAAAACACAGATATGTTCTTGTTTGGACTGGCCACCTGTGACCGCCAGAGACTCCTGAGCAGTGTGTATACAGAAGCTTATACAAGCCATCCTGTTATTGCGCACCAAGTGTAATGACTTCACCTCAGAGCCCAAAATTGTGTTTACTATCTTGCTTTTTTCTTTTCTTGAATTTGGTAACTATTGTTTTCTTTTGCTGTTATTTGAAAGTAGTTGAAGGATAAGTTCACTTTTGCAAAAAAAAATAAAATAAAGGTTGAAAAATATTATTATAATACAGGATTTATATAGCGCAACAGTTTGCGCAGCGCTTTACATCTTGAGGGCAGACAGTCTGGTTACAATACAATTCAATACAGGAGGAATCAGAGGGCCCTGCTCGTTAATATGCATTTTTTTTTTTGTTATGAACCTGTAAAGCATTGCACCCACGATCAGCAGATCATGGGTGTAATGCCACACTCCTGCAGACTGTCTGCCCATTTGCCCAATACGAGAAGGCAGTTACACTCAATGAACTACCTCCTAGAGCATTCAACATCACCCTAGTAGTTCATTGAGAACTATAAGCAAACAGCCTCAAAGGCTGTCGGGACTTGTAGTTTTCCTATTAACAGAACACCGTGAATGAATGATGCAGCCAGGCGGACGAAGCCCCGCTCAGCCAAGTTTTTCCTAGATAGTGACAGCGGGTGGGGGTAAAAGATCCCTCGCTGTCAAAATGCGGATTTGGGGGATTCTAAAATTAATTTAAAATCATAGCAGGGAGAATATGAAGAATACGATACTCCATAATGGCTTCAGATGAGTAGATCTGAAGACTGGAAGAGATCTGATACTTGATAACCCCCCCGAGAGATAAAAGAAGCCACTGGGTAGTGTAAAGAGCTAGTATCTGACCAAAAATACCAATTGTGTGTGGACTGAAATTTAACAATAAAAATGAATGTTTTTGTGCTCTATAGAATTTGGAGATTGTATATATACATTGCATTGCTTTTCCATAGTACATGCATCAATTTTCTTTCAACAGGTGGTTCCACCAAGGCCCTAATCCCTACAACAATGCACAGGACTGGCTATTTTCTGGAAAATACTGGGACAGGAGCTATACAGGCCTCCCAGACATCTATTGAATGTGGCACATTGACAGGAGGAGTCCTTTACATCTGTATCACATGTAGACTTGTGTGTTCTGACGTCATGAAAATCGCACCTTCTCAACCCCTTAGCACTTACTGTAAGAGTCCTACTGGCTTAGTTGCCTTCTGTAAAGAATGAAGCATCTTCTAAGTTACCATGACCACCAGTAGGAAGTTTAGAGGTGGACTGGTGCTGAAAGCCATTAGGCTCACATCTTAGTATCTGAAATTTTAGCTGAAGCAGAAATTCTAATACCATTTTCATAAGCGTGAAGAATGTTTATTGAATAAAGAATGTCAGGTGATTCTCCCGGGTGATTCAGGCGGCTGTGGGGCCTGTCTGTGGAATGGGAGATATAAGCACAATGGGGCATAGTTTTTTATGTGAAGAAAGGATTTTATTTCTATTTCTCAGCAGCAACTCCTATTGATATCATTTCTCAGGATAGGGGGTATATATATATATGCCGTGTTGAGGGTTTGCTTTATTCCAGGCCAGCGTTCTAATCTGTGTGTGTATAGTGTATTTGGTCTGAGACTTGTCTATGTCTAACTCTATAAATACTACTGAATGTTGGGGATGCAACCAGCCATTTTATCCATATTTGTCTTGGTGTTGTTCATCTGTATAATAAAAGACTGGATATAGAATGTACTTGAAGCATACATCTCTGAGAAGAAAATTTGCACATATACAGAACATTGTACTCCCCGTAATAGACATTACATGTCCTTGTGCACTTATATTGGAATTAGGACATCCTAGATCCAGTCTGACAGACCAAAGAAGGGTGCTCTGATCGTTAAATGTTCTTTTATTCAGGAGCCACATTCCTAATGGCCTCATGTAGAATAATTCCTTAGGGAATTCCTGGGAATTTTGTGACCTATAAAGCAGAAATATTTCCATTGTAGTATAATATTATTGTTTGGAATATAGGCACTGTATTCACTTTACTACTGTAAAAAGGATACAGGATCCTCCTAATAGGCCCCTCCCTTCATGCGCTGGAGTTATGTGTGATCTGTTTAATTATATATAGTTTAAAGTAAAGTCAGAAACGTTTTTTCTATTTGTGGATGAATAGGGGAAGGATTCCTACGTTATTTTCACTGCTATCTGGAGCTCTGTTGGAAAGAATTCTCTTCACTTCCTGTCCTGCTGCCAACACCAGACAGGAAGAGCGGCAAATAGAAATATTACAGGAATTCTAGCCTTTCCCTACTAAGCTATAAAAAAATAAAAAAAAAAGTTGTTCTTCTGTGTTACTGTTGGAAAGGTCATCTTGCTTCCCGTCTGGTGAAATGTTATCAGCAGAACAGTAAGTGAAGGTAAATCTTGAGGAGCCCTGGGTAGCAGTAAAAACCTGGTAGAGACCATAATCCTTTACCACTTTATCAAAAACTGAGAAAAGAAATTGTTTGGAGAATATATAATATAATAAAAATGCTATTTTAATCGATAACAAAATGTAGTTTGTCCTTCCTCCAGATTTTTTCCGACGTGTAATGTCTAAGTAGAAGGCACTGGGATATAAACTGTGGCCCAATACAACTAAGGCCTACTTTTTTCTTTTTCCAGACAAATCTATAATAAGCATATAACATGTACATTTGTATACATACCTTGAAATAAATATTCATATATTTGTATCCCTCTTCTATGTGAGGTGCCTGTTCTAGATTGATTTGTACAGAAAGTCAGCAAATCCTTGGGGAAAGCAATCCAAGGAGTCAGTTTTGTAAGCCATGAGAACTGTTTAATGTCAACTTTAATCGATTGCTGCTACTTAAAAGCATTAAAATCAAGTTTGAAAAAAAAAAAAGTCTCTTTTATTAATTAAACTCATTGTCATAAAACGACTATAGTGATTACTACCCTTTCAGAGGTTTGTATGTTTGTTTCTGGCTGCACTGACATTGCATGTGTGCGTGTGAAAATTCCAACTGCTGTCTTAAATTTACTCTCGGTTTACTTATAAACCATGTGTTTTTTATGAAAGAACTGTTGGGGAAAATCAATGCTACTACTCTGAAACATTATTCAGATAATATTGCATAGCAAAAGATAGTCAATTCTCTCATAGGGAAAAGAAAATCCAATTAAATCGCAAGACAGACAGAACAATATAACGTTTAACAGTGTTGGGCAGGGGTATTTAATTAAACTTTTACGGAGGTCCGATCAGTAAAATTTTCTTCTAGCAGAGATCCGAATTGCACGTTTGTGCAAAGACCCCTTTATATCACAGCCACCCCCTATATCACAATCCCATTCTTACATCAGTGTCCTCAGTCCTCCGCCCATCAGTCCCCCACTTCACAGTTTTCCCTTCAAAGTAGTGTTCACATTACCCCCACCCTCTTCACAGTAGTGTACTGAATCCCCTTTACTCACCACCTTTACATCACAAACCCCCCCAATAGTGTGCTCTGCCCTCTTCACTCCCCTACAGCACTGCCTCTTAATAACCCCCCCACAGCACTGCCTACTTCACAACCCCCCCCCCCCAACCCCACACAGTAGTGTGCTCTGCCTTCTGAATATCCAGCCAGCCTCCCCCCTCCTCTGGCAGAACGGTAATCAGCGGCGGTGCATCAATTAGAGGCACACAGGCGCCGCCCCCGCACCCATGCGCTCGGCCCCCTGATCTACATAGCAGGGCGCCGGATGCATGGATTCCAGTGGGGGGGGGTGGCTAATTGGCTTTAAAAAAAAGGGTGGGCTCGGGGCGCACTGCGCCCTGATCTCACCCAGTTCTGACACTAGCGAATGGATATTCACTATCGCCACACTGATCCTCCTCCTGGCCAATCAGGAAGCGGGTCGGAGACCCATCACCTGATTGGCTGAAAGGACAGGTGATCCTATTGGCCGCCTATGAGAACGAGGGAGGAGCCAGATGGCAGAAGCCGCCGTGTTACATAGAAGACACAGCAGCCCGCCAGCTGCCCATAGGAACCTGGTCGCCGCCCACCCGCAACCGATGGGGTAAGTGCCGGGGGGGTGCCACAGACCGACCAACGGGGAGTGGTTGTTTGCCACCCCCCTCCCCCCAAAAAAATACCAGTCACTACTGATGGTAATATGACGGGTGCGGGAGGCACAGCTCTGCATTGGGAGACAGGTAATAAGTGGACTTTGGGAGGCACAGCTCTGCATTGGACAGGAACTAGAGCTCCCGGCTGTTAACTTTTTAATATTAACAAGCAGGTGATTGGTGGCTAGGATGCAGAGACCTTGCGCTCCTCCACCTTCTGTTTTTAGGATGCCCCTCAGATGCTCAATAGAGTTTAGGTCTAGAAACATGCTTGGCCAGACCTTTACCCTCAGCTTCTTTAGCAAGGCAGTGGTCGTCTTGGAGGTGTTTTAAGGGTCGTTATCATGTTGGAATACTGCCCTGAGGCCCAGTCTCAGAAGGGAGGCAATCATGCTCTGCTTCAGTATGTCACAGTACATATTGGCATTCATGGTTCCCTCAATGAGCTGTAGCTCCCCAGTGTCGGCAGCACTCATGCAGCCCCAGACAATGACACCCCCACCACCATGCTTGACTGGAAACAAGACACACTTGTCTTTGTATTCTTCACCTGGTTGCCGCCACACGCGCTTGACGCCATCTGAACCAAATAAGTTTATCTTGGTCTCATCAGACCACAGGACATAGTTACAGTAATCCATGCCCTTGGTCTGCTTGACTTCAGCAAACTGTTTGCGGGCTTTCTTGTGCATCATCTTTAGAAGAGGCTTCCTTCTGCGACGACCGCCATGCAGACCAATTTGATGCAGTGTGCAGCGTATGTTTTGAGCACTGACAGGCTGACCCACCCCTTCAACCTCTGCAGCAATGCTGGCAGCACTCATACGTCTATTTCCCAAAGACGACCTCTGGATATGACACTGAGCACGTGCACTCTTTGATCGGCCATGGCGAGGCCTGTTCTGAGTGGAGCCTGTCCTGTTAAACCGCTATATGGTCTTGGCCACCTTGCTTCAGCTCAGTTTCAGGGTCTTGGCAATCTTCTTATAGCCTAGGCCATCTTTATGTAGAGCAACATTTCTTTTTTTCAGATCCTCAGAGAGTTCTTTGCCATGAGGTGCCATGTTGAACTTCCAGTGACTAATATGAGAGAGTGAGAGTGATGACATCAAATTTAACACACCTGCTCCCCATTCACACCTGAGATTTGTAGCACAACGAGTCACATGACACCGGGGAACGAAAATGGCTTATTGGGCCTAATTTGGACATTTTCACTTAGGGGTGTACTCACTTTTATTGCCAGCAGTTTAGACATTAATGGCTGTGTGTTGAGTTATTTTGAGGAGACAGCAAATGTACACTGTTATACAAGCTGAACACTCACTACTTTACATTGTATCAAAGTGTCATTTCTTCAGTGTTGTCACATGAAAAGATAGAATAAAATATTTACAGTAATGTAAGGGGTGTACTCATTTTTGTGAGGTGTGTGTGTGTATGTATATAAATATATATATATATACAGTTGCAAGTATGTGAACCCTTTGGAATGATATGGATTTCTGCACAAATTGGTCATAAAATGTGATCTGATCTTCATCTAAGTCACAACAATAGACAATCACAGTCTGCTTAAACTAGTAACACACAAAGAATTAAATGTTACCATGTTTTTATTGAACACACCATGTAAACATTCACAGTGCAGGTGTAAAAAGTATGTGAACCCTTGGATTTAATAACTGGTTGAACCTCCTTTGGCAGCAATAACTTCAACCAAACGTTTCCTGTAGTTGCAAATCAGACGTGCACAACGGTCAGGAGTAATTCTTGATCATTCCTCTTTACAGAACTGTTTCAGATAAGCAATATTCTTGGGATGTCTGGTGTGAATCGCTTTCTTGAGGTCATGCCACAGCATCTCAATCGGGTTGAGGTCAGGACTCTGACTGGGCCACTACAGATGGCGTATTTTCTTCTGTTTAAGCCATTCTGTTGTTTATTTACTTCTATGCTTTGGGTTGTTGTCCTGTTGCAACACCCATCTTCTGTTGAGCTTCAGCTGCTGGACAGGTGGCCTTAAGTTCTGCAAAATGTCTTGATAAACTTGGGAAATCATTTTGCCTTCGATGATGGCAATCCGTCCAGGCCCTGATGCAGCAAAGCAGCCCCAAACCATGATGCCCCCACCACCGTACTTCACAGTTGGGATGAGGTTTTGATGTTTGTGTGCTGTGTCTCTTTTTCTCCACACATAGTGTTGTGTGTTTCTTCCAAACAACTCAACTTTGGATTCATCTGTCCACAGAATATTTTGCTAGTACTGCTATGGAACATCCAGGTGCTCTTGTGCAGACTGTAAACGTGCAGCAATGTTTTTTTTTGGACAGCAGTGGCTTCCTCTGCGGTATCCTCCCATGAAATCCATTCTTGTTTAGTGTTTTACGTATCGTAGATTCACTAACAGGGATGTTAGCATATGCCAGAGACTTTTGTAAGTCTTTAGCTGACACTCTAGAATTCTTCTTCACCTCATTGAGCAGTCTGCGCTGTGCTCTTGCAGTCATCTTTACAGGACGGCCACTCCTAGGGAGAGTAGCAGCAGTGCTGAACTTAATCCATTTATAGACCATTTGTTTTTTATAGGGCAGGGGAGCTGTAAGAAACACCTCCAATCTCATCTCATTGATTGGACTCCAGTTGGCTGACACCTTACTCCAGTTAGCTCTTGGAGATGTCATTAGTCTAGGGGTTCACATACTTTTTCCACCTGCACTGTGAATGTTTACATGGTGTGTTCAATAAAAACATGGTAACTTTTAATTCTTTGTGTGTTATTAGTTTAAGCAGACTGTGATTGTCTATTGTGACTTAGAGAGAAGATCAGGTCACATTTTATGACCAATTTCATTCCAAAAGGTTCACATACTTTTTTTGCAACTGTATATAACACACACACACACAAAGAAGCATAACCTTATGACCTCCCAAATAAAACAGCCCTGACCCATCAAGGCTCTTGAATTCCTCAGACCAGGCCACCTTCTTCCACTACTCCATAGTCCGGTTCTGATGCTCACACACCATTATAGGCACTTTTGTCTGTTAACATGGGCACCTTGACTGGTCTGTGGCTACTCCATACACAACAAACTGAGATGCACTGTGCGTTCTCACACCTTTCTATCAGAACCAGCATTAAAGGCGTTTTTAAAAAAAATAACAAACATGTTATACCTACCTGCTCTGTGCAGTGGTTTTGCACAGAGCAGCCCCGATCCACCTCTTCTCGGGTTCCCCGCCAGCGCTCCCGGCCTTTCCTCCTTGCCGAGCGCCACCAGAACAAGCTCCACGCCTAAGGCGTTGCTCTGCGTGTCCATACATACACACACACACACACACACACACACACACACAGCCATGGCTCGGCTCCACCCTCTTTCTCCTCATTGGCTGTGATTGACAGCAGCAGGAGCCATTGGCTTCTGCTGTTGTCCCAACCAATGAGGAGGGAGAGTCCCCGAAAAGCCGAGGCTCTTGTGCACATCGCTGAATCTCGATGAGGCTCAGGTATGTATTAGGAGTGGGCTTTAGTGCATTGTATGCATTAAGGTGAAAACACTTTGTGCTGCAGCTTCCCCCCAGACACCCCTTTTTCCTTACCTGAGCCCAATCCAGCAATGTGCACGAACGCAGCTGCTCCAGCTATTGTCACTCTCCTCATTGGACATATTGACAGCAGCAGGAGCCATTGGCTTCCGCTGCGGTCTCAACCAATGAAGAGGGAGAGTCCCTGAAGAGCCAAGGCTCTCGTCCAACATCGCTGGATCACTATGAGATTTAAGTATTAGGAGGGGGCTTGAATGCATTAAAGTGGTTGTAAAGCCTTAAGGATTTTCACCTTAATGCATTCTATGGGGGGCCTGGAGCACCAGCTGGGAACCCCAGAAGAAGAGGATTGGGGCTGCCCTGTGCAAAACCATTGCACAGAGCAGGTAAGTATAGGCATGTTTGTTATTTAAAAAAAAAGTTTACAACCACTTTAAGGTAAAAAAAAACCAAAACCCTTGAGTGTTTAGAACCACTTTAACGGTTTCAGCAATTTGAGCTATATTAGCCCTTCTGTTGGATCAGACTTCAAGGCTAGCCTTCACTCCCCCAGTGCATCCATAGGCCTTGGCTGCCCAAGACCTGTCGCTTTCCTTGGACCAGTTTTAGTAGGTCCTGACCACTGCAGACTGGGAACATCCCATAAGAGCTTCATTTATAGCGGTAATGTGTGACCCAGTAGTCTATTAGCCATTACAATTTGGACCTTGTCAAAATCGCTCAAATCCTTAAGCGTGCCCATTTTTTTTCTGTTTTCAACACTTTCGGGACAACATGTTCACATGCAGCCCAATATATGCCACCCACTTTCAGGTGTGAATGTAATGAGAGAATCAAGTGGTTATAGGTATTATGGCTGATAATGTGCAAAAGTTAGCATTTTGAAGCATGGAAAAAGCACATTGAATAGTTTTAGGCCTCTTGCACACGACTACCTAAAAATGCAGCATACAAGTTTTTTGTTTTTTTTACTATGTACATGTAGGCCATTGTTTTCAATGGGACTGTACACACAGGTGCGTAAACATGTGCCAAGTATAGATCAACAAAATATAAATAAAATATGTGTTGCTGGTCAGTATTTTTACCTGTATACAAGCTAATAAGCCACACTCGCCATTAAAATTAGGCTAGAATATATATATATTTGTGTGTGTGTATGCATATGTGCAAATACACACAAGTGATATATACAGCCCATCCTGACAGGAATGTCTTATGTGCATACATCTGTACAATGTGCACGTATCCCCTAATATTGTGTGTTTTTGAGTCAGGGCTTGCACATGTCCCGTTATGTTATATTTGACAATTCTTTTTAAAATGTTTGATGTCCAATCCCACAATGAAAACCAATCATTTGCTGTTTGTTTACAATCCATGTTGTGTTGTAAGATCCTCCTATTTAGCACCTTTTTATTAAAAAGTATTTGTATAGTGCCATCAATTTATGTAACACTTTATAAAACTATTCAACCACATTAGTCCCTGCCCTCAAGTAGCTTACAATCTTAGGCTGGCCATACACAGAGCGAATTTCTTTCCTGCAACCACGAGTTGCAAGAAAGAAATTAGCTTGATTTCCCCCAGACAGCATTGATGTGGGAATCCCTCCTGCCGGGCCATTGTCTTCTCCCAGCAGGGGTGGCAGGGGAAGCCGCCCCTGCCGGGAGAAGACTGATTATCGCTAGCGTCTATAGCAACCACTAGTGATAATCGCAAGAGAATTCGACAGGCTGGTTGTACCCAAGTTGATTGACTGATCATACATTCAGCCTGCCCGTTAACGGTTAGAATCGGAACCAGTCGATATTCGAGTATGGCTGGCCTAAGGCAGTGGTCTCCAAACTATGGCCTTTTGCTTGCCTTTTTCCGACCTTTCGGCACAGTTCTTCTTACAAGGAGCCATTTCTCCCACTAACTGATGAGGTGCCATTCCTTCCAGTGACACCGAGGGGTGTAATATCTCCAACTGACAACAACTATAGGCAAAATATTCCTCCCACTGACACCAACAATGTAGTATTATTTCTTTCCACTGACACAAACAATGGAGCACTATTCCTCCTACTGACTACAGGTGCAATGTTTTGTTTTTTTTAAATTCCACTATCGCTTGGGTATTTGTTACTCCCACTGGCCACAGTCCAGCCCTGCTAAAGTCTGAAGGACAGTAAACTGACCCTTTAGATAGTTTGGAGTCTCCTGATCTAAGGTCATATGTGCTAGAACCAATTTAGACAGGAGCTAATTAACCTACCAGCAATGCAAGTATATGGAAAATATGCAAACCCCATGCAGATAGTATAGTGCCTGCATTTTGGCTGATCTTCCCTCCTTTCTCAACCAGCTCTGTTCATGAAAATGTATCATTAGCCAAAACATACCTACAAAAAGCCAGCTAATCCCTCTTCATAGGATATCTCCGCAGTCTGTTCGACACAGTAGAAGGAAACGTTTTCTTGCCTCAGTGAAAGATTTCAGAGGTCATCAGATCTATAAAGTGAGTGGTTCAGACTCCAATAATGAGTGCGGGAGACTGTATGATCTTGGGTCTCCTACATCCAGCCTTCCAGTAGTCCAGATGGCAATAGCAAGAAACCAACCTAAACATTTCCATAGTCATCTCTTTCAGAGTCCACAGAGTTTAAGACAATGGTTATTGAGCAGCAACTCAAGGCTGTATTGATAGCTCAGGGAGTTATACAACCAAGGTTAATAACATTTATACGGTGCCTCATCCGTGTGAGATAACATTTAGAGGGAAAGAGCTAGCTGTGATAGTCCAGCTTTTTTATAAGCTAGCCCTTTCCCTTGAATGGGGGTCGGCTGGGGACCAATCTACCCACTCCCTCTAAATAGCAACTCAAGGCTGCCAGGCCTCTCAGCCCTGAAGACTGGATCAAGGACACTTGTGATGCCAGTCTCCAGGTCGGGGGGACAGGATTGGGGTTGATGATAGGTCTCATTTCTATGCATCTTGAAGTTAACAGCTTGACATTTAAGGCTGGTCATACATTATACAGTTTTCTTGTACAATTTACCAAAACCATGTAATACAAGGTTAAACCTAAACACTTTCAATTTGTATGCAATTAGGCAGGCCCTTGCACTACATAGTTGAAAGTAAATTTAAAGGGAACTGAATAGGAAAATTGTATAATGTATGGCCAACTTAATACTCAATGCACTGAAGGCCTTTTTCAACATCCTTTGCGGTTAAAGAGTTAAGATCATAATGGACAATAGGACAACTGTTCCATACATTTCCAAGGCATGAAAGGCCTGCCATTGCTCCAGAATGCCTCCATGATTGTGGGCAGAGGCACATGTATAGGACTGCATCTCATCTTCCTGGATCAGAGAATCTATTGGCAGACAGCTTATGCCACAATTTCCCAGACAGGAATGAATGGTTGGTATAGCCTGGTATATGTAGAGGATTATCAATAAATGGGGGTTTACTGTATACCAGAGACATTCGCTTAGTATTGTCACATTCAGGTGATATATGGAACCCAGTAAAACCAAAAGACAAAACGCAAAATCTTGTAATAATAGCTGAATGCAGGATATAAAGAGTAATTTGCAATAAATACAGTACACAAATCAAGATCAGTTTCCTTTTATTCTCTTTTCAGAAATATAAAAGTGTGAGTTCTTTACATTACACCACAATAAATATGCTAGGTTTTCTGTAACATCTAAGTTCCAATTTATGATCGAACTGTAATTAATGAAAACTAAACATACCAATTGATGGACAATAAATAAATAGGCCATTAACTGTATGCTGTATTTTGTACTATTTTATTGCTATCAGACTATGCCTCCGAGTCTATAACCTATAGCAACCCACTACTGACCGACTCTTCTCATCACAGGCACAATCTAATGGAGAAAATACTACTTTTGTAACATTATGTACCAGTAACAATGCAAATATGAATTAAAGCTGTCTTAAGAAGCTAGCTAAATCCCTTTACCCAATATATATATTTTTTTAATAAAACAGGGATTTAGATCAGGATGTGATAAAAGCATTCAAGTAATTTTCCTATGTTTTGCCAAAATCATGAAATTGGTATAATGAATTTAAATTGCTGTAATGTTCTACATTGAGGGGAATTTGGGTCAACATTCCAAATGGAATATGCCCCAAAAGCTTCATATCTCATAATATCACCCAACTAAAGTGAAGACAATAATGACCAGAACTATGATAACTAATGAACATCTATAACTTACAAAATGTATTTATAAAAAGCATTTTTTTTTTTTTTCAGAAAACAGGTTAATGATTCTGTTCTTTGTGATTTCTCATATGCAAGGGTAATACGTAGAAAAAAAGAAACACTCATGGCTGTACCCGGTTTCCTGCAGTACTACTGGTTCCAACTAGTCAAAACAGTAATGTATTATATCCATTTTGTAAGCCCTGTCTAACGTACAATTAAAGTCTAAAGCCTCGTACACACGGGACGACGATCGTATACAACAGGTCGTACTAACGACCGTTGTATGCGATATCGATCGTTCGCATGCGCGATTAGAATAGCTGAACATACGACGGTCGTACAAGGGAGTTGTATGAGCAAACTAGAAAACTTGGTCGTACCAACAAGTGCTCATACGACCGTTGTATCGTGAGTACAGAGCAGTTTGTACAACAAGTTGTATTGTGCAAAACAAAACTAATGCTCAGAAGTCAGGAACGGCCGGATGCTAATTACATGCACCTGAACGGTCTTTCTGTGCTCGTACGATCGTGTAGTGCAGTCAGTATGCAAGTTACATTATCCAACATACGATTTGCGACGATTGTCGCCCCGTGTGTACAAGGCTTAACTCTCACCTAAGTTGCTGCTAGAAACGGCTGCAAAGCAACCCTTATGGGGGCAATTGTCAGACCTCTTCCTATTTTCTGCTACCTAAGGGATCTTTGCTGGGCAATGTGCCTGTTCTTGGTGGCCTGGCATAAAAAAGCCCTACAATGCCTGTTCCTGCTCCCATCCCATTGTCCTCAGGGTCGCATTGCTCCTCTGAAAGCTTCGGGACCACTACAGGTGGAACTAGAATAAACAGCATGAGAACACTGGTGAGCTCTTTTTCGTTGATCCGTTTCTAGGTCTGAACAAACACATATGCATTCAGCTTTGAGCACTTTTGGGTTTTACAGTTTTCAGATCCTGGCAGCAGCAGCCTTATGTGAGTGGCAGGCTTAAGGCAGAGGATGCTCCAATTTTTAATACATCCTGATATCGCAGTAAAGAAAACCTGTCACTCTCCATGTACCATCACACGGGGTTTGCCAACACCCTTATGAAAGTAATGAGATTAGAGGAATTTAACTGGAAGCTGTGTCAGGAAGAGGGCAAAGGACTAGTGCCCAGTATTGTTTTTGGTCTCCCTACAGCTGAACCCAACTCTATCATCAACATACCATGTCTTGTTCTGCACAGTGTCTCTGTATGGAGGCATACTTCATATTTAAAGGCAGGATTTTGCTCCACATGTTAGAGCCTCCAGCAAGAAACCGTAAGCAGCACAGGGGTGACATCACCAAATTTCACTCCAAATCTGGTGAGACCAGCAGCCAGAGACTGCAGTGCCTTAGATATCACACTGCAGATATACAGCTATGAGGCTATAGGCACGGGAGTGCCTAAGTACACATATACCAGAGAACATACTGATCTTATACAGCAAGAAGTCAACAGAAAAAAAAGGTACATTTTTCAGGGTACTGCTTAGGCACAGTTAGCATTTCGAAATGCTCCTTGTGAGATGCGAATCCTTACGGAGTCCAGTAAAGTAATAAAAAGGTAATAAAAAAAATGTGGTTACAAAATAAAGTCCCCTCACACATACAGGAGCTCCAATACAGCAATACAGATTAGTTCTCCCCATGTAAGTCAAAGAATTATTTAGGGCTCACCATTAAGGTTTACCACTCAACTGATGAGCTGTAAAGTTTGCTTTTTAAATGCATCGCCTACCTATAGTTTTAGTTATTTTTTGTTTTTTTTTACGTGCACAAGATATTGAACCTAGATATAGCTAATACTTATTCGTTTGTCCTATCTTTCATATCTAATGGATAGGAAATGTAAAGATCAGATTGTGTTAGAGTGCACTGAAGTGAATGTACATATTTTTAACTGAAAACATAAACTGCACTAACATTTGAACATTTATATTGTTTCCCTCCAAGTTGTGTCTGTATAGCACCTTTATACACAACTTTTTTAACTTTGACCACTAGACTTCTTTCCTGGAGGAAGTTTTGTTATTGGTAGTAATAAAAAAATAAAAAAAAATCACACACCAGTAAGGAGTTGAACCAGTTGCATTAAATAAACTATTAATACAGGGGAAGCCTGTACTGTACTTTTTCAAGGCACAACTTGGAAACAATATAAATTAAAAAAAAATAGAGCTGCTGTCTATGACAAGTTTACAAACCACCTTCTATATTTAGGTTATCATTTATTCTGAATATTGTCAGTGTACTGTGTATTTACTGTACGCCATTCTACAATACAGACAGCCATATATCAGTGGACAGCTAAGCCAACCTATTTATCCTGCATCTGGAAAGGATTCCTTGCTACCACTTGAAAGAGCGTATTAACTTAGGTCCTGTGCCAATGTTTAGGAGTAAGTGTGCCAGCTTCAGATATATGAAAATTAACTGAAATTGGCAGTTATGTATGTGACAAATGAGCAGCCCTGGTGTTTATACTCGATTTCCCAGTAAAGATGACTAGACTTTTTTTTAATAATGTGACCTGCAATGTAGACTACTACAACCCAAAACAATCAATCAGCTTTTTTTCCACAGCTATAATGTTTTAAAGTTGCCACCTCTACCCTATTGTAGAGATTTCCATAGCTCTCTCTAGTTCCATTTGAGAGAGATTATTCATCACCCTCTCTGGTGTTCTATTACCCACTCCAATTCTTTGGATAGATTTTCCATCACTCTCTCTGGTGTCCGATCACCCACTCCAATCCCTTTGGATAGATTTTCCATCACCCATGCTAAACCTTATGCAGAGATTTTCCATCACCCTCTCTAATCCCAATGTAGAATGTTCCTTACCTTCTGTAATCACTGTGGAGAGAGTTTTCACTCTAGAATTTTCCCCGATCGTGTACAGACAGCCATAAAAACTTGACAGAGGTTTGCATCCTTCTATTGCTAGCAATCTGAATACTCACAAATGTCCTGAAGGTTTTGTGGCTGCTGAGAACTGCATACATTCTTGTTTTTCTCGCCTTTATTTGCTTCAGGAGAACTTTCAAAAAAGTTGTCAAGTCATGAATTAATATTAATATGATAGGGCCAAAAGTATCTGCTACTAAGGGCTTTTCAATATAGGGGGTCAATGTACACCATGAAATAGTACATTTTTTTTTTTTAATGATACCCACCCAAAATATAGTCCCCTTGATTTGAACACAATTGCAGTCTTAAACTTGACTGCCTGCCGCTTTCTTTTTCACAAGCTAGGGAGCGTGAGAGATGGATGCACCCGGTGCCTCTCCCCCCTCCTTCTCAAACTGATCTCTATCTTCCTTCTTCCATCTGCACCTCTCTCTTCTTTGCTCCTCCACCTTTATTCCTTCTTCCTGCTATCGAGACATCAGCCTCATTACCAAACAGGTAAACTCCCCCCCCCCACCGTTCCCCAAAGCACTCCCTGAGCCTAAATTCTGGCTATTTTTTTATAGCGGATTAGGAACGAATGGGCACTATGCTAATTTAAAATGGATTTGTGCTAATGCTGCCGATTTATTTAAAATACCTACAGGGCATATTGTGAGTTAAGAGGATTTTAGGGAAAATATTAATACTCCCTGGTGTGCCTTCTGCCTGTCATGCATCTTCCTGGTTTCCTTAAGACAGCGAGATAGGATCACTAATTGAGTTTGTAGTACCATCCACTGGATTTTCACTGATCACATTGCAGTCGGCCATGTTAAACATTTTCTTGCCCAGATGTAATTGAATCCTGGATGTCCAAGTCAATTTATTACTTTGTTTAATACTATAATTGTATTGGACAATCAAAGTAATAAACAGAAACACACTAATTTATAGGCTGCTGTGTCCTCTGCAAGCTGAAACCATTTGTAATTAATCTTTAAAGCGGTATTAAACCCAAAACATAAAATGTAATTGTGACAGACCCAATCAGGGCTTTTGGAGAGGACTAGGGGCAAGCCTCCTACCCACTGATTATGGCCCATGGAGAGAGCAGATCATTCTCTAATGATGAACAACCACGCAATAAATGCTGAGAGCAAGGCTTGCATTATTTCTCTAAATAAGGACAATAAAGCTTTCCTTCTGGAGTGGAAGGAAAGATGTAACATTCATTTTGTACAGGTTAATGGTCAGAGGGAATATAGTGGCCCTCCTGCAGATTGAGTTGGAGAAGCTTCTCCACTTGGGACAGAAATATTTATCAACAATATCCCTCAAGAAATCTATGAAGATAAATTATTTCCACTTTATCAGACTGCTGGAACATTGTTTGTCTTCTGATGGCTTGTCTAGTAGACAGAACACACAAGTTTGTGCCTCTCCCATTGTGTACCTCCTAGGTGTGAATTCCAATTGTTAATTGGGTCACCTACTGTTTCTGTCTGTCTGCTTGTATTGTGTTCACCAAACTATCGAGGGATGTTATAGGTTTGTTAATTAGATTACTTTTTAATTAAGATCGTTGTTAGCGGTTAATTGGATTGATGTTTGAAGTTTGCATTGTCATGCTAATATCCTCAAGAAAGGAAGGTCCTCATGTGGGGTATAAAGTATGAGTCTAAAAACATCATTCCTTTGGTTTTACCTCAACAACTTGTCTGTGTATAATACTTGGGGTAAAAGGGCTGGTATTAGCTCGTCAGCTGGAAGAGTTTGGAGAGCAGGAGGTACTGGTTGGCAGAAGCACCTCATCAGGATGCCAAGCGTTCCATCAGTAATATATTGTAGCTTACCAAACCTTTGATTTAATGGCTGCCTGTCATCAGTTTTGAACTATTACATGATCAGGCATGAGGTATTAAAGGTAATTAAATCTGGCTTAAGGTTGATATCCTCTAATGAGTATGTGAATGATGTAATGGAATATAATAAACATATTGCAAGGATCTTTCATATGTCTAGAATGATGTTACCATCATAATGTTTTGCTATTTTGCTGAACCAATAAAATACTTTGTAAAAGATTTAAATGGCTGCCTTTGTTTTCCCTTTATTTTCACTTGGTGATCTGCCCAGTAACATACCTCCTGTTTTAGAGTACCTCCACTCTGGATGAAGGAGCACAGGGGCACCTTTGGACAGCAGCATTGCCTGGGTGTGGAGAGGGGAGTGTTAGATGAAATAGGAGATTTAGATACACTAACAAATGAAGCCAAACTCCAGCTCACCCTGCAATTACCCAAGTAGTTACAGCAACAGTATTTTTTTCTTTTGGGACAAAGGTTTTACATTAATAAATAAAAGGTGGTTATTGTAAGTACACCTGTCAGAGGTAAATGGTTTGTCTCATTACTCTCACTTTGCAGAAGAGCTTGTTCTGTTGAAAAACAACAGATTTACTTGGATGGATCACCAGATGAAAATAAAAGAAAGAACGCCTAAAAATGAATACTAATGTAGCCACCACATCTAAGAATTGGTAAGCTGTAGTAATAAATGTTTGCTTTTGGGTTTAATACCCCTTTAAGCTTTCATGCAATCATATTGTCATAGCTGGAAGTGATCACATGATGGTGAACCACTCTAATTGTTTGGAATCGTTAGTGGGGACTGCAGTGGTCAGTGACAGCTAGGTTTGACAATTATCAAATGTATAAAGTGTCAGCTGGTAACTGGTGATTAAAGGTAGGTGTTTATTAACAAAGTCTTAGCACATGGTATCATGCTGGAGAACTTTCACCGGCAGATTGCTGGTGGGAGAGAGTTAAGCAACAGGATGCTGGCTCACTGCTGCTTAGTAACACATATGGGAGGACTGGTGCCCTTCATGTTACTGCAGAGGGGGGCCCCAATCATGTAGGGTATATTATTTTTTTTCTACGACTTTCATTGAAAAATCATTTCTGCAGCAAGCAAGGCAGGTATCTGAAATTGGACTGCAGAAAACCACAACCCCAAAACAGGTACGTACAATACAAGTAATATACTTACCTGTCTTTGCTCTGCTTAACGAAAGAATATATTCATTCATTTCCAGTACTACTTATAATTGGCATCTGCATGTTACCTTGCATACCAATACAGAAAAGGAGGAGATGTAAATGTAGGATATATGAAATGTGGATGAACACATTACGTATCCATCACTGAATATGAGACGCAAAACAGTGATCATTCAAATAAATACTTTTCATAAATACATAAAAGCTAACCTAAAATCACTGATATCTGCCATAAAAACTAACAGTATACAGAATAATCCCCCAGTAGCCTATATCAACTTTCTTACACCTTATCAGGAAATTCAATAAATTAAAAAAAAAAAAAAAAAAAAAAAAAAAAACATACGTTTTTAGCACATTATGAATTACATTTTAACAATGTGGCATGTCCATAAAAGAGACAAGACTGGGGATATCCCTGAATTAGAAGAAAAAATAATTTTCAGTTATATATAGAAGTGCTACAGTTTCTTTACTGTATTGCCTTTTACTGCACTTTACAGCTGATAGCTTTGTATATCTTTTATAATGCTATATAGGTCTTGTCGGTGTGGTATGTATCACAGGCAGTAAGGTAATGTGTCTGTCAGATAATAGCATCAAAGCAGAAATAGCTGCTTCCTTTTGTTGGCCAACGGAAAGTATTTTAGTTCACACTTTGAAGAATACTCTTTTTGTCAAGCATGGTGTCATATAAAAGATGACAGACTAGTGGAAATATTCCCAAATGCTCCTGTGTTTCTGTCAACCTCCTAACCAAAGGATGTGCTTCCATTGAGGAGACCCTCATGAATTTAGAAGGTTAGGACTGCAAGTGATACAGGAGGCCGTGAAGAGGCCTTGCAGCTTACGCATGCGTTTGCAAATGTGTGCTAACTAAGCCTCTGTTTTTAACGCATACTGTTGGACAGGTTCATTCGGAAGGTAAGCAGACTGGTTGGTGAGTTGAACTGGGAATTTTCTCTGGTTTTGTCTTTCCCGCGTTTGCCCTTCCATGTGCTCCTTGCTGTGGAGGCCAGTTATAGGTGGCGGCAGGGGCCATCTCTTGGTTACCAGCCTCATAACCAAAGCCTGTGCCATAGGGCCTTAAAGGCTAAGTTTACCTTTTGTGAAAAAATAATAAATACACATATTTCTGCAGAGAAACAAAAATGTGCCTGGAAAGCATTGCACCCATAATCAGTAAACACGGGTGTAATGTCAGGCTCCTGCAGACTCTCAGTACAGCTGTCTGCCCGTACCTCCTGTAGGGGCAGACAGTTACTGAACAGCAGGAAGATCAATGAACTACAAGAGCGCTCACCAGTGCCCTTGCAGTTTATTGAGAACTACAAGCTGTCTGTCATGGTGGAAGACAGGATTTGTAGTCAATTTATTCACAAATTGCTGTAAATGAATGACAAGGCTGTGTGGGCAGAGCTCCACACAGCCGTGATATTTTTAAATTGTGACAGCGGGTGCACCCGCTGTCACAAGGGGAGGATTGGGTTGGTGGGGGGTGGGGTGGGGGTGTACTGCTGGAGCATGTTACACCCTAAATATGGATGGAACGTGTAACATTCTACCAACGGTGATCTTATCCTTTAAACACTTCATGTGAACCTGGGCCCATTCACAATGCATTGCAATAACACATGGTAAAGCCCTAGAGCAGTGATGGCGAACTTGGCACCTCAGATGTTTTGGAACTACATTTCCCATGATGTTCAACTACACTGCAGAGTGCATGAGCATCATGGGAAATGTAGTTCCAAAACATCTGGGGTGCCAAGGTTTGCTCAATTTGCAACTTTTTTTTTTTTGTTTAAGTGACAATTATTTTCCACTGAGTCCAGTGAGATTTTGATTATCACAGCACAAAAGGTTTGTCAACTGGGCCTCTGGTGAGGTGTACAGACAATATGCCTCATCACAGGTCTAGATCAGATCCAAAACCTGTAGATGTAAGAATATTGTACATCTGATTATGTAGGGTACATGAAGATGCAGAAGGAGAGGGGGAAAAAAATGGAAAACTATTACAGAAATGTAATAAATTAAATGTCACATGAATAGGGACAGCGGCTTTAAAAGACATTCTATAGCCAAGTAACTTTCTTACTTTGTGTTAGAGGTCAATTTTTATCATCAGGGACTGAAGAAAATGGCTAGATACTCTGCAAATTATGGGATACTATGTCAGCGCTATATAAATACAGGAAATATTTTTATATCAATAAAGGCGTTATATCACTTGGATCGGATTAATTTATTGCATGCATTTTATGTATTAACATTTTTGTGTTGTTTTGCATCGGAAATAAAAGAAAAAGGAAATATTAGATTATGGGCTTTCGTCCCTTAAAATATAGTTGGCTTCTGGATGGGGTTCATTTTGAAGATGTATTAAGCCTCTATTTAGGAAAGCAGAAATAAAGCTGTTTCAGATGGAGATAAAATAATTCATAAGTGAATATATCGATTCACTAGAAATAAAGGACTGCGTTGTGATTAGACTAGGTATTGAACCAACAATAATGTCTGCATACTACAAATATGCGATTTGCTGGTAAGCAAATTGACTGTTTGTGTGAGAAAATTATCAAATGATAAAAGGCGAAAGATTTATACAACCTGAAGAGAAACCAGCGTATTACTTAGTGAATTGACCAGACTTTCATTGATCTCGTTTGTGTAGGTGGTCAATCTTCCACTTAATGGGTAGAAGATCAAGGGGTAGAGTGTGAGATCATACAGTCTCCTTCCACACTTATAAATCCCAATTCATTTTAAATAGTCTGATGGTCATGCTAATTACTATATATTGCTTTATCTAGGCCTTCTTATCGGCTTTCTTTTTTGAAGCGCACTGTATATTCGTTGTTTGCATGGAACCACAAATTCTTCAAGGCTTATGCTAAAATACAATCAGTTAGCCAGTGTATTTTTACTTTCCTGCACCATTCACAAGGGCAATGTAAAATCCTAAACACTAGGGGGCATTATTGCACAAATTTCTGAATTCTAGTGTAGGTAATCCAGGATGACTTTACATCTGAAGTATTTATGTACTCTAAAATGTTCTGCTAAAACATATGTATACCTATTTATGCTACAAGTTATACGATCAAAGTCTAATCCTAAACAGACATTTTTGTCCTGGTTATGATAAATAAGGATATTCTGAGGTTAGCTGTATCTATATGTTCCTACTGGATATCCTTCTCTCAGACACCAATTAGCTTCAAACCAAGTCTAAAGTTTGAAACCGATGTGCAAGTACATCAGGATCCTGGAATTTTGCTGAGGAATGTTGGAGCATCTTTGTGTCTAGGATTCTCATTGCTTCCTCACTATATTTACTATTATAGGTTTGATGAACAGAGTGGTATACAGCTAAATGGCCTACTACTAGATATGGCAAGCCATATGCTACAACAGCATAGCGTGTGCGGTAAGGACAATGTACATCACTTTGTGTTATGTGTGCTTTACTCGGCCCTCTTAGCAGTTGTACAATAAAAGACAGGTGTCTTCAAGCCCCGTAATGAACAAAATACTCTGCTCCTGAGCTTCTCTCTCCCTTTTCTGTTAAACTCACATTAAAACCCGATTCAGAAAGTAAGGAATTTTGTTACCCTGCTGGAGCAAATTGAACCATAGTAATTTTTTGCCTTCCTCTGGCTTTAGGATTGTGTATATTCGATTTATTTATTTTTTATTGATCAAACTAAATGGTCTTTTTTGTTTCAACCTGACTATGCAAGATAAATCAGGAAAATGGGGAAGGGTTAGAGCCAGTTCACGCATAGGCTTTCTGACTTCAGAGGCGACTCAGCGTGACCCCGCACAACGCAACTTCAGCGCGGCTTGCAAACAGGTTCTGTAATAGAAGTCAATGCAAGTTGCCTGAAGTCGCCCCCAACGTAGTGCAGGAACCTTTTTCTAAGTCGGAGCGACTTGAGTCGCTCCTATTAGAATGGTTACATTGCAATGCATGGAGCGCGACTTGTCAGGCGACTCAAGTCGCCCTTGTGTGAACCGGCTCTTAGAGTCCATCAGGTTTTAAACGCTGTCTGTGCCCCTGCTGGGGAGCTTTTAAATCCCTAGGGGAGACTTCTCTTTGTTTCCTGTTCTATGTGATACCTATTCCTTTGACAGGAAATGAGGAGAGATCTCCCTCGTGTAGATTAATGCAACCATATAATCCTGAAAGCACTTTAAACCTTCCTTACTTTACTAGAAAAAGTGTTTGTCTTGTTGCTTGTGTCCTGCTGGTGAGATTTTCCCCTCACTTCTGGTTCTGGCATGTTTTCAATAGAGAGGACAGAAAGTTTTGGAAAATCTCACCATTTATGGCCTGATACCCCTCAAAAAAGGAAGTAGGCAAATACTTAAAGATGTTCTAGACCCCCCCCCCCCCCCTGCCACTCTATCCAAAGAAAGTTTTGAATGGAGTTATAAAAAGTTTAAGCAAAGGCGAAAAGCACACTTATGCAAAAATAAATGCTCCTATTCACAGGCGCATATTGTTATAAATCTTTAAACAAAAGAGCACAAGAAATCTGCCATTTTCCATGAAGTCTGATGGTGCCAAAAAAGTACCTTAGACCATACTATCTTTGATGTACATTTTCTATGGGCAGGTGTCCTGCTAGATCTACACCCCCATCATGTGTAGGTCATACAGCATCTGGCCTGTAGTCATGTAAGGTGCTGAGAAAGCAGCTGAGGAGGAGGTCTAGTGTAGTTATGCACATTACATAGATCAGCCTTTTTCAACCAGGGTGCCTTGAGGTTTCTTCAGGGATGCCTTGGCAAAATGCCTGAAAATTGCCCCAAAATTGCATGCAAGCCGGTGGATGGATGAAACCTGCCTTTTAGTTACACTAAGTCACAAGTTTTCATTGGGCACCATTACAACCTTCTAGCTGCCGGCATCCTAACGACCAATGACATCTTCATTTGATGAGGATGCCAGTTACCTGCATATCATCCTTGTTTGACCCTCCCTTGCCTCTCTTCATCAGCTTTGGGGTCTCATTAGCTAAGTGATGGAGAAAAACTGAGGTAAAAGAGAAACATTGGAATACTAGTCTGTACCAGTTTTCAAAAGTGTATTTGCTTTGGAAGAATAAATCTCCTTTTAACATTGGGTGCCCTACGTGTAGTGATGTTGTTTCATTATGTAAAACTAGCAGAATCGTTTTTACATTTTAGAATGAGGCGCCTCGAGATTGTCCATAATTTTAAAGGGCACCTTGACCGAATAAAGGTTGAGATACACTGGCGGAGCGCCAACATACTTCCACAAACCTCAAGTCACAGCCTGCCCCAAATTTGGCCAAAGCCTGGATCAGAATCTGACCATGGATGAGTAAACTAGCTACTGTATAACTAGCTGGTTAACTTTAATGACAGGTCTGTTTTAGTGAACGGGTATATAGCGACTAAGCCCCATTGATTTTTTTAAATAGAAAGGTAGAGAGAAGATCAGCAGCAGACTATTTTGTTCCTTCAAGAAATAGGTCTTGCTGCACAGCAGTTCAACTTACTGACATGTATAGTTTACAATGTTAATGCAGCCATCTCCTTATTGACTGCATGATCTGTACATCCCCAACAGAAAGAAAAGATAACACAAGGCCCACTTATTAGCTGCAGTAAGTGGAACTACAGCTTGTGCCTAATACACAGGATGGACAGACTTTGTACAAGTCACTACAACAATTCTGAGGAAAATTCACCATTGTAGCAAAGTATTCTCCTGTACTGGTGTCAGGGTGGAGTATTGACTTGCAGATTAGTTAAAAATGCCATAGTTCTGTGTGAGTTCAGCTTTACTGCAACTGTGAATTGTGTCTTAGCTTCGGCACAGCTGGCGTTCAGAGAACATACTCGGTCACCCGTATCATCCACAGTCAGCCATTGTGATACTCTTCTGTGTGTTGCAAGTGCAGAAAGTTGTGTGGGATAGAAGAGTCTTGTCCTCCTTGTGGTCACTGAGGGACCACCTCCCTGAGAGAAGCTAAGGCTGCGTGTATTCGTACATGCAGTCTGTTCTCAAAGTCGTAACCTGTGAAGTCCTCCTGCAACCAGCACAAAACACAAAGAGAGATATAGGCAATGATGGTTAGTTTGTGTACTGTACAATCTTACAAATGTCCAAGTCCTTTAGAAGGCTGGAGGACCATGGGTATTACCTTGGCTTGGAAAAGCAGAGTTTTCCCTTTTGGAACAGTCTGGAAAAATAGAAAATAAAACACCATATTAATCACCTTCATATCAAAATACACAATAATAATTCAGCTTATGTCTTAACTATCTGAGGACCATGGGCATACTAGATATGCCCTATCAAAACTCAGTTAAAGAGGAACTTCAGTTAAAAAATAATAATTAATTAAAGTCAGCAGTTACAAATACCGTAGCTGCTGACTTTTAATACAAAGACCAGCCCAAGGTTCCAGCTCTGTTTTTACTTGGGCTAATTCTTCGCGTCCCCAGCACTGCCATATTGACTATGGGAAGCCAGCTTCACAGCCAGCTCCCCACTGCGAATGAACAAGCCACGCTGCACTTTCTGAATGGCCCCGCAGCCTCCTTGCAGGCATTGACCAAACTTCCAAAACATCCAATACACACAGAGAAGGGGGACAGAGAACAATCAGCAGAACTTCCTTTAGTAAATGAAGTTCAACTTTAAGGCCTCATACACACGGGCGTTTTGCTTGCCGGCGTTTGTAGGCGTTTTTTGCAGCTCTCCATGTTATTCAATGGCCTTCTAAAAACGCCGGCGTTAGTGAGCAGTAGAGGGCGTCGGCGTTAGTGAGCTGTTTTTAGAACGCGGGACCATCGCGTTCTGTAGCTGTAGCGTTTTGGCGTTTTTTGACGCCAATCGGCAAAACGCTCACTAACGCTTGCTAACGCCCGCTAACGCCGTACCGGCGTTAACAAGCGTTTTTTGACGCCGGCGTTTTTAGGTTGAAAAATAGCAGAGGACTGATTTTTTTTTTAAAAACGCCTATTGACGCCGACGCTCACTAACGCTCGCTAACGCCGATGCAAAACGCCGCAAAAAACGCTGATTTTTTAAAAAACGTCGGACCTGGCGTTTTGCTTATTTATTATAAAACGCCCGTGTGTATGAGGCCTTAAGCTCTAAAACTCTCAACCAAGACTGACTACTTTTAATCCTTATGCTGCTAGAATTAGTAAATAGATAGGAAAGTATCAAATTTACATTTCTTCAGTTACTTCCTGGTTTCTATGCCTAGGTAAATTATGTCATACATCCCAGGAGCATTCAGGAGGGGTTTTGTCAGCTAAGGACACCCTCCTGCCTGCACGCTTGAGCTAAGGGCAGATGGATTCCAGGAAGTAAATGCGACACGATTCATCTGCTGTTACTCAAGATGGCCATGGCCATAATTGCTAGGGGGCGTTTTTCAAAGTGATTTCTTAGCAAAATAAAGCATGGAGACATGATGATGGACAGGTGGGGGGTTGCTTTGAATATTAAAAATGAATTAATTAGCGTTTTTAGTTTGTGGTGCTCAGATGCAGTGAAGTCCACAGGGCATACCTACCTTGGCCTAAAAGAATAAGGTTATTTTTTAATTATTACTAACACATAAATTCTACTCCATGATTAGTATAGCTTAGTCCATGCAAACCAGCTGACAAAATAAAGGTACCTTTCACATCTCTCTACCTGGACATAAAAAACAGGATTTTTGATTTACCATAAAATCATTTTCTTGCAGTACACTAAGGAAACAGGATGAAGTATTCAGATACACTGGGTTATGCTGCTGCCTTTAGGACATTCAGGACACTAGCAAACAAAAGCTGTAAGGACAGTTTAGTATAACTCATCCCATTATAAATCAGTTTAGTAGCAAAGCAAAAGTGGATCATAAGAACAGAGGGGGAAGGACCAGTGTCCTTTTAATGTACGTCAAAAAAAGGGTTTTACAGGAAGTCAAAAATCCAATATTAAAGCAGTTGTGAAGGTTCATTTTATTGTGCCTTAAAATAAAAAAGACTTTATACTTAACCTGCTTTGTGCAATGGTTTTGCACAGTGCTGCCTTTAGCCTCGTTTTCTGGGGTGCCCCGCCGGTGCTCTCGGCTCCTTCTCCCTTCTGAGGGCCCTATATCAAGTCACTTGAGATGGGGGCACTCACGCAGACTCTATCCCGAGCCCAGCTGTGTGCATCTATAGACACACATAGGCCCCACCCTCTGATCCCTCTTCATAGATTGACAGCAGCAGGAGTTTTGTGAGGACAGAAAGCAGCACTGCTGCTCTTGGGCACAGCGCTGGATCGAGATAGGAACCGGGTAATTATTAGAGGAAGGTGGGGGGAAACTGATCATGGAAGGTTTTTTTACCTTAATACAGAGAATACATTAAGGCAGTGCTTCTCAACCTTTTTTCAGTCAAATAACCCTTTAAAATGATGGACCATCTCGAGGCACCCCATTCTAAAATGTGCAAACTGTTCTAATAGTTTTATATAATGCAGCAACATCCACACAAGTAGGGCACCCAACATTAGAGGTGATTTATTCTTCCAAAGCAAATACACTTTTACAAACTGGTACTGACTAGTATTCCAATGTTTTTCTTTTCCCTCAATTTTTCTCCATCACTCAGCTAATGTGACCCAAACACAGAGAGGGGCAGGGGAGGGGGATACAAGGATGCTGTGGAGGCGACGGACATCCCCCTTATAATCTGATGATGCCATTGGTCGTTAGGATGCCGGCAGCTATAAGGTTGTAATGGTGTACAATGAAAACCTGTGGTTTTGTGTAACTAAAAGGCAGCCTTCATCCACACGCTGGCTTGTATACAGTTTTTGGGCAATTTTTAGGCACTTTGCCAAGGCACCCCTGAAGAAGCCCCAGGGTGCCTGGGCACCCTGGTTGAAGAAGGCTGCATTAGGGCAGTGGTCTCCAAACTGCGGCCCTATGCTTGCCTTAATTCTGTTTTTGGAGCACTATTCCATCCAATGACACCAAAGATGGGGCATAATTCCTGTCGCTAACACCAACAATGTGGCACTATTCCTCCCACTGACTCAAAAGGGCACAATTCCTTCCACTGACACCTACGATGGGGCATAATTCCTCCCACTGACACTATCAAAAGGGCACAATTCCTTCCACTGACACCTACGATGGGGCATAATTCCTCCCACTGACACTATCAAAAGGGCACAATTCCCTCCACTGACACCTACGTTGGGGCACAATTCCTTCCATTGACACCACTGATGGGGTAGAATTCCTTCCATTGATACCAATAATGTCCCCCTTTTCCTCCCATCGACAGGGAAAAATTCCTCATACTGATATCAACGATGGGGCAAAATACCGTCCATTGACACCAACCATGGGCCACTATTCTTCCAACTGACAATGGGGAACTATTCCTTTCACGGTCACCAAAGATAGGGAATTGTTTACTCCCACTGGATGCCAGGACATTTTCTACTCCAACTGGCCACAGTCCTGCCCCCTAAATTTTGAAGGACAGTAAACTGGCCCTTTGTTTAGAAAGTATTGAGACCCCTGCATTAAGGTAAAAAAAAAATCCTTTAGCCTTTACAACCAACCACTTTAATGGATACTGGATGAAGCATTCAGGTACACTGGGACTTCCAAAAGCAGTCCAGCTGAGTGGTGGGCAACACAGCAAAAAAAACAGGCCCACAAAAACCCACAGGTGAACAGAGATGGTTCAAAAGAGCTGCCTAAAGAACCTTACAACTGAAGCTCAAATCAGCTGAGGCCTGAATACCCACCTAGTAAAACCTAAGGAACATGTACAGACCAGTTGACAGCCTTGCAAATGTGAGAAACCGATATCTGATGCAGAAAAGCCTAACAAACACTAGCTGATCTGGTGTAGAGCACTTTCACAGGGAAAGGTATCTATAGGATTGAACGATAAGCTGGTGAATCCACCAGGTGACAGTGAACGGGGAGCTACGGGAATGACAAGCAGAAAGTTGTACCATCTATGGGAGCTGTAAATGAGAGACTCAAACTACACATATCACATCCAGACAATGGAGGGAAATCTCAGTGGAGTGTGGTGAAGCAGGACAAGGAGGAGGGAGAAAATGTCCTGATTATAGGGAAAATAAAGAAAAATCTTGATAAAAAGAACACAAAAGGTTTTGCTTCTCTCAGAATGAATCTGTTTTTCCGGGACACTAGCAAAAAACTGAGGTGTGATGGGAGTGGGAGGGGTTAAACTAGGCTGTCCTTTTGTTTGCCAGTGACCAACCTCTTGAAGGCAGCAGTATAACCCAATGTACCTAAATACTTCATCCTTTGTCCCTTAATATTAAATTTAGCTATACTGCCTCAGAGGGACAATGTTAAGGCTACCTGTTTTTAACAAGACGGTTTAAACCCAACTACTATGATGTGTCAGTGTATGTTTCAAATAACTTCATACATTTAAATAGTATGGAAAGCAAAAAAAGCTGAATTCCAGGCAAACCACTAAATACCTTGACATACACATATGGGAGGTTCTTTACTGGTCAAAGATTTTGATTTCTGTTCATCCAGGTCAGAGATTCATCAGCTGTGCAGATGCTGATACAAAGTCCAATTCAGCTACACACACGCTCGCTTCATTTAAAACAATCTTTTTCTTTTTTTTAATGACCATAAATACCTTTAGATGGGTTTATGTTTTGCCTGGAGTTCAACAAGCAAAAGTGAAAACTAAAAAGCGATGTGTACCTCTGGATTCTCCAACAAAATGCAGCCCAGTTCATAGCAGGCATACGGCTGTATGTAAAGGTTCTGCTGTCGCCCCAGTTCATCTTTCACAGCACGCTGGAAGAACTGAATGAGAATGATTTTATTGTACACATGTAGAACTAAAATGATGCTTAATAAGCACAGACAAATTTATCAGATTCCCACTTCATTAAACTTTACCAATACTATAAACACAAACATTAGAACTATAAGCAAAACTTTTTTTTTCAATTTGGATAGGGTAAAGGAGGGTTATAACCCCTGTCATTTGTTTAGCCAAATCTCCCACTGGGGAGATTTACATTCTCTTCCTGTCCCATAGCCAAACAGGAAGTGAGAAAAAATCCCTCCAAATAAGGGGAATCAATCATACATTAACAAAAGCCAAAAAAAAAAAAAGAGGGGTC
>BLSH010354056.1:127512-160515 GCA_018402905.1 Glandirana rugosa | reverse complement strand
CCAAAAAAAAAAAAAAAAAAAAAGAACTTCTATGAATGAAACGTGATCTTTGAAGGGAGGAGGGGCGATTGATTGAAAGGCCACCCCCTCCATTCAAAGGTCACATTTTAGACATAGGAGCTATAGTACGGCTTCTATGAATGGAGGGGTTGGGTGGAAAGGGCGTGCAAAGTCGGGCACTCTTGATGAGTTACTGTCACAACTCCTTTAGTTCTATTAAAACTCGTCACACCGGAAGATTGCAGGGGTGGCACAGCAGCACAAGGGACATGTCACACTGATGGGAAGTAATTTCCCTAAACCAGTTACTTTATACATATAAAATGCTACATACCGCATGTGTGATTTAGTGGTTGAAAAACCCTTACCTATACCCAGTGAAGTGACTAGCCTCAGGTGATACAGAGATGAAATAAATCCTCTTATATAAGTTGTACCTGTGAACTACACCCATCTTTCTCCTAAATCCAGTAGCAGCCCGTCCATTAAGGGCACAAGGGCGCCGCCCCTCTATGCCATGGATAGATTGGTGCATAGCATTAATCTATCCATGGCCACCCGCGACCACCCCCTATTCATGCGGCCGGCCCCTTTGAGGCACCGGCTGCATGAATTAATGTGGCAGGGGGTTTCTTTGAAGCATCTCATTCGAGCCGTAGGCTCTAATAGGCTTCAATATAGTGTGGCTTGTGGCGCAGGGCGTGCCGCCACAGGTCCTTAGAAAGGCAAATTAACATTTGCCTTTCCAACACTAAACCGCTCTCCGCCAATCAGAAAGCTCCGGTATGTTACCGTTTTCCCGACTGGCAGAGAAGACAGGCGATCCTATTGAATGCCTTTCTCGTCGGAGGAAGAGGGGGATGCACGGCCGAAGCACAGCTGCTCGCTAGATATCGCTCGCCGGACACTGCCTGCTGCCCGCTCCTAGATGGGATAAGTGCAGGACTTTGATGTCCGGGGGCTGTATACCCCTATCTATGGTGCTGTATATACCCCTATCTATGGTGATGTATACCCCTATCTGTGGTGCTGTATATACCCCTATCTATGGTGCTGTATATCCGGTGCTGTATATACCCCTATCTGTGATGCTGTATACCCTATCTGGTGATGCTGGGCTGTATACTCCTGACACAATGGGTGGAATCTATAAGGGGTGGGGCTTATGAGGAGTGGGAGGGGTCGAAAAGGAAGGGCTGGGTCTGGCGCCCCCCCATCCTAAAATTTCACCAGCCGCCACTGCCTAAATCCATTCAAAGTGCAGAATTTACACAGGATCCCTCAGCTCTGAAAAGCAGGGGGCAGAGATCTGAAGTTACACCAGTGAGGAAAGCTTTGAGAGCTGATTGGAGGGAAGGGACACACATCCCTTCGCACAGCACACGGATACAGAGTTGAGGTTGTCAATCACAGGTTGTGCCCGCTTCATGCTCTGGATTGAGGCAAGCACACACTATACAGGGATAGGTTTTGTAAGGTTTACAACCACTTTAAGTAATGCCAAACATCAGGTCCAAAGAATGTGATTGCTATGCAGGGTAATGCTTTGTTATAATTTCAGAATGTTACCATATTGCTGGATACTTCCATTATAAATCAACAAGGATGGATCAGTCATGGCAGAAAATACAGTTAAAGTTGGCCAAACCCATCCTTTTTTATGCGGTGTCAGTTGCCTCTGAGTGAATGATCGTTTTGAAGGGATCAAATCGGTTAATGATTGTTGGTGTATGGCCAGCATTATGGCTCCACTGTAAATAAGAGCTTCACAGCAACTTTATAAACTGTATATTATGCAGAAGTGTCAGAATCAAGGGAGAGGTTTTATTCTGGATGAAAAAACACAATATAATAAAAAAATCTCACCTGAATGGCATCTTCAGCATTTCCCAGACATTTATGGATGGCACCAAGGAGCAAATTTCTTAATCCAACAACAGAGGGATCAAGCACCTCGTGGCAAGCTATCGTTCATACAGAATATAGGCATACAAACACAGGAGGGCGTTATTGGAGGGATCATAACTGTCTGCAGAGATCAGTTTAGCAAGTAACAAAATAGCAAATATATGATTATTTATAGGATAGGGATGCAGTGCTAAGAAATTAACATTCATACACGTATAAATATAAAATGATACATGTTTGTGGAAACATGTGATCTACTGTCAACCTAATTAAATTGTTCAAATAGAATATTAAAAAAATATAAAAACAGACATCAAATAAAATAAGCATGCGAGTCCCAATGAAGAGCCAAGGGAAATTTGTGATCTTCAAAGAATACAGAAGAAAACAGATGTGGATCCCAAAAGCCTTCAGATCTCAGCACAGCAACACTACACACCACCCTAGTGCAGCAGGCGGGGACTTACCAGAATAGAATGACCCCCAATAAAGAGTGGTCAAACTGGGTTCAATATATTCCACACAGGGCAATCACCTCACTGCATGCCAACTTGCAGACACAATGTTGCCATCTTGGATTCTGCTGGTCTTTAATTGTTTCTTCAACAACTTCTACTACTTGATCAATCGGTTGAGCCCCTATTATACTGAGACCCTTGAGATATTTTTGACATGGTTGAGCTTGAGGAACACACTCAGCCAAAACAACTTTTTGATTTTCTTTTTGTGCTTTTTTGTTTATCTAGTTCCTGAAATGGTCCTCAGCTGGGCGTTTTACTGTGCAACTGTTTAGCCACAGGTCTGCTTGCTCTGTACTTTCAGGCTGTTCTGCAGCTTGTCCACTCAGCACCCAGAGCTCCAAACCCGACTCGGCACACAGCTACCAGGCTTCTCTCCAAACTTTCCACCAGTGACACCATGCAAGTTTACCCACGTGTCCAGACTCCACCCCTCCAGCTCTATGGTGTGCAGCCTGCGGGCACACCAGCTAGCACTCTTGTATATCAATTTGTGGTACTGTGTATTGAGTATAGTACTAGCTGCTGCACATTGTTTAGCTTTTGGGCCCCAACACATTTTTTTTTCTTTTTCTTTTTATGGTTATTCAATTGCAAACAGATCCTAGAATACAATAAAAGCAAGCAATACCTTGGCTCATGTGCTGGAGATTAGACAGAGAACAGTTGGGCAGAGCTTTCCAAAGGTACAGCACCTCAATGGCAGCCAAGATACACAACTGCTTGGTGGGAGCTTGTTTTCTAAATCTGTCACCCTGTTATTGATAAAAAAAATAAAAACATTTAATTAAGGACACACTAGTATTCAACCTGATAGGACTATAAATTTACCTATTGTGCACACGGAAGCTTTTGGGCATCTAACATAATTTGTGGGCATACCAGGAAACACAGCTGCAGTGTACGACCACCAATAGTAATTCATGGCTGTACACTAGTTGTACCTTGGCATACGCCATTCTTGCATAAACATGGACACAAGCACAAGTTCCTGAACACACACAAGCTGCATTCAGGGAGTTTCGGCCATAAAGTGCATTTACACAAGCGCAGTTAGCTTACAGCCATTCATTACTATGGGAGGCTGTATGCCAAAGCTTTCTCTTCCAGGCATGGAAATATACCTATAACTTACGTTGGATGTGCATAAGGCCTTAAGGTTGTGTTTCCTAGAATATGTAGTTTTCAGTGCCAAGATATTGCCATGGGGCTATTTTTTGACAGCCCCAGCACTATAGTATACTTACATAACGTAAGTATACTATACTATTCAGAGTCCGGTGCTACAACCCAAGAGATGAAAGAAATCCCTCTGAGCAAAGGAGGGCACAATTTACAGTCGCCCAACTGCTGAGCTCCATATTATGCTCATATAAATCTTGTCTTTATTAGTTACTCAACAGTACACAAAACCTAAGTACAGCAAGTTGACGCGCTTCAGCCTAGTCGGCCTTCGTCATAACAAAAACAACTTTATGGCTAAAGCCGACTAGGCTGAAACGTGTCAACTTGCTGTACTTAGGTTTTGTGTACTGTGGAGTAACTAATAAAGGTAAGCTTTATATGAGCATAATACGGAGCTGCCAATCGCTTGCTTAAAGGTAAGTATACTGCAGAAGGGGTTAAGGTAGTATTTTGTTAGTGTAAGCCTGCATTCATACTCTGCATCATGTAAACATGGGCAAAATCATGGGGCACATATGCGTTACATGCATAGGGCAGCTCATTCATTTGAATTGGCTGCTGTACACGTGGCAAAGTAGACCAAGGCAACTTTTTTGCAGCGTCAAACTTTACGCAACGTGCGTCTTATTTCCCACACTTGGGCTGCCATTAAGAATGAATGGTGATGATCGCCTCTGCGTCATTTCTTATCGCCGCTATAAACAAAAGAAGAGCGACCATTTTGCAAAAAAACCCAAATTTCTTACTTTTTGCTAAAATTCAAATACAAAAAAAAATACAAAAAAAAAACATTTTTTTCACCGTTTTTGGCCGATTTATATAATTCCTCATATTCGCAATTAAAAAAAAACGCAATCTGCGTTTATTGATTGGTTTGCGCAAAAGTGGCCGCGTTTACGGATGGTGAGAATTAATTTCTGGGGTTTTTATTTATTTTTTATTTTTTACTAGTAATGGCGGCGATCTGCGATTTTTAGCGGTACTGCGATATTGGGGGGGACATGTCGGAACATTTTGACACTTTTTTGGGACCAATGACATTTATTCAGCGATCAGAAATTTAAATGTCCACTGATTACTGTATAAATGTCATTGGCAGTGAAGGGGTTAACCTGCAAGGGGAGAGCTAGGGGTTAATAGTGTTCCCTGGGTGTGTTCTTACTGTGGGGGGGTTGGGCTAACATGGGCATGAGAGATCTAACTGATCCCAGTGACAGGGATCAGTAGATCTCTCATGCCCCACTGACAGGGCGGGGAACGGCCGTGTTTACATCGACGGTTCCCCGTTCTTTCTCTGTAGCTGCTCATCGCGGATCGCCGGCGGACATCGAGTCCGCCCGAGCCGCGGGCACACTCCCCAGGAGTGCGGCGGGTGCGCCCCCTGGTGGCCAAATGCGAATCGCCGCTTATTTACGGCGATTCGCGCAGGGCTCCCCCACTGCCGCTGTAAAAAGACGGCGCGCGGTGGGGAAGCGGTTAAGGGTTAAGCTTTAAGGGGGAAAAACATGCCAGTGTTTTCTGTTTGCAAGGATTCTTAGTTTAGTGGCTGGAGTGTACTATAACCTCTTGCAGTAAGGGCACTTAAACCCCCCTCCTGCCCAAACCAATTTTTGGCTTTCAGCGCTGTCGCATTTTGAATGACAACTCCACGGTACCCAAACAAAATTTTTTAATCATTTTTTTCCCACAAATAGTGATTTCTTTTGGTGGTATTTGATCACCTCTGCGTCATTTCTGATCGCTGCTATAAACAAAAAAAGAGCGACAATTTTGAAAAAAAAAACCAATATTTCTCACTTTTTGCTAGAACACATATCCAAAAAAATATATATATTCAATCGGGTTTGGCTGATATATATTCTTCTACATATTTTTGGTAAAAAAAAAAAAAAACGCAATCGGCATATATTGATTGGTTTGCGCAAAAGTTATCATGTCTACAAACTATGGGAATTGATTTATGGCGTTTTTATTATTATTTTTTTTTTTTTACACTAGTAATGGTGGTGCTCTGCGATTTTTATTAGGACTGCAATACTGCAGTGGACATGTCGGACATTTTTGACACTTTTTTGGAACCAAAGACATTTATACAGTGATCAGAAATTGAAATATCCACTGATTACTGTATAAATGTCATTGGCAGTGAAGGGGTTAACACTAAGGGAGCAGTGAAAGGGTTAACTGTGTTCCCTCATTATGTTTTAACTGTGTGGGGGATGGGCTGGCCGGGACATAACAGATCTCACTGATCCCAGTGACAGGGATCAGTAGATCTGCTATGTCCCCTGTCACAGAACAGGGAAACGCCGTGTTTACATCGGTGGTTCCCCGTTCTGCAGCTCTGTCAGGCGATCGTGTGTCACGAGCGGACAAAGAGTCCGCCCGACCTGCGGGCACGACCACATGCCACCGGCAAGTGTGCGCCGGGAGCGTGCACAGGGGACGACGTCCATGGATGTCGTCCCGGAAATTCAGATCCGCGCTGGAGCCGTACTTCGGTAATAGCGCAGATGTGAAGGAGTTAAATATGTTGACACCAGTGGCGGCCGGTCCATAATGGCCGCCGCCCTCCTAAATTCCATGCGGGGTACTGAACTCATACGTTTCTATGAGTTTTTTTTTTTTTTTTTGGAAGCACAAGATTAGAGCCTGAGGCTCAAGCTTATTGGCTTCAAAAAGGTTGGACTCAAAAAGGTTGGACCCACCCACTTGTGACATTAGCGAATTAATAAGTGGGGGGTTTGTATGCCGCCCCCCCCCAAAAAAAAATTAAGCACCAGCCGCCACTGGTTGACACATTTTTTTTAAATCTAGCCTTCAGCTGTCAAATATCTTTGTTAAAATTCTACAATAGTCTTCTCTTAGAGAAAATCTACAAATCAAAAATAGAAGGCCTGCCAATCCCTACCTATTCTGGAGTCTGCAGTGACCTTCACAATACACAAGACAAAAAACAAAATACCGCTAAACAGACTACCATGGAAAATTTGACTAACAATGAAAAATAACTCATACTTGTATCAAGAGCACTTCTGCCAGAGTTTATAGTGCCTATGTCTAGACTTTTATTTACAGCGGGTAAAATCGAAGCTCTGAAATGACTTTCCCCTAACCTCCCCCCACACCATTGAGGACTGGCATACACAGGTCAATACTACATTACTTCACGTGGCCAGCATTCAGAAAAACTAACCTCACTGGTTATTGAGCAGTAAGACGCTCTTATTCAGTAGGTTGCTGTATTTATGGTGTTGCATACAAACCTTTTTTAATGAAAATTGTTCAATCTGATTGTTTTTTCTTTTAAAAAGCTTCTGAACTTCTCTGAACACCTCCTGTGCTCCATCCACATCCCCCGTGGCACCCTGACACACTGAAATCACAATACACAATGGTTCATGGTAAATAGATACAAATCACAACTACAGTGTTATTGTTGGTCAGACATTACTGCTTTGTATAAGACATGGATGTAAGAAAATGCAATATAACCATATTCTTCTCTTTATGCTATAAAACTCAGAGTTAATACTCGGTTGGTAGGCAGTGGTCACAGTTTTGCTTCCTGATGACCATGTCATGAAAGTCCACTGGTAAGTAACCAGGCAGAGCCTACATTCAAATGAATTTAAAGTCTTTAATACAGTGGGGAGGATTTACTAAAACTGCAGAATACAAAATCTGGTGCAGCTCTGCATAGAACCAATCAGCTTCCAGGTTTTATTTCCAAAGCTTAATTGAACAAGCTGAAGTAAGAAGTGGATTGGCTAAGTTGCACCAGATTCTGAGTGCTCCAGTTTCAGTAAATCTCCCCCAGTGTTCTTTACAAAGATATAAAAACATGTCTTTAGCCCATTAACGCCAGTCTTACACATATATGCAGCATCACAGAGGTGGGCCTTCTTACAAGGCATTGCATTAATGCACACCAGTTTGTGCTGGAAGTGCGCTCCATTGCATGCTCCCAGCACGGAAACCGAGCAGCTCCCAATCACATGAACACCGGGAAAGCTTATCACAGTAATCAGTCAGCATCATCTGTTCCTGTACTCTTTCTCCTTCTGAATGGAGAAAAAGATACAATGGGAGGAATTTATTAAAACTCGAGCAGACAGAATCTGGAGCAGCTGTGCATGGCAACCAATCAGTTTCTACTGTTCATTTTCTTCTTTTTGTTTTTGTTTTTATTTATTCGTTTTTAAATACAGAAGAAAAATGACAAAACTGAGGAAATGACACTTTGCTACAATGTAAAGTAGTGAGTGTACAGCTTGTATAACAGTGTAAATTTGCTGTTCCCTGAAAATAACACAACACACAGCCATTAATGTCTAAACCGCTGGCAACAAAAGTGAGTACACCCCTAAGTGAAAATGTCCAAATTGGAACAAAGTGTCAATATTTTGTGTGTCCACCATTATTTTCCAGCACTGCCTTAACCCTCTTGGGCATGGAGTTCACCAAAGCTTCACAGGTTGCCACTGGAGTCCTCTTCCACTCCTCCATGACGACATCATGGAGCTGCTGGATGTTAGAGATCTTGCGCTCCTCCACCTTCCATTTGAGGATGCTCCACAGATGCTCAATAGGGTTTAGGTCTGGAGACATGCTTGGCCAGTTCATCACCTTTACCCTCGGCTTCTTTAGCAAGGTAGTGGTCCTCTTGGAGGTGTGTTTGGGGTCGTTATGTTGGAATACTGCCCTGCAGCCCAGTCTCTGAAGGGAGGGGATCATGCTCTGCTTCAGTATGTTACAGTACATGTTGGCATTCATGGTTCCCTCAATGAATTGCAGCTCCCCAGTGCTGGCAGCACACATGCAGCCCCATTCCATGACACTCCCACCACCATGCTTGACTGTAGGCAAGACACACTTCTCTTTGTTCTCCTCACCTGGTTGCCGCCACACACGCTTGACACCATCTGAATCAGATAAGTTTAACTTGGTCTCATCAGACCACAGGACAAGGTTCCAGTAGTCCATGTCCTTAGTCTGCTTGTCTTCAGCAAACTGTTTGCGGGCTTTCTTGTGCATCATCTTTAGAAGAGGCTTCCTTCTGGGATGACAGCCATGCAGACCAATTTGATGCAGTGTGCGGCGTATGGTCTGAGCACTGACAGGCTGACCCCCCCCCCACCCCTTCAACCTCTGCAGCAATGCTGGCAGCACTCGTACATCTATTTCCCAAAGATAACCTCTGGATATGACGCTGAGCACATGCAGTGAACTTCTTTGGTTGACCATGGCGAGGCCTGTTCTGAGTGGAACCTGTCCTATTAAACCACTGAATCATCTTGGCCACCGTGCTGCAGCTCAGTTTCAGGGTCTTGGCAATCTTCTTATAGCCTAGGCCATCTTTATGTAGAGCAACAATTCTTTTCTTCAGATCCTCAAGAGAGTTCTTTTCCATGAGGTGCCATGTTGAACTTCCAGTGGCCAGTATGAGAGAGTGAAAGCGATAACATCAAATTTAACACACCTGATCACCATTCACACCTGAGACCTTGTAACACTAACAAGTCGCATAACACTGGGGAGGGAAAATGGCTAATTGATCCCAATTTGGACATTTTCACTTAGGGTTGTACTCACTTTTGTTGCCAGCGGTTTAGACATTAATGGCTGTGTGTTGAGTTATTTTGAGGGAACAGCAAATTTACACTGTTAGGGCCCTTTCACACGGGCTTTCCGTGTATGGGGTCAGTTTTTGCTCAGCAGGGATCGCTCCGCTGAGCCGATGGATGACAGTTCCATCTCCGCTCACTGAGCGGAGATAGAACGGTCAGAGCGCCACTGTCCTCTATGGAGATCTGATGAAAACGGACCGCCTATCTGTTTTTATCCGATCCACTCTGATCTGATTTTATAGACGAATAGAAAATAGGGTTTCCATCTGTCTGTATTTCACGGACAGGATCGAATCGGAAAGCGGCGGATGTCAGCGTACATCCGCCGCTCCATAGGGCTGTATGGATCGTCCGTTCAGGTCCTCATGAAAAACGGATAGGCGGACCTGAATGGAAAGCCCTGTGAAAGGGCCCTTATACAAGCTGTACACTCATTACTTTACACTGTAGAAAAGTGTCATTTCTTTAGTGTTGTTACATGAAAAGATAGAATAAAATATTTACAAAAATGTGAGGGGTGTACTCACTTTCGTGAGATACTGTATATATAAATATTTGTACAAAGATTAAGTATAAATCAACATGTTGGACTTAAACAATTGTAAGCCCACACATTTTAAATAGTCATTTCTGGAGTTCTTTAATATTCCACGGCAAAAAAGTCAAATGGCAAAAAAAAGTCAAACTGGTTACTTAAAGTGTTACTAAACCCACACCAGTAAAATCAGTCTGTATATGCAGTAAATCATGCTTGTTATACTCACTGTGGAACCTAAGGTGTTAATCCTCTGCACTGTGTAAAAAGGCAGTTTGATCCTGTCTTCTCTGATCCTTCCCTTCTTGCATTGTCCCCAAAAAATGTCCGGATAAGACAGTTACTGGAGTCAGGCTGCACATGCTCAGTTTGGTGTGTATTGCTAAAGACAGAGGGTCAGGGGTCCTGCATCCTGATAGGACAGCTCAGTGCAGTATGAAACCTCCTCCTAAAAGCTTTAACCAGACACTGATAGAAGTCATAAGACTGCTATATACTGCTGATGAGAAAAGGTATTTAGCAGTTTATATTTACTAAAATATTTGCATTTTCATAGTCTGTGTACTGTGGGAGACGAGATATAGGGAATACATGGTCCTGGGTTTAGTAACACTTTAACTGAATTTGTAACCTTTCCTTATATAGAGACTAAAGACTTTAATTATCAACGTGTGTGAAAGAAGATTTGTGCCCATTGCACTTAGCGATGTCCCTTCCCAAATATACAAAATTTAAAAACTGGAAATGTGAGCGGAATACCTACCTGCCGTGAGATAGGCGTAGTAACACTGGGACCATCTGGATTCATTTTTGAGTCTTTCAAAAGATTGGAAGGCATCCTTAAAATTCATTTCTATCATGCTGCACCAGCCTAAAAACAAGAAAAGTGAAAAATAATAATTTCCTGCCACTAGGTGGCTTAATAACATCATGCATGATTAACAGTACAGAGGGCAGAGCTCTACTGCACATAAATGGATGAAAAGACTGCACTGCGGGCAGAGTAATACACTGCTTACTTCTACAGAAGGGTAGACCGTCCTGACTGCTGGAACAAACCTGTCTGCGGCAAACAGGCAACATAGAAACTGATCAGATGAGAAAATGTTGACCATTTAGGACAGCAAAACTCAGCAAAGAGTCTTTATTTCCTGTAGCTATAATAGTTTGGTAATTTAAAAAAAGTGGTGGTTTAAGTTTCCAAGAAGGACTTTGCATGCATAGTTCTAATAGTCAAGTTATTACTAGGTATAAAAACTCCATATTTATTTTTCCAGTCTCCTCTTAAGGGTTGTCACTTTTAGACTTCCTTGCAACAGTTACTGAGAAAAAATGCCTTATTTCATCTTTATATGGTCAACTAATGGCAAAATATCAAGATACCTCTGATAGTCTGGGCAGAAAAGGGTGGGAGAAAGACCAGGGCGATTTCTCAGATGATGTATGGCAAACTATCTTAGAGAGAGTACCCTCTGTATCCACAACGCCTGTCCCAATTGTACATAGGAAATATAGGACCCCGGTTAAACTATTTAAGTGAGACAGGTGAAATGCCCCGGAGTGCCCACGATGCCAACAATCTCCGTCAGATTTACTCCATATGCTGTGGAAGTGCCCCAAATTGGTTAGATATTGGTGTACTATGGTGGACATAATTAATGGTGCTTTTCATTCACATTGACCTGGACCCTAAGATCTGCTTATTGGGTTACCTAGATGAGGAGATTTTTCCACTTGAGGTAACAACACCAAATAACAGATTGCTAGTGCGAAAGATCAATGCTTTGAAATGGTTGTCTCCCAGCTCCCCCCCATTCGAGGAGTGGTGTCTCCAGGTTAATGATACCCTCCTGGAGGAACAACAGATTTACCACAATAGTGGCACACCAAATATATTCTATAAACTGTGGGAATCATAGCTAGCAGTACCAAGCCTAGCTCCATTTTCGCTGGTCTCTTTCAGATTATTAAAATGTGGTTAAACTTGAGATGGAGATGAAAGCATCCCATGTATACGATTGTGGGAACTTGCTGGTTTCTAAATGGTTAGTCCAGTTGCGCATATTGTTTCAAGCTACAAAACGGTGGAAAGTCATGCATATGTGCATGCAGTGAATGTTCTGGTTCCTCTATTTAGTAATATCAATGCTTTCACATGTCTTGTTATTTTTATAAAGTTGGTAGAGATATTATCTAACTAATGTTAATCTGAGACCCCATGTACGTCTTTACGTTTTGTATAATTGCTTGTCTGCCTAAACCACAGCTACTACAGGGTTGGAAGTCTTCATGTATAATGTAATTGCATGTGAGTTTCTTGGTGGTGTTTTTTTTTTCACTGTTTGTTTTGTTTGTTGCTTGGTGTATGAAAGTTTGAGCAGATAAAAACACGAATCCAGTACATCGTACTTATGAAGTGTCAAGGATTGTGGGTCTGGGCACCTGAGGTGCATAGGTAGCATTTGCCAGTTAAAGATACTGCCTTACAATTCTGTATGGTGCACAAATAGACCACACATTACCATGGTCTAGACATGCAAGGTGCATTAACCATCACACAACCAGCCATTGTAATTAAATGGTAGCCTAAGGGAATTCCTCTATTAAGGGAACATTACAAAACATTACAAAAAAGTAAGAGAACCAATGATATCGGTACCTTGCGTTCCCTATGACCAATCACAGCAATCAGAAGTGTAAATACTGATTGCAATCAGCAGCCAGCCTTCCCCTTCCATTCACACACACACAGAGCCACAGTGGAAGAGAGGAGAGAAGGCTAGAGGAGAGCTAGGTTCTAGTCACAACAGGAGTTCCGCATGATTAAGCTCTGAGAAGCAGAGCGAAATGCATTGGCGACATGGCCTGGCGGGAGCCCAGGCCGAGGTTGTCATTTTACAACTGAACACACACATGAATGTGTGGCAATGGAGATTTCCTCCTCTCTCTCTCCAGAGTTCTAGAGTTTGCTGGTCACAGTGTTCCTAATCACAGTGCCAATTAAAATGGAAGAAAAGTTTAACAATAACTTGTTTTAAAAATGTTCCCTCCCTCCTCCTCCTCCTACCTAACCTATAAACTAAGATCTGTGAACTGTGCCCAAAAAAGGCAGACACCAGACAATGGACTTGTCACTAGTATTGCCTGTGGTCTCCCTGTAGCTGATCCCTCATTACGGTCTTACCATGTCTTGTTCTGTACTGTTTGTGTGTGGAGGTGGCCATCTTGGTAGGGACAGGTCTTTGCTTCCTCCTGGCAGAGCCTCCAGTAAGGAGAACAATGAGCATCGCAATAGTGACACCACTATATCGCAGTCCAAATCAACTAAGACTAGCAGTCACTAGCAAAATTCCTTTAGATCTTACACTGCAGATATGAGGCAGTAGGCACAAGAGTGCCTTCGGACTCTCACATACCAGGAAGTGCACTGGTATTTTTAGGAGGAATTCAATGCAGGTAGAGGTTTCAGGGTACAGTTTAATCACAATTAACATTTCTAAATGTTCCCTATAACACAGCATCTCTTGAATTCAGTTCTCAATTTCTCAGTATCCTCAAGAAAACATCTAATATATCTACTGGATGACAGTTAGGATATCAGGTTTTTAAGTATTTACCATATGACCTCTGCACTTAATAGTCTTTTAAAGTTATGCATTATATTTCAAGTTGAAAGCAAGGTCTGGAATATGTGCGATATCACTATTCTTCCACAAGGTTACTAAGAACATCATAGTTCTCATATATGATAGGCCTATCTTTAATACTGTGGTTATTCTGGACAATAAGGAGTTGATTTACTAAAACTGGAGAGTGCAAAATCTGGTGCAGCTCTGCAAAGAAACCAATCGACTTCCAGGTTTTTGTTTGTCAAAGCTTAATTGAACAAGCTGAAGTTAGAAGCCGATTGCCTAACCATGCACAGCTACACCAGATTTTGTGCTCTCCAATTATAGTAAATCAACCCGTAAGGATATAAATTAAATGTTGTATGACACACTCAGATCAGATAGACAGAAACGTCAGATAAAGTTTCATGCATTTGTTAAAGTGGTCCTAAAGGTTCAAGGGCTTTCACCTTAATGCATTCTATGCACTAACCACTTCAGCCCCGGAAGGTGTTACCCACTTCATGACCAGGCCTCTTTTGCGATACGGCACTGCGTTATTTTAACTGACAATTGCGCGGCCGTGCGACGCTGTACCCAAATAAAATTGATGTCCTTTTTTCCCCACAAATAGAGCTTTCTTTTGGTGGCATTTGATCACCTCTGTGGTTTTTAAAAGAAAAAAGGCCGACAATTTTGAAAAAAAAAATATTTTTTTCTTTCTGCTATAAAACATATCCAATAAAAAAACAGTAAAAAATCAAAATGTCTTCATCAATTTAGGCCAATATGTATTCTGCTACATATTTTTGGTAAAAAATCCCAATAAGCATATATTGATTGGTTTGATCAAAGGTTATCACACCTACACACTATGGGATATATTTATGGCATTTTTATTTTTTTTACTAGTAATGGCAGCCATCAGCGATTTTTAGCGGGACTGCCACATTGCGGAGGACAAATCGGACACCTGACACTTTTTTGGGAACCAGTGACATTACAGTGAACAGTGCTAAAAATATACAGTTACTGTACTAATGACACTGGAAGGGAAGGAGTTAACACCAGGGGAGATCAAAGGGTGTCCCTAGGGGGTGCTTTCTAACTTTGTGGGGGATGGACTCACTGGATGAACACAGAGATCAGTGTTCCTGCTTAGCAGGAACCGAAGATCTGTGGCCATCCCTGTTAGAACGGGGATCTGCCTTGTCTACATAGGCAAACCCCCGTTCTGCCACTATCTGGAGCATTTGCGGGTGGCCGGCGGACATCGCGTCTGCCAGACGCACTGATTGGTTCCCCCTCTGGCCAATCAGCACGAGCCCCCGCTGTCTATTGCACAAAATGACATACAGGTACGTTGTTTTGTGTAATAGAGCCGACCTGCCGCAGTATACATACTGCGGCCGGTCAGCAAGTGGTTAAGGTAAAAAAAACCTTCTGGGTGCAGCTCCCTGCACAGCCCCTCCTTATACCCATTATATACTTACCCTTGCCCCATCTCAATCTAGTGATGTGCATGAGAGCAGTGGCTCTCCCGGCTCTTTCTCTGCTCATTGGCATACAAAGCAGCAGGAGCTATTGCTATCAATCACAGTCAATGAGGAGAGATCGGGGGCGGGACCGAGCCATGCTTTGTGTGTGAAAAGACACACAGAGTGTGGCTCGGGAGCAAGCTCGTCCAAGTGCCCCCAAAGCAGGTGGGGCACTCAAGCAGAGCAGATAAGTACAACAGGCTTTTTTTTTTAATCCTTTCCTTTAGAATCACTAAGTTCTCTAATGCTTCACGTCTTTTTTTTCCCCAAGATGTCTTGGCCAATGCAAAACAACACACCGTGACATACATGGAATGAAATATGAATGGACTAATTTGGATGTATACCTCCTTATATTATATCAAGTGTTTAGAGGAAAAGGAACATGTGACTTACCAATTTCATATAGACACACATGCTGTATCTCTCTTTGATCCGTTGCAAGCTCCAGGGCAGTATGAAAGGATGACAAGGCACTGTTTATCTGACACTAATTTAAAAAAAAATGTAAATTGAATAATCTTTGTATCCTAACAGTATCAGCATAGAACATATTTATACCAGGTCCTGAGAAATCACAGTTAAACCCACTTAAACCCCTTGGATTCTTCCTTAAATACTGAAAAAATAATCACAAAGCTAATACATCGGTATATGCAGGACCTAGTAAAAACATATTTGCAAGAAGCTGTCAACAAGCAACAACCGTCTCATTAGTTTTATTACTCATGTGTTTTGGGTTGTGTGTGCGACCAAGTGGAATAATTATATGTGCAAATGAAAAGAAGTCTGGGCCACAAACTGTGGTTCAGTATGTTCTGTACAACACCCACCATCTACTGTACCAAAGTGTCTTTAAAACATTATATTTAATCATTTGACGTGAAGTGCAAATTTTCCCTGCTAACACAGGCATAAGGATCTAAGTGCTTCTTATCTGACTCATACAATTTGACAAAGTAAAAGCTATCTGAGTCACAAGACAGAAGGGTGCTGTTCTCTATAAATTTGTGATTACTTGGCTTTAAGTCATCTGAAAGCTATCAACACACAGAGCAATGTGCTTTGAACATACAGGCAGATCTTGCTGATCTAATAAAGACCTTATTGACAGACTTTAAAGAACATTTTGCAATGTAGACAAGATCCCAACAATGGAATCTTTGCAGGTTCACAGAACATAAGACTTACACCAATCAACCATAACGTTATGAAGACTGACAGGTAAAGTGAAGAAACGATTATCTCATGACAATGGCACCAGAAAGTGGGTGGGATATACTAGGCAGCAAACAAACATGTTGTCCCTGAAGTTGTATTGTGTTGAAAGCAGGAAAAATGTGCAAGAGTAAGGATTTGAGGGACTTTGACAAGAGCCAAATTGTAATGGCTAGGTGACTGGTTGAAAGCAACTCCAAAACTGCAGCTCTTGTGGGATGTTCCAGGTCTGCAGTGGTCAGGACAGACCAAAAGTGGTCCAAGTAAGAAAAAACAGCGAACTGGTGACAGGGTCATGGGCAGCCAAGGTTGACTGATGCATGTGGTGAGAGAAGACTGTCACGTGTAGGACAATCCAATAGAAGAGCTCCTGTAGCTTAAAATGCAAAAAAGTTTAATGCTGGTTTCAATCAAATGCTGTTAGAACACACAGTACATTGCAGTTTGTTGCATAAGAGGCCACGTAGACACAGACTGGTCAGGGTGCCCACGCTGACCTGTGTCCACAGGCAAAAGCGCCTACAATGAGCATCAGAACTGGACCAGGGAGCATCAAAAGATGGTGGACTGGCTTGATGAATTTAAGAATGGTTTGAGGAATACGAGTTTGATGTGTTGACTACAATCCAATTGCGAATCTGTGGGATTAGCTTGAAAAAAACAAGTCCAATCCATGGAGGCCCCGCCTTACAGGACTTAGGTCCCTTTCACATGGGCGATCCGATCTAGTCTGCTTGTCGGTTTTCCAGGCGGACCTCATCGTACCCTCCAGTCTATATTATGGAGCGGCGGATGTCAGCGGACACATATCCACTGACACCCGCCGCCTGATCCGATCCTGTCCACCAAAAACAGACAGATGGTGGTCATATTCCCCATCCGTCTGGCAGATTGGAATTGATTGCATTGGATGGAAACAGGCAGGTCATCCGTTTCCATCTGATTACCCCATAGAGGAGAGCAGGACGGTGCCCATGTACGCTCTGCATAGGGGAGCGGACAAGGACTTGTCATCCGCCTGCTCAGCGGGAATCAGCAGAAAGATCACCCCGCTGAGCAAGCGGATTTTGCTTCACGAAGGTGCCCGTGTGAAAGGGGCCTTAAGGGAACTGCTACTGATGGCATGATGCCTGATATTACAGCGTACCTTTAGAAGTCTAGTGGAGTCCATGCCTTAACAGGTTATGGTGGGTGGGTGGTCATACTGTTATGGCTGATTGATGTATATGTGGTGTGAAGATGATCCAATATACAGACAAGGAGAGTGATCAGCACTTACTGATTCAATAGCATTTGTTTAATCAGTCAATAGATTTTTAACCAGGTGATTAAAGTCCAAAAGCAGGTAAAACTTTTGATTTTGTTTTAAAAACAGTAGGGAAGGGTTACTGCTTCTGTCAAGTTTTTATCACTGTCTGTGTCCTATTCGTGAGACTTACCCTCATTTTCCTCTCAAAATCAGAAATCAAGAAAAAAAAACTCTCCAAAAAGGCACAGGGAAAAAAAGGGATTTTATTAAAACTTACCGTAAAATCCTTTTCTCCGAGTTCACTGACAGACGCAGCTCTTCATTGACTTGTGGGGTTTATGCTTGTCCCACTAGGAGTTAACTAGGCAGGGAAAAGAACAGCTGGCCCCTCCCACGGGGCCGTCCTCTCTTCCCACATAAATCCTCCACATAGCATAGCTTATCAGTTCGTATACAAGCCGTACCGAAAACACAGCGCAGAGGGGTGGGTGCTGCGTCTGTCAGTGAACTCGGAGTAAAGGAATTTACAGTAAGTTTTAATAAAATCCCTTTTTCTCCTACGTTCACTGACTGACGCAGCTCTTCACTGACTTGTGGGGATGTCCCAAAGCTGTGTCAAAAAGAGGGGTGGGTAAACAACAACAACTGTACTCAACAGAACCTCTAAGGAGGCGCCAGACGCGCCTACACTGCTGCCTGCAAAACTTTGTGGCCAAAAGCAGCATCCGAAGATGCTAACACATCAATCTTATAAAACTTAGTGAAAGTGTGTACCGAGGCCCAAGTGGCCGCCTTGCACACCTGTGACACCGAGGCCTGGTGTCTGAAAGCCCAGGAAGTGCTAACAGCCCGGGTAGAATGAGCCGTGACCGGAAAAGGGTGAACCTTGCCCCGAACAGAATATGCGTGGGTCACGGTCTGTCTAATCCAACGAGAGACAGTAGCCGACGAGGCCGCCAAACCCTTGCGCGGACCCTCTGTCAGCACAAACAAGGAATCAGACTTCCGAAAGGAAGCTGTAGCAGGCTAAATACACTGGTAAGGCCCTTACTACGTCCAAGGCATGCAACTCAAATTCTTTTGGGTGCGATGGATGTGGGCACAATGAAGGAAGAACAATGTCTTCGTTAATGTGAAAGTAAGAAACCACCTTCCGAAGAAAAGAAGGAGAGGGTTGCAAGACCGCCTTGTCCTTGTGCAGGACCAGATAGGGAGACTTGCACGACAGTGCCGCCAACTCAGACACCCATCTGTCTGATGTGATGGCCACCAAAAAGGCCACCTTCTGCGACAGCAGTTGTAAGGAAATCTCCCAGATTTTTTCATATGGCGGTTTCTGGAGCACAGAAAGCACCAAATTCAAATCCCATGGAGCCATCGGAGACCTCACCCGAGGCGCCACATGTCACACACCTTGTACAAAGGTACGAATCAAGGAGTGCGAAGCCAAAGGTCTCTGGAAAAGAATCACCAGGGCCAATATCTGGCCCTTGAGAGTACTCAAAGCCAGTTTTTTGTTCAGGCCTTGCTGCAAAAAAGTCAAGACCCTAGACACCACATAAGAGCGAGGGTTATGACCCTCCGCCTCACACCAAGCTATGTAAGCCTTCCAGGTGCGGTGATATATCTTGCGAGAAGTACACTTGCGAGCCTTTAACAAGGTAGGGATCACGGAGTCAGAGACTCCCCTGTGCCTCAGCACCTGGGACTCAATAGCCAGGCCGTCAAAGCCAGCGATGGTGAAGCAGGGTGCAAGATGGGCCCCTGAGACAGTAGATCATCTCGCAGCGGGAGCCGCCAGGGAACGTCCACCACCATTTGCACCACGTCGGCATACCACGTGCGCCGAGGCCAATCCGGAGCCACCAGGATTATTGCCATTCCCTCCGCTACTACCCTGCCTATCAATCGTGGTAGAAGTTTTATTGGAGGGAAGGCGTACAGAAGGCGATAATGGCCCCAGGGGGCCACCAGAGCGTCCGTGGCCACTGCCAACGGGTCCTTCGTTCTGGACACAAAGGTCTTCACCTTGTGATTGAACCGAGACGCCATGAGATCCACGTCTGGCGTCCCCCATCTGCGGCAAATCTGGGTGAATACCTCCGGATGGAGAGACCCCTCCCCCTGGTCCAGCATCTGGCGACTGAGAAAGTCCACCTGCCAGTTTTCCACGCCTGGAATGTAAATGGCGGAGATTGCCGTAATGTGACGTTCCGCCCAACGCAGTATCAGAGCTGCCTCTGCCGCAGCTGCTGGACTCCTCGTGCCGCCCTGATGGTTCACATTTGCCACTACCGTGGCATTGTCCGACTGAATCCGAATTGGACGACCCTGCAACCTCACTGTCCAGTGAGATAGGCATAATCTGATCGCTCTCAGCTCCAGCACATTGACGGGGAGGCGAGCTTCCTGCGCCGACCAACGGCCCTGGGCAGATAGCTGCCCCAGGATCCCACCCCAGCCTGAAGGGCTGGCATCCATGGTGATGATCACCCACTGAAGGGGCAGGAACGACTTTCCCTGAACGCCGAGTCCCGAAGCCACCAGGTCAGAGATGCCCTGGTCTGGGAGTCCAGGCGGATCAGAAGGTCCAAGGACCGAGGAGACCTGTCCCACTGAGACAGAATCGCTCGCTGGAGAAGTCGAGTGTGATTCTGGGCGTAAGGTATCGCCTCGAAAGTCGAGACCATGAGCCCCAGCACCTGCATACAGAATCGTAATGAAGACCGTCGGTGTGACAGGAGGGTTCGCACAGCAGACTGCAGCGACAGCAACTTGGCCGGAGGAAGGAACACCTTCGTCTGCTGTGTCCAGAATCAGACCCAGATACTCCAGGCGACAGAATGGAGACACCGTCGACTTCTGCAGGTTGAGCAACCAGCCGAAGTCCTGCAGCGAGGTCATGGTGATTGTCACATTCTCCTCCAGAGCCGAGACGGACTCCGCTCGCAGGAGCAGGTCGTCGAGGTAGGCTACTACCGCAATGCCTCTCTGTCGCAGTAACGCCAGTCCCGGAGCTACCAGTTTTGTGAAAACTTGAGGGGCTGAGGCCAGACCGAAAGGGAGTGCCACAAATTGAGAATGGAGGTCCCCCACTGCAAAGCGAAGGAAGAGGTACGCATCCCTGATGTCCAGAGACGCCAGAAATTCCCCCTGATGGAGGGCGGCCACAACCGAGCGGATCGATTCCATCCGGAATTTTCGCGCATTCACATACCGGTCCAGGGCCTTCAGGTCCAGTACTGGCCGGACCCCCCCCCCCTTTTTTGGGGGCCACGAACAGGTTTGAGTAGAAACCTCAAAACCTCTCCGCTGGAGGCACTGGCACAATCACCCCTTGGTCCGAGAGTGCTTGGACAGCCCCGAAGAGGGCCTTCCGGCGTGCCTGCGGGAGCCCTAAGTTCGATGGGAAAAACCTGTCTGGGGGTAGAGTGTTGAACTCTATTCTGTACCCGGTGGACACTACTTCCTGGACCCACCGGTCGGAAATGCGAGCAAGCCACCGGCCTGTGAACCCCAGAAGACGTCCCCCCACCCGAAGCCCGGGTGGCGGCAGCCCATCAGGCGGCGGAGGGCTTGTCCTCCGCCTTTCCGGTCTTTCGCTGCCACTGCCGTTTTCCGCCCCCTGCAGCAGTCTTACCCGATCGGGTCCCTTTGCCCGCTGCACCCGTGGCGCGAAAAAACCTCTTCTGACCCGAGGGAGAGGGCCCCTGTCTACGGCGAAACTCACGCCTCCGGGGCTCTGGGAGGAAAGTGCTCTTACTTCCTGTGAAATCCTTAATGATCTCATCCAGTTGTGGGCCGAATAGACGTCCACCCTGAAAGGGGAGATCTGCAAGGCCTTTTTTGGACGCATGGTCTCCGGACCATTAACGTAACCAGAGAACCCGTCTGAGGATGACGGCAAAAACCGCCATTCTGGACAACATAGGCAGTAGATCCACGGCCGCGTCACAGAGGTACTTGATACATTGATGTAAAAAATCAGCTCTCTGCGGCGCATCCATCAAGCGGCCACAGTCCAGTTCATTCATTCTGGAGCTCCACCATACGCTCAGCCAGATATTGCGCCGCCATGGCAGACGCCAGGGCCGGCCGCAGAGATGAGCCTGCTACCAGGAAGAGAGCTTTTAACACCGCCTCTGTCCACCTGTCAGCCGAGTCCCTAAAGGAAGGGGACCCTTGCAGAGGAATATTCAGGCGGGCTATCGGTGGGTCCACCACAGGCGACTCCCATTTCTTCAAAAAGCTTTCCTAAAAGGGATAGCGAGTGGCAGTGAAAAAGACTGTTGCGGACGATGCCATTCACGATAGATCAGATGATCAAAAGATTGATCATAGGGGTAAGTCTTAGGGGCCCTGGTGGGCCCACACACATACGCAGAAGTCTGCGATTCGCCATCTTGGTTCAGTCGCAGCGTAGTGCGAATACCAGTGATAATGGCGGATACCAGCTCCTTTTCGCGCGCAGCTGCTGCCCCTTGGTCCTCCTCTCACTATCACTATCAGAGAGGTCCACTGGGGTCTTCCGGATCAGAGTCCTCCCCAGAAGAACAGGGGGGGGGGGGTGGAGGACGCTTCCTAGGGACCTGCTGGGCGACATCCGCCCGGGGGAGAAACTCACTGAAGACCACCCACAGCTGGTCCAAAAAGGCCCCTTGCACAGATTGCACTGCAGCTGAATCCTCATCAGCGGTCCCAGCGGGATAGTCTGCCATCGTTTTTTCCCCCAAAAAACACCTTCAGCAAAATGCAGGTGAATACTAGCTTTAAGGCACCCCCACACAGCCGCACACCACCACCCCACAGAGCACCAGGGACACCCAGGAGGACTGCACCCGCCGCCACCAGCACCCACAGGGGAGCCCAGCTATACTTGCTGTTTGCTGCCTGCAAAGAGGATCATCAGAAGAGCTGCGCCTGTCAGGAGTCACACACCGTTCCAAACAGAAAGTAAAAACGTCTGCAACATGTTTTTTACAGCAACAGGGGACTCCAATATGGCCGCTGTGTAAACTCTAGAGGCCGAAATCACCTGCAGGGAACGTGCACTACCGTAAATGGATGCTCTGAGCGCTAGAGGGAAGGCTCCATCTGCCCAGTATGTCTGCGGCTACAGGAAAATGGTGGCGGTCCACCGCAAAACGGCGGCAGATCGCCGCATGGTGGCGAGGACCCCAAAAAAGCGGCGCGAACGATCGGGTGCGGCGGGGGGGAGGGGGGTGGTGGAAAGGGCCCCATGGCGCCCTTATCCAGTGGCTACCCTAAATCGTCACGGACGGCGTCGTTCCCCCCCTCCGCCCCTGAAAAGGGGGGAGGGAGGAACTCTCACTCACCACTCCTGTCGGGCGCAGCGGGTAGCCATCCGTTTGCAGACCTTCCGCCCCTGCCTGGGCGGGATGCTGCCGGCCGAAGAAAACGCCCGAACCGGACCGCAATCCGGGACTTGGGCACAGATGGGGGTCACCCCAGGCCGCCCACATGGAACGGACACGATGCTGCGGGTCCCCATATCGCGGGACTGGCTCGCATTGGTCAGCCAGGCCGGGGAAAGTACAGAGTTCGAGCGACTCTCTATGCCCCGGCCGGCTTCTAGATAGCAGACTTCTTTGCTTGATAGAAGTAGTGGTAAAAAGTAAAGAGAAATAAGAATAAAAATAAAAGTAAAAAAGCGATCACAATCCAGACCGCAAATCCCCAAAGGGAGCCAGGTCAACTCCTATGCAAACTAGGCATTTAAACTGATGAGCTATGCTATGTGGAGGGTTTATGTGGGAAGAGAGGACGGCCCCGTGGGAGGGGCCAGCTGTTCTTTTCCCTGCCTAGTTAATTCCTAGTGGGACGAGCATAAACCCCACAAGTCAATGAAGAGCTGCGTCTGTCAGTGAACGTAGGAGAAATAAAAACACATTTTTAGTACAGTTGAAAGGGATTAAAGCTCATCTTTGGGCATCATACAATAACTACCCAAAGCTTCCTCTCTGTTAACTCTAAATTTAAAGAAAAATATTACCTGTTTTTTTTGCTGTAGGTATGCATGCTTTTAATCCTTGTGATGTCATAATAGGTTTTAAAATCATGCAGGCCCAGTTGCAGGTGGAGTCAGCTAATATTATATTTTAAATTTCTAGCTACTAATTATGGAGTGTGACAGTGGTGGAGCTTTACAACTTCTCTCAATAGTATATGCAATTTTATGTCCCTTATGTTCTTCAATACATGTCAGCATTACTAATCTCCTGAAGGCTCTTGCAGCTACTTCCTGTCTACATGCATATACTCCAGTCGCATGGTTTTTCTCAGGGCAGGCTTCCAGACTGAGATAAATTGCTACATAATGTATGTTGAAACAAAGTCCTTTTGATCAAGTGACAATGCAGGAGCACAACTGGCAGAAAGGGACAGTGTTGTCACCCTATAACAGAAAGAGCCTGAAGGAGGACATTCACTGCAGGATCGTCATGATTTAAAACACTCTCCAAGCGTGAAACCTGATGGATTTGACCGACTCTTTGGTACCCAAGGGGTTAAATGTTGATTTGGATATCAACTGTTTTATTAGTGATTATTAAATTTGATACCATTCGCTATTTTTAAGGGTGATTTTAAATTATTTTAATTTGAATATCTTCTCTTCCACTGATCAAGGATAATATATCCTGAATTAATGTCAAGATATATGTATGTAATTGTGTCACCAATGCGTACAAATTGTATATTTTATGATAATGAAATGTTACCATGTAATTTTATTTTTAACTTGTGCCAGTTTAACTTATGCGGAACAGATGGAAATGCATCTGGTTCTCATATATGGCCATGAGGAGCTTGGTGTCCTCACTGGTTGCCTATTGCGTGGTGGGTGATGCCGACCAAATGTGCTTTACCAGGTAAATACTGGTTTTGCACAGCAGTAGAAATGGAGCGATCATTGGGGAACATCCTGAATATGGGTCCTCCCGTAGGAGCGGATTAGCATACGTGGGCTTGGTCGTGAGAGGACCGGCGTCACGATAGGTGGGAGGATCCATGCGGAGCTCCTAGGTATAAAATGGGTACGTCACGAAGCTAGGCCACGCCCTCTGTTGAAGTCGTGATAACGAAACCCAGCAGGGCGCGACCTAGTGACGTACCAGAAGTGACGTGTGTGGTTCAACGAGCAGGAAGTGGGGGGGGGGGGGGGGAGTATGTTCAGCTGAACCCCTGAATCTGTAACTATACGTCCCTGGCTACAGTCATATACAGACGTTTGACTTTGACTGCTTTGTATTTGCTTGTACATTGCAAGTACGTTTTTAAAGGGGGAGTTGTGTGGACAAAATAAATGCTTGCAGAGTTACGCTATGAGAGGTCTCGCTTTCTTTAGCTCATCCATGCCTGGAGTTTTGGTGATTTAGTACTGGGATGAGGAAGACACCATTAATGAGTGTTTAAAGGCGTTACACTAGCCGCATTGTGGTAAGCGCATACCCGGAGGGGGTTTTTCCCACGTGGTGCCGTGTGTTGGTGGATGGTGCACAGTAAAACTTCTCAAGCACGATTTATGTCTTAACCCTTTATGAACTGTCACAATCAATGCACACCAGGAATTAATGTGTGACTATGAAGCGGTGCTACAAATACTGAGATTTTTTCATTTTTGTATTTGGAGAGTTTTATTATGATTTAAAACAGCAGATTAAAAAAAAAACTGAAATTTATGTTTGAAATGACATGTTAAAGTGTATGTGTGTTTTAATGATTGGGTTTACATATACCCTATATAACAGTCATCATTTCATTCATATATCATACTGTGATATCCAGCTAATAGGCTGACATAAACTCAATAAATATAAAGTGAATCTGTGCAAATAATGCAAAATCATATAAAAATGATATATGATTTTTATATGATTTTGCATTATTTGCACAGATTTACTTTATATTTATTGAGTTTATGCAGATATGGAAACACACTGTAGGTTTATATGTATTTACTCATTGCGCTGCTGTGAATTGGAACTCACCAGTTATAGGTATTCACCATTTGTACATATATTGTTGATAATAAGCAGCTGCATTCACGGTACTCTTTTATTTGATGTTTTTGGACTCTCAGCGCAGTGATCTCTAATTAATAGGCTGACATGCAGTTTTTAACAGGAAATGGGAATCTATGACCATAATTGTCATTACTAGAAGGACCAAAATATGAATAAAGTAGTAGCTGATGCTTCATTCACATTACTGGTTCTGAATAGTAATATAAACCCTCTTTAGAAATCACTGGTTGAAATAAAAACACTATGAATTGCTGAACTGGGAAACATTTCATACACCTGATGGTCTTCTGCTAACTTGTAAGCAGGGGCAGGACAAGGGGTGGGCAGGAGGGACAGCTGCCCTGAGCACAGCGGAGCAAGGGGCAGAGAATGGACACAGGGTAGTAAATCCATTCTACGGCATGCACTAACAGTGGGAGACGTGAACATAGTCCTGCATCCTTGCCCTGGGCGCTAGATGAACCTGTCCTGCTACTGCTTGTAAGCCCTACCCCCGTTTCCCATCTCTTTTTCAGAAAAAAACTATGCTGCATAAACTCTTCTATTGCAGGCAAGTGGGGCAAACATAGGAGCTAGTATTTCTGCTATAAAAGGGTTTGGTATGTAGACCTCAGAAGAAGTGGACGCTACAGATGTTCATCTGTAAAGCAAAAGAGTGGTGACAGTCTTCTCAAGACAATGAGTTCAATGATAGCGTTGAAAAAAAAAAAAAAAAAAATACAAATTAGGCAATGAAAAAACAAGGCCCTTCTAATGACAACCAATCACTTTTTATTCTCCAACCTACAATGGGTGAAATCCTACAATACGTGGAATCTGGTTGCTATAGACAGCCATATACATGTATAATTTATGTATTAGACTAGAGTACCTCAAGTCTCTGTATTCTTCCCTTGAAGAACATGAATAATGAGGAGTTGGGGTATGCAGATTCCTTCTTGTGTAGAATCTCTTTTGCTTCCTTTAGTCCTGCTTGATTGTCACTTCCATCCAGTGCAAAGAATGGACGAACGACGGTGTGGTACCACAGCAAGGCTAGTCTGCAGTAAGAGGAGAACAATGCTACATGTTGTAGTTATGCAAGTTATAGACAAGGTAGGGGAACATTCAAATGAAGATGTGGATTCAAATGAAGATGTGGGAATAGATGTTAATATGGGAACAAATCACAACTATAAAAGCTAAACAGTCTAAGCTGTAATACTCAAAACTGTAATCACAGGAGCATACTGTTTATTAAAAATAATTAATTACTCAAAAAATAATAATAATGATTTATTGAAGCATGCTATAGTCTATCATTTCAGCCCTTTTAAGACCTGAAAAGATGACAAATATTTCAATTTAATATCCGAAATACATTTTGACTGTCATACTAACTCTTCTCTCTCAATCCCGGAGTTTCACTCAATAATAGGTATAGATGTTACTCAGCTGGCAGCATACAGAAGATGGTTAATGTTCCCTTCATCCAAGCAAAGTTAAATTGAAATATTCAAAATTAAAGTACGGATGGGTAGAAAATGGTTTGAAACAAGAACAAAGAGACTTGCCCTGGTTAAACCTGACTGCATTTAAGATCAATTATAAAATACAGCAATAAACATTTGTTAAAATAAAAGTGCTTTCATTTCTTTACAAATGTCAATATAGGTTTTGCAAAGCCTATATGTTTCTGAATATAAAATGCATGAATTAAGACATCTGAAAAAGCACACTGCACACTAATATATTTTTACCCATGGTGTTAGCATTCCTAAGGGGATTTCCATAAAAACAGAAAAAAAACAAGTCATTGTGAAGCCACTTATGCCGCTTTTATTTATACATCTTTGCAGAAGATTCCATCTATAAAGACATGTTGGCACTTACCATATTAGCATACCATTATACTGTGGCCATAAGCTGCATTTTCTAATACACAAACAGGCGATACTATAAAAGGAATGCAAGGTCGCTGCTTCTAATTAAAAATGGACATTTTCGTCAGGAAATTAAGTCTCTGCTAGATGACTTCAAGCTGGCCCCTTTTGCAGGTATAGCTATGTAGAACATTAAAAATAAGGGCCTATACGGTTTAAAATCCAGTAATACATCGTCTCACCCTGCTCTGCACATGCTCAGTTGCTCTCCATTTTTTGGCAACCTAAGGCACTGCAGAGTTTGTAGTTTGTCCTTTACAACCAAGGAAGCTGCTTCTGTTTGATCTGCAACTGCTATGGTGCTGCACATGTAATCAGTGATACCAGCCTTTTAATGGTTTGACAGTTTGGTTGAGGACACAGGCAAATGTGACAGTTAGCAATCCGAGCATTCCAGGAATGTAACTGTTTTTTTGAAACCATTAAAACAAAGGATTTAGCTACGCTTTATGATTTATTGCTGGGGCTATGGGCTTCAGCAAAATGGTAGCCTCCAGCAAGAAGAAACAGGAGCAATGCTGGAGGCAATTTTCAGCACACACTAATTATGGTAGCATAATTAATGTGGAATGTATAGTGGTCCTTATTAAGAAACCTTTTTATCCAGTGGTTATGGGTAAAGTTCCAGTTTAGTGAACATTAGATCTAGTGGAGGAAAAAGGCCTAGTAATGAGGTCGGACTGGGTGCCTCCCCTCCCTCCACGGCCATCTGACAACATAGCTAGGAAGGGGACAGCTGCTTCATAATGGTCATTTTTCTCAGCTATGAACAATTTCCCAACATAAATGGCATCAAAGAGGTTTGCCTAAATTATCTATGAGGCTTTCATTTTTTTTATTTTTTTTATGGAGCGTCCCCTTAATGAGTAATAAAATATATGGTCAAAATATATCAGTTGGCTGCAGTTGACCAAAAGGCTAACACAACAGTCTATATAAACCATAAAACAAGAAGTAATTTAATGTTTACAGATACTGCATGACAAGTCCAAAAAGTGAAGTAGAACTTTGTATATTTCACCCACTGCTTGCTGGGACTACCAGGAGGAAGTAACCCCTGATCACATCATTGGTAGTGTACCAGAAGCCAGGTTGGGGAACAAAGCAAACATAAGAAGGCCACTTGCTGCCATGTGGACCTTGCATTTGCCCTCACTTCATGAATCCAAGCAGTAAGAAACAATAGAGCTATTTTATCTGTTTACGCTCCGTGCTTCCCACTCCATATACTGGTTACTTACTGTAAACACTATACCAAACTACCGAAGCATTGCAATATAGCTACTCACGTAGCTAAAGGGGCCTTCATGTCCTTACTTTCACTTGCATACATCAGTGAAGACAGCCCCTGTAGACGATCTCCTGGAAAACCCAGCAAGTTGATGATTTTGAGCAGGTTTGGGGGCACCATGGATATGCAAAGGTGAAAAAGTCCATAGCCAAAGCTCACAGCACCTTTCAGTCTGTTCAGAGCCTCCTCCGTGACCCCCTCAGCAGCAATGTGATTATCATTAGCGGTGTCAGAGGGCGAGGATTCCTGAGACAGCTTCTTCTGACACATTTCCTGAAGGGAGTTAATGTCCATATAGCATTTGTGGTAAATTTTCCATGCTTTGCGCAGGATCCAACCTCCTTTAATGTATGCTGGAATGAAGCAAAAGATTGATGGTAAAGAGAACATAAGCATAGGCATAATGGAGAATTATTCTTATAGACAACAAAAATCTGGACAAGAGAAAAGTTGCTCATACTTTTGCCCCACTGGCTACTATGTGAAACTGCACAGCTTTGCTTTATTCCATTTTTTAAAATTGGTAATTACCATTGCTTTTATACAATGACAGTTAAAATGTGTTCAACATTCGATATAAAGTTGATATAAAGTTGAACTACAACTATTTTTTATTGCTTTGGATTGAGTGGGATTAGAAGAGTCAGCTTTAAAATGTTATCTGTGTCCCCACAAAGCAGATATCTATTCTCTTCCTGTTCCTGGACAGAAGGAGAAAGTAATTTCACTTGTGGGGGGGGGCACAAACAGCAATAAAATCTTAACAGAAACTCTAAGGTTCTCCCACTCTGCTGGGAAAATGTGTTTTTATAGCTGTGCCCCCATTGGGGTATTTTCTCTCAATTTCTTTCTTAGACACCCATCAGATTGGCAGGTGGGGAGATTTTCCTTGACTTCCAGTTTTAACACCCTTTAAATGAAGAAATTTCCCAAATAAGGACACATTTAACAATAAGGGCTCATATGTCCTCTACCGAGGCATCTCCTTTCTCAAATCATGTGTTCAGAACCCAGTTTCACTCTGTCTTCTTTTCCTACTCCAGAGGGGGTTAGCGTATTGGTGTGTCCGAATGTTCCCTTTTCATTCTCTCAATCACTAATTGACCCAAATGGTCGTTATATTTTTTTACTGTGTACCTTAGATGGTCTGCTCTGCATCATAGGTAACATATACATTCCTCCTCCCTTCTCCACTGAGGTTGTTAAAATTCTTGCTAATTTCCTAGCGCATCACCCCAATATTCCTGCACTTGTTGTTGGGGATTTTAATAATTATTTGGGTGCAGTCCTCGACAAATTTTCTACTACGGTTCCACAACAGAGAACTGAGGGAGATCCAACCTCCTTTGCTAGGCTTCTTTCAGAGATGGGTTAGCGCGATGTGTGGAGGTTATTAATGTCATTCGGCCATGCAAGGCGGACTTTCCAGGATTGATCTTGGTCTGGCTAATGAGGCAGTGCTTCCACTAGTGACCTCTGTACGATATATGAGGCGACAACTGTCTCTGACCATTCTCCCCTTTGTATCCAGATTCTAACGTCTGGTATAAGTAAACGCATGTATTGGAAAATTAACCATTTTGGTTGGCGCTATTTCCCGACCCCGATCCTATTGTGAATACCCTTATTTCGTTTATTCGTTTAAATATGCAATCAGCTAGCCCAGGGATTATCTGGGACACGTTAAAGGCCTTCTTGCGTGGGCAATTTATCAAAACAATCTCCTCCATTAAGACCAAGACCAGATCCTGAGAACAATCCGTATTGCAAGAGGTTGAGAGAGCCGAGTCTACCTTTGTGGACTCCCCATCCGTAAACATAGGAAAGGCTTGGACTGAGGCTCAGCGTATAGCTAAATGCATGGTTTTAACTAAGGCTGAAAACAAGCAATTCTTTTTCCAACAGAAGTTTTTTTCAAGGAGGGGGAAAACACAGGTCATATGTTGGCTATGATGGCTAGATCACATAGGGGGTTTTCCTACAAATAAGCAATTTATAACCCTTTAGGGGACCTTGTCTCTTCCCACTCTGACATACTTGCAACGTTCCGTGATTTCTATGCTGATGTGTACTCCTCTAAAGTTTCACCAACTCTGGCTAAAATCCAGTCCTTTCTTCATAACAGCCAGATCCCCCAGCTTTCTGCTTCAGATAAGGAAATATTAAATGCTCCTCTCACTGATGACGAATTATTGGAGGCTCTGGCTCTATCCTCTCCTGGCAAGTCTCCCGGGGCGGATGGCTTGCCGGCAAGAAATACTCTGAGATTTTAGTACCACGTTTTAAGGGATGTCTTTTTGGATGCTCTTGATCGTGGAAACCTGCCTCAGTCTATGAATGAGGCCATTGGCATCTTATTACTAAAACTGGGTAAAGAAGCTCTCTCCCACGATTCCTATAGGCCTATTTCGTTATTGATGTCCAATGTCAAATTATTAGCTAGGGTTCTAGCTACGAGATTGGCAAATCTGGCTTCATTCCCTTTAGGTCAACCGCTCTAAATATCAGTCTGCTGTTTCTCAACCTTCAGATACCTGTTGATAATCCAGGCCATATGCCTGTCCTTTCCTTGGATTCAGCTTCAACAGCATCAAGGGGCCATACCTGTGGGAGGTGTTGGGGTGCTTTGGACTGGGAGATCGATTTATTAATTTGGTGAAGTTGTTACACACGGCCCCTACAACTAGATTGCGTATCAACGGAGATTTAACAGACCCCTGCTGCGTTAGCCCTGGAACCGTTGGCAGCTATCATTAGGTCCTCCCTGCTTATCACAGGTTTTAAGAGAGGAATGGGGGGGAGAAATCCCTGTACACTGACGACACTCTACTTTACCTAGGGGACACAGACACATCTCTTACAAATGCAATGTCGGTGATACGGGACTTCAGCTCCCTCTCAGGGTTCTCAACTGGAGCAAATCTGTCCTCCTAACTTTGGATGATCTGAAAGCTTCATTACCGGTTGGTGCACGATCCCTTAGTCTAGTCACTTCATTTAAATATCTGGGCGTACAGATGTCTCCTATTCAAAAGACTCCAATCGAAATGCAATACTTGGTGTAAGCTACCGTTGTCAGTAATTGGTAAGAAAAACCTAATTAAAATTGTTTGGTGCCCCCAATTACTGTATATGCTACACAATTCTCCGCAATGGATCCCACGTAGATGGTTTACTCGCATTGGCACCCTATTCAAGTCTCTAATCAGGAAAAAACAGGTGGCTAGGATTCATCTCTCCACATTGCAATATAGTAAGGACCAAGTAGGGGTGGCGGTAACTAATCCTAAATTTTATTTTTATGCCTCCCAGTTCCAACATCTGGGCGGCTATGGGTTATCAGATGAATCTGACCCGATCCGTAACAAATTGCAGTTCGGAACGCTAACCACCTCGGACTTAGCAGGCCTGGAGGCTACCAAATTTGCCAAAATCTGCACCCACTATAATTCTCCTAAGAATACTCTGGGCTACAATTAAAAGCAAGTTGGACTTATCCTAGGCGGAGACTTCAATACCCCACTAGACCCGCTCATTGACTCGTCTACGTCACGCTCTTCCCTATCCTTCTCCAAGCTACGCGCCCTGAAACGAGCTATTCATAACCTCCACCTTATTGACGTATGGAGGGTGCTATACCCTACCGCTCGTGACTATACCCACTACTCTCACGCTCATCAATCATACAGTCGGATAGATTATTTTCTGATAGAACACAGTTGCTTAGACTGGTTCCCTGAATGCGAGATAGAACCCATTGTGTGGTCCGACCACTCTCCTGTCTTCCTGACGTTCAAAGTCCCTTTTACACCAGTAAGGGAATGGACTTGGAGACTGAATGATTCCCTGCTCACGTACCCAGACTGCACTGCGCGGATTTCGAACGCTATATCCCAATTTCTCACAGACCACGCTAACGACACCACTTCTTTACCCATGCAGTGGGAAGCATTGAAAGCTGTCCTACGCGGAAGCTTCATTCAAATTGGTACCCGTAAAAAGAAAGAACGGTCGGCGGCAATAGAGGCGGCTGTTAAAAAACTTAAGGACCTGGAAACGGCTCACAAACAATCTCCTACAGTAGAAACCCTCACGGAAGTCTCCTTGGCCCGGTCTCAATTGCGAGACCTGTACAATGCTTCCGCTCGTACATACGCAGACAAACTCTCTCTATACCAATATAAGTTTCAGGACAAATGTGGTAGACAGCTGGCCCGTTCCCTACACCCTAAAACGCCCCCCACATTCATCCCTCACGTCCGCGACTCGGCGGGCCATTCAGTCTCCTCACCTTCCTTGATCGCACAAACATTCACTGACTTTTACCAAAAGCTCTATAACATCCCTGCTATGACC
>BLSH010354056.1:105048-125432 GCA_018402905.1 Glandirana rugosa | reverse complement strand
ACTGGGCTGTTGAGGTCGATCGTATACAAGACCTGGAACGCACGGTGGCTCAGGAATGTGATAAAGTAGAATTGTATACTGCAACGTGGACCTCCTGGTCCTTGTTTCGACACTCTGCGGATTTTATCCCATGGACAGAGTCTACACGTGCTCCCAATACAACTGAGCCATGATGGAGCACCTACCCTGCACTATTCCCCTCTCTTCTTTCTCTTCTTCAATCTGTTAATCAGTTTATCTTTTACCATATTTGTTCCACTCTACCCATACACAGGTATCCTATCTATGCAGATAGTAGACAGACCCATACAACATATGCATTTGGGTAATAAAAGTAGCTAACTGCCCTCATCATGAGTACGCAGATTGTTAGGACATATTTCTATCATCTTATAGAATATGATTAGTTCAAACATATAACTAATGCAAATGGCAGACCTGTTGGATCAACCAAATTATCAAGTTGTTACCATATGAACATGCAATAGATACACTCTGAATGTCAATGTTCTATCAGATAGCTCATATTGCTTAATATAATAACGTTATCTGTAAAAGTTTTTTGTTCCTCTTCTTGATCAATAAAACGAGATTGAACTAAAAGCAAGTTGGGAATGTCAGGCTCTCTCAATGAGACCCCACTCTGGCACAACCCGGCCTATGAAAAAGAAGTATATAAATTAGAGGGATTTAAAACATGATAAGCGGCAGGCATTCACAATATTACCCAGTTATAGGCAGTCCCCAGGTTACAAACACCATAGGGTCTGTAGGTTTGTTCTTAAGTTGAATTTGTTTGTAAGTCGGAACAGGTACATTTTTTAAGTGTAGCTTCAGCCAAAAAACTATTTTTAAGCTATTTGGATAGCATAGATAAAGGGTAACACCCCTGTAATGTTTGTTTTGCTGTCTATGTTTCTGTTCAGAAGATTTCACCTCACTTTCTGCCCCAATGATAATAGGATTTTGAAAATTTTGGGGTGTTGTGGAAACAAACCTTGGTGATAAAGCATCAGTGGAGACACCTTATTCTGATAATACAGGAGTAAATTTCCCTTCCTATGGGTAGATTTCCTCTTACTTCCTATTGTCTCCCTCCGTTTGTAAGTAGGAGTCGTTTGTAAGTCGGATGTTTGTAACTAGGGGACCGCCTGTATTTACCCAAAATGTGTTAAAGTCTTTTACAGATCTTCAGACAGAATATAATCTATCCAGACAGCAATTTTATAAGTATCTTCATTTAAGACATGCCCTACAGGCTCAGAGACACAAATCTTATCTTATCAAGTCACCCCATATTAAGGAATATTTTCAATGGGCCTTATAAGAAGGGTCTGATCTCACATATATATTCCACCCTATTGTCATCTACGCAGGACTCTGCAGCATTACCATGCAGGAGGGGATGGACACAGGACCTGGGAGAGATAAGTGAGGAGACTTGGGAGTCGCAGACACAAATTGACTTGTTTTTACTACACAGAGCATATCGAACAACCATTCAGTTGCATCGCTGGGGAGGAGGGATTTGCCTTTATGTCCCAAATGCAGTAGGGAGGAAGGTTCCCTAATTCATTTAATACGGCGCTGCCCAAAACTGCACCGCTACTGGAGGGAAGTAACTGAGGCTATTTCCACAGTATACCAGGTTAAGGTCACATTGGACGCTAAAATATATGTGTCTTAGGCACTGTGGATGAAGAAATATATATGCCTCGCATCAATACTGCAGTTCTCAGACTTTTATATATAGCACATAAACTAGTGGTTAGATTCTGGCTTTCCTCAAATGTCCCCACTAGGAAACAATGGACGGAACAGGTCAATTACCTATTAATAAAGGAGCAGTTAACATATAAGCACAGAAACACAATGCATAAATTCCACTCTATTTGGCAAGCCTGGTTGGAGAGTCTAGGTTAGCACCTTCACAACTGAAGTTGAATAGGCTATTACAAGTCTAATGGGCATGCAAGCATACGTACGAGCTGGATTCCGATTTTTAGAGCTGAAAATAGGGCAGTTCTTAGCGTTAATATATTATCCAATTTCAATCCTTACCTGTACTACCTGTTCATCAGGGGGGCATTCACTCAGGGAATGGTGGGATGGAAGCGACCATATTTAATAATTGGCCCATTGGCCATACGTTTCTATATTTTGGTTGGGTAGGATGTTTCCAACTTAACAAACCTTGTTGTTTGTAATTGTTTTTCCCTTTAATTTTCTCTTTTGTTTTTTGAATGATACATGATTTCATTGTATTACTAAGTGCCCTTTTGCAGGCTTCATACTCCTGAACCCAGTGGATACTGAGTATTGATATTATAATGGCATAATCAGAATATTAGGGTGTATTTTTGTTCCTTGCATAGTATGTATCCGAATTTAATTTTCTGTAACCTGGAAATTCTGTTTCCTTTTTATATACCTTGTGTCTTATTCAATATAATCTGTGTTGTATGACAATTGGCACAATAAAAACTTTTTCTGAGTTAAAAAAACAATAAGTGCTCATTCACATTAGCATCTGTGTATTAGGGCTCATTTACATGAGCATCTGTGTATTTTCTGCAGGTTCTTACTGGCAGAACTAGCAGAAGATCCTGTGTAAAAATCACAACTAAAATACTTTTACATGCGTTTAGACACGTACATATCTTCTAATTACTTTAAAGAGTTGAAGCTGTTATAGATGCAAAGGGTAGGCCAACTCAATATTGAACCCTGTGGACTAAGACTGGGATGCCATTAAAGTTCATGTGCATGTAAAGGTGTCACAATACTTTTGGTAATATAGTGTATGAACACAGAGGATTAAGGAAGACACAAATAAGGACTGTGATTTATATGGGACATTTTTTATTGCACTATAAACATAAAAGAGGAGCTCAAGTCGATTTTTTGAAAATTAAGTCAGCCGCTACAAAACTGTAGCAGCTGACTTTTAATGAACAGACACTCACCTGTCCCAGGAACCAACGCTGTGCTCAGCGCCAGCATCCTAACTGTGGGCACCTGGCCGTGACAGCTTGCGCCTACATCGCCAAGTTCCCACTGTGCTGTGCATTGTGAAAGGTTCCGCAATCTTTTGAAATCTGTGATGTGTCCGAGAAGACTGCGGGGATGAAATTTCCATTCGGATTGCTTAGGCTAGGCCAAAGTGGGAGCGGGTACTTGTCAAAACCAGGTCTCCACTACCCCCCAAAAGAGGAGCGAGGGAGGAGGCCTTAAAATGGAACCTCCCCTTTCGGTGGAGTTCTGCCTTAAATTTATGTGAAAGTTTAAAGCAGTGCTACATTACCATTTATATATTTAAGTTGACATATTTAAATACAAGTGAGAAATGTCGTATGGTATGGACAGCTGCTATTATTTTAAGTGTATTTTTGTGTATAGCAGAGCAATGGTTTTCTTTGGTTTAACTGTCCTATAATGCTACAAAACTATACACATCTAAACACTGCATTTTATACTTCTTTATGAATGAACCCTAAAGCATTGGCTGAAGTTTTAACAGAATGTCTGTCCAGATGCATTCCTGCAACAGGAAAACTGCAGGTTCTCTGGTTCCTCAGATATTTCAGTGATTAAATCCACCTACCTGCTGCCAATTATGAAGAGTCTCGCTGTTTTATGTATTCTAATATTTTTGAAGAATGCAGCTTAAGGAGAAGTGAGACTTCATGGCAGGTAAGGGCAGGGAGGAGAGCGCCACCCTGGAAGTCCTGCAATTAGAGCTCCTATGAAGACAGAGTGGGACTCTACCATAGCTGATGTTTCACTTTCTCATGGATTGGACCTCTGCAACCACTTTTCCACTTCTAGACCCTGCTTCTGAAAGAACAACCTCAATGCTGACATAGACCTGCACCTACGTTGTACATATTCAGTCCCCTTCTTGGTAATTTGCACATTTTCAATGCTACCTCTATTGAAATATGCCAATTACGTATACAAAGCGGAGCAATTTACCTCAGGCCTACTAAAGCTGCTTCCAAAAGGACTATCCCCAATGTCTCTTAAGAGCAGATTGAATATACTTTGTCTCAGCAAGTAAATGAAGAGGACTAGAAAACACGCAGTGCACATACAAGCAGTATAGTACATGGGCCACACAAATCAGAAGATTTGACAGCTTATGTTATATGCTGTGTAGATTTAAACTCTAGCAGTTTTTTTAATTTCCTGATGAATATTTATATTAAACCGCAATGCAAATAGCTTCTAAACAGCTCGATGCTGGCATCATAATGCTCTAAAGTGCATCACTTATAATTAATTCATTAAACCTCAGGCGCTGTCTTTTGTAAAAGACATTACGACTGCAGCAGCTCCATTGTATTTGCGTATATGAACGGTGAACTGCTAACCTCCTTTTATATGCTGAAAGAGCAGCCATACAAAAAATGTCTTTCCTTATCGTATTAAAAATTAAAAACAAGTGGGAATTCACAATTTTCTAAGGAGATACATAATTCGGTTGTCAAAAAAAGCTCTAACGTCACACCATCTATTCTATCATCGCAACACCATCCCTAGGCAAGCTTTGATCAACTTATATAATTAGACATTCACACGACGCTTGATTACAAGATTGTCTTTTTTTTTCCGTGAGTGAATAACATGCATTTCCTGGTCTATGTGGATGTTGCAAAAGTGCTTGAATCTGCACCACCCAATCACAATACTTTCTAAGGCATTTAAGACTGTTTTTATTGTGCATTTGTACGAGCATTTTTTGCGTGACTTGTATAGTATTTGTATGATTGGTCCTAAAGACTTTTGAATGGAAGAGTCTGAAAAACGTACATAAATACACGGTTTTCAAGTTTTTCAATCGCTCCCATTAAAGTATATGGCAGTTGTTTTCCAAACTGCAGCCCTTTGCTTGCCTTTATCCGGCCCTTGGGATACTGTCTCTCACACTGACACCAATGATGAGGAACAATTGCTTCCACTGACGCCAATGGTGAGACACTACTCTTCTCATGGGCACCACTGATGGGGCACTATATACGGATACTATTTTATACTCCCACTGGCCACAGTTTGCCCCCCCCCCTCCCCCCCCCCAAAATGGCCCTTTATTTAAAACGTTTGGAGACCTCTGATCTATGGGGCCAAAGACGCATGCGATTCTGCCCAAAAGAACCTCATGTACTCTTTAAAGTTTCATGTAACAGGCGGCAATGCTCAAGTGTGAAGAGGTCCATTGAGGATAAAAGTATTTTTTTTATTTTGAGCATTGTTGTCTTTTGGCAATTGCAAAATAAAACCCTCATGTGTGAATAATCCATAGCAACCAATCAGAACTCACTTTGTTGAAATTAGATGACTTAATGATGGATTCTAATTGGTTGCAATGAATTTACAGACTTAAAAATTGCCACTCTACATGGCTGTGATCCGCAGCTAGTCAATTTACATAAACAGTGATATATATATATATATATATATATATATATATATATATATATATATAAAGAGAGATAAATGGCGAACTTTAAAACAATTTTTTTCAGCTATCTCTGATCACCCCTCTTTGGTATGATTTTTTTCTGCAGCTATGGGATTTCCCAGTAGGAAAAAAGCACCATTTATCTCATATATACATATATATATATATATATATATAAATACATATCTCAATAGACACCTCATCTGGGGAGTTTGGGAGAGGCAGCAGCCTACATTGACATACACACTGGTTTCCTAAGCGCAGAAATAAACTAATTTTTTCATCTATCTCTGATCACCCCTTTTTGGTGTGATTTTTTTCTGCAGCAATGGACATTTTTGGTTATATGACCAGTAGGGAAAAAAAGCGCCATTTATCTCTCTTTATATATATTTAGATATCACTAGACACCTCATCTGGGGGGTTTTGGGAGAAGCAGCAGCTTACATTGATTTACAGTATAAAGGGAATACCGCGCTCACCAATAATAACTAAAATATATGATGAATACAGATGCTAGCACGACAATTGGACCAGATTGTAAAGAAGAACAGTAAAAAAACGAGTGCACCCCAGAAGACGTCTACAGGAGACGAAACGCATCGGTATCCTTCCCCCCCCCAATTCACTGCATTTATGAAAGAGCTTGTTTTGATCTACTGATATGTGAATGTTTTTAGACCTTTTATAAATTAAAATTTACCATATGGTTTTACACTATGGTGAGTCTTTTCATTTTATAATATGGCTGAAATTCCTGTGAGTGCCTTGGTCCAGTGAAAACGTTCCATGGGGGCCCGTTGATGACAGTAAAGATACCACAAGCAGTCTTTGATGATGGTCGCAAATCATCCCTGTTGATGAAACCTGGGTTTTTGTGTATACCTTCTATACTAGCTGTTTGCCAGTTTCTGGTAAGCAGTTTTAATTTGCGGGGGAGGATTTCCTATAAATAGGGTCAGCTGGCACCTGTCACCTGTTTGGACTGATTTTTTTGCACTTATCACTTTACTGGATTTATAGTTACTTTATCAATTTGTTTGCACTTTAAGGCGAAGTGGTGCCCCCTATTGACATAGGAGGCATACATCAGATTCTCTTTTTTTGAGCACTTTTTTTGAGTACTTTTTTGTATTATTTGTGGAGTGGACATTTTATTGTTAGTATATTTTACATCATCATAAAGTACAGTTATTGGTATTTTATTACTATTTTTTGTGCACTTTATGAAGTACTGTATATTGATTTTATACACGGATTTCCAATTTAGTTATCTCTACTAAGATATAGCGCTGCACTCGTTTTTTACTGTACATTGATTTACACACTGGTTTGCCAAGTGCAGAAATAAACAATTTTTTCTGCATAAACTCATACAGTACCTGCAGCAGAATCTTGTTCTGAATTGTTGAAAATTGCTTTGTGGATGGCGGAACAAAGAATTTCATACAAAATGCATGTCTTTTCTTTTGAGGAGACTGAGGTTGTAATATCAGCGATCACAACTTATCCCTGGCACAGCTTTTCAGCGGACTTTAGTGGCCACCAATCCAAACTGATTTCTCCATATTCCAATAGAAGACTCTACTAAAGATCAGATGCTGCAGCATTTCATTGTCCTAGGTTGGTGACATTGGAAGTTCAGTTAAAATAGCCAAGCTCAGCCGGTTGCAGTTGTGCCAGGAATGAGTGAGGATCTCCCTGCCAGGGCACTAGAAACATATAGACAGTTGATGCCCTTTGTGCACACATAGATTGAAAGTCCGGATTAGAGTGCAGTACGTTTTTCATTTTACACTGACCGACAGTTAATAACATGCAGAATAAGGACGGGAATTTTTTTTTTTTTCTTTTATAGAACCCTTCAGTGCTCAGTATGAAATACTTTTTTTGACATCAGTTGTGGGTCATTTTGAAAATATTCAAACAGAGCAGATAATGGCAGTCTAAGGATTTTCTGGGGAACAAGCAGCATTCTGACACGCACATATTAATACTTGTGCCAGTCCGGGGAATGGCTGATCTCATTTATTCTGGACACTCACCTGACAGCTCCTGCTTAACAAAGGAAAGCACGGCTAAGTAAACTTGGCAGTCTGCAACAATGATCTGTCTCTGCAAGCGGTCAATCATAGACTGGGCAGACTTCCTAACATCAACCTGAGAAGAAGAAAACAGAAGTATCAATATCAATGTAGTATTCCTTAGGAGTTCTCAATCTGGTAAACAAAATCGGATCTATGTATACTACAGGTCATACTGCTCAGAAACACACATCCAATGTCTGTTAATTCACAGTACCAAACAAAAGGTCAATGTTATTAACCCTACTATTAAACTCTGGTGACCAGACCATTTTTTGCAATGTTTCCTTTTTTTTTTACTTGCAGCCTTCAAGGTTAAGTAAAGACCCCCCCCCCTCCAAAATCATACATTTTCATAAAGCATAAGGCCAGTAGAATAAAAAGAAGAGACAAGCAAGTGTGCTGCGCTCACAGGAACAGGTGTGCTGTTCAATCGGATGATTGCTGGATCCTACACTAATTGGTGTCCATGCCTTGATGTCCTCTCAACATCCTCAAAACCATAGCATACAAAAGGTGGCACTTCAAAAATCCTTGCAGTGATGCTTTATTAATATGCTGTGCATAAGGTACAGGTAAAAAGCTTACACGTTTTGGCGGATGATCGCCTTGATCACAGCTTAGCGTGTAAGCTTTGTACCTGTACCTTATGCACAGCATATTAATAAAGCATCACTGCAAGGATTTTGGAAGTGCCACCTTTTGTATGCTGAAATAAAAAGAAGGTCCTAATCATTGTTTTTTTGGTCTGTAATATTGTACACACGTTTATCAAAAGGATATTTTCCTCTACACTAAAATAATTATTCGTGGACACAAACATCAAAACTTACAAAATTTCACCGATATTCCTACTACAGGCGGTCCCCGGGTTACAAACAAGATAGGGTATGTAGGTTTGTTGTTAAGTTGAATTTGTATGAGAGTTGGAACAGGTCCATTTTTTAAAGTAATGTATAGCTCCAGCTAAAAAAATATTTTTTAAGCTTTTTGGATAGCATAGGGAAGGGGTAACACCTAGGGTTGCCACATCATCCCTTTAATCCAGGACACATATGAATTACCCAGGTTCTGTGGCCGATTAAGTTGGTAATTAAACTCACTTGGTGCCTTATCTGCATTAAATTAGCCTTAGAACCTGTGCAATTCATATGTGTCCTGGATTAAAGGGGTGATGTGGCAACCCTAGTAACACCCCTGTAAGGTTTGTTTTGCTGTCTATGTTTCTGTTCAGAAGATTTCACCTCACTTCCTGTCCCAATGATAATTGGATTTTGAAAATTTTGGGTTGTTGTGGAAACAAACCTTGGTGATAAAGCATCAGTGGAGACACCTTTTTCCCATAATAACTCTTACAGGAGTGAATTTTCCTTCCTAGGGGGAGATTTCCACTCACTTCCTGTTGTCTCCCTCCATTTGTAAGTAGGAGTCATTTGTAAGTCGGATGTTTGTAACCCGGGGACCGTCAATTATATAAAAAAGCTAAAACTGTATTGAGAAATGTGTAAATTTTAAATTGTGCCTTTTTGCAAAACAGTGAAAATTGAAGGTACACAAAAACTGTATACATTTTCTGAACGCATGTGACCAGTAGAATAGAGAAAAATGTGTTACTAATTTTTTAGGCCCCCGCAATAGTTGCGCAAATGTTTATTAAATTACAATTCCACTAAAAATACAATAAAATAATTAAAAATGTTAGTAAACTCCACTTTTTTATTTATACCTACGTGCACCGTTTAGGAGATATTTACTTTAGAAGCAGCGTGTATGAGGGGCTGTGTTTACGGACACAGCCCCTGCTCCCATCCTTGTGGGTATGGGTACACAGCCCTGAACGCAGAAAGTGTGAGATCAGGGACATGCACCCACACAGATGTCAAATTAGGAGCAACGGCTGTGTCCATGCAGCTGCTACGTCCCAACTGACATGAATGAGACTGTCTACATGGGGATGCACAGAACACCTGTAAATCCCCATGTGTGTAAACACAGCCTCGCACGGATTTACACTGTAGTTTGCCCAGTGTAAATGAGGCGTTACTATTTTTTTTTTTACAATTTTATTTTTAATTTCTGTATTTTGAGACAGAGAAGGACTGAGGACAGAGTCCTTATTCTCGCTCTCTGCATCCTCAGCTGCAGATGAATGAACTGGATGTATCTGTACCTCTCTGTTCATTCACAAGCTGAAGCATAGCAACACTGTTTACTATGCTTCAGTGATGAATAAACACAGGATCGATCAGTATCGATCACTTACTGTATTCATTCAGGAAGGGGTTGGCAAACATGACAGCAGCTGATTACGTGTTATCCACTGATCACAGCTATTAGTTTGTTCAGCAGAACCTGCTAAAGTGACCATGAGCTTATAGCAGAAGGAGTAATGCCATGTCCGTACGGCGCACTGATCTGGCCAACCAGAAGTGGTTCTATAGGTCCATATGCCATATGGACATGGCAGTAACAGAGTTAAACAAGGCATGGTGAATACCACCTGTAACCCTGCTTTTGGTCACAACTCAGAGAAGGGTCTTTTCAGGGTGCATATTTCACCTCCAGTAAGTACACCATGACTTCCTTGCTGACATTGCCTCCCGAATATCTGTAAAAATGTATGGTCTTCTTGTGTATCTGGTACGAGTCTCCCACCTTGATATGCACCATTCATACTTGGCCATAAGATTTAGACAGTTCCTAGTCAGGACATTTTTCCAAAATGCCTGCTGTAGCCTACAGAAGTTGACATCTCTGTTCTATACTTTAAATTAGTACCTGGAAACTGGCCAGCATTCTTACTTCAGCTGTTATACACTTGAGCAAGGGTCACCAAACTATGGCCAGCAGACCACATCCAGCCTGCTGTGAGATTCCAGCCCACAGCTAGAGTCATTGGTCTCTCAGGTCAGTCTACGGTCTGTTCCCACCCCCCCCCCCCCCACAAGTAACCCTTCCCCCTTGTTCTCCAGCACAGGATCCCCCCAGCTGTGTGATCATTGTACCATCAGTTGCTAGGACCACTGACACCCCAACAATCACATGCTTGCCTCAGCATTCACAGGAGGATGGCACTTCGCTCATCCAGAGCTATTGGGGACCCTGATCCAAGGGGGTACTCTGATGGGATCAACTTTATTTGGAAATGTTTTGCCTTGTTTTACTGAAGTTCTTTCTCTGTTGTTCTAAATCATATCATGCCGAGACTCCTACACTAGAAGCAAAGCAGTTTAAAGTGCGAATCGAAAATGTTATGTTCTAGGATTTTGCCTACTCCTGCACTAACCTGGGTGCACACGGATTGAAATTTGTCCAGTTCAGCAGGGACCAGACAATTTTTAATCTGTGTAGCCCTCCCTGTGCGACAGAAGCTGATCGCCCCTTCTGATCAACCACATGAAGGTAGGATGGAGCACTTTAAGAGTGGCTCTGGAGCTTACAAATGTATTTGCAAATATGTGCAAACTAAACCCCTGTTTTTAACACATACTGTTAGACAGGACAATTTGGTTGGTTGCAGGCTGGTCGGTAAGTTGAGCTGGAAATTTTCTTTGTTGTTGTTTGACATGCGTCACCCTTCCATGTGCTCCTTGCTGCAAAGGCCAGTTATAGGTGAGGGCAGTGGCCATTTGTTTGTACTGTTGGAATACTGGTGAGGGGACACACTGGACACTTCTGCTGCCATTATTTATCATCAATCCCTACCCTCAAGGAGCTTACAATCTAAGGTCCCTAACTCACATTCATAAATACACATGCTAGGCCAATTTAGACAGGGAGTGTGGGAGGAAAGCCACGCAGACACAGGGAGAACATGCAAACTCCAGGCAGGTAGTGTCGTGGTTGGGATTCGAACCAGTGACTCTTTTGCTGCTAGGCGAAAGTGCTAACCACTACACCACTGTGCCGCCCATGTTCTGGGTGTCCACTGCGCCCCTGTGCTTTTAAGGAGGGGTGGGCTCATCTGCCCTCTGCCTATCCATTATAATGCATGTGCTTCTACAATGGAGGCTCTCAAAATTTAGAGTTAGGACTGCAGATAATCCTGGGGTGCCGTGAAGTGGCTCTGCAGCAGGGGATGGATCTCCCCTGCTGGGTGTTTTATTTTGATAACAGCCGGCACCCATGGCTGTCAGAATACTTGAAGAGTGGCTGCATATAATTGAATGCAGTTACTGCTCAGCTGACAAATTTCACCCGACTCGTCTGACAAAACTCAAAAGTCGAGCTGAGTGGTGCAGATGGGCACTCACAGCTTGAATTTCAGCTTATTCCACATGGGCTAGCCAAAATTCAAGCCATGTATTTAGGAATTTTTAGGAAAAGTTGCTCAAGTATGCAAGGTAGGTCACAATAATCCACAATTTTGCTAAGCACTATGCAAGTTCAGAACTTTTAGGGGTAAAGCAGACAAAACATCAAGGAATACAGTTTTGGATTGCAACAGTGCTAATTCCTGAAGGACAGCTAGAGATTTTATTTTCTGCAGAAGCCTGGCATTGCACCTAAGATCCACTCATCATGGGTTCAATACTTTGCAGAATCCTGTGGGAAAAGTATTATGGGAACTTGGCCACTCCCACATTTAAGTCTGGAAATGCCATTTTTGTTCAGGACCTTCCAGCCAGAAAGGCAGAGCCATGCAGCAAAGCAGGAAAGGCAATTGTTCAGACTATCCCTCACAGCCTCTGATTCTCACACATTTGCTATTGTTCTATGGGCACTGCTTGTATGAAAGCATTTTCCCGCAGCAAATACAAAACAGAGAGGGGAAGAGTCTACACTACAAGGGGAAATCTATTCCGGCACTTCTCTCTATGCACCTGACTGAATTGAACGCGCCCCCCCCCCCCATATTTTCTGTTTTTGCCAGACAGAAACTCCTACTGAGACATGTCCAGAGGCATACCACCAAGTTCTCATCCAAGATCATCTGTCTGTTATAATCAGTTCCCTTCATGCCAGCAGCAACAGCAGTACTTGTGTAAGTGTAACCCAGCGTGGCAGATGTGCCAGATGTGCGTTCTCTTTTAAAGGTCAAAGTTCGGTACAGCAAGACGGAGGAGAGAGGGGGATAGGACAAGAACATTACTGAGACAGAGGGAAATCTTCAATCCATATCTTGGGGGAAGAAAAGAGATTTTTTAAAATAATGTTAGTGCTGGGTAATTCTGAATAATTTGCTAATTTGAAACAGTCTAGTGAATAGAGATAAATGGCCAAACAAATTTTGCTTTTGAAGTGCAAACGATGTTCCTTTTAGGTCATTTGCATAGTAGACACGTATTGCAGGGAGACAATGTCACAGTGCCAGTAAATGCAGACCAGTAGCATATGCCAGGGAAGTAGAAGGCAGGTGGAGGTGGGGGGTATCTTGTAATGGTGGTACTCTCAGCCTTGTCCTACACAGCTTGTGGAACAACATCCTAAGTACCAGCGGACAGAGTGACCATCACACTGGTTGGTGACCTGTACAATTGATCTTGTACATACAAACAGAACAGAAACATTCATCATTCACAGTAGCGGTTATAGGTATTCTGACCATTAAGAATTAAGAAAGGCCTATGACACCCAATACCATACTAGATCAGGATAAAACAGAATTTGAAATTGTGTAACATTCTATAAAGAGGCACAGATTCTGATTTAGAGCAGTGTTCCCCAACGTTTTTGGTAGCCATTTCTTCCAGGGACCGGATGGGTGGACTGGATATTCATGGAGTCTGTCCTTGGCCCTCCTTCACACCACATCCCCCATTTACAGTGTCTACAGTCCCCCTTTAAAGCAGTCCCACAGTGTGCTCCACTACGTTTCACATCACAGCCCTCCTTTACATTACAATCCCCTTTACATTAACATAATGGAGGCTGCACTGTAAAGGGGCAATGTAATGTAATGGGGACTGCACTGTAAAGGGGCACTGTGATGTAATGGGGACTGCACTGTAAAGGGGGTACTGTGATATAAAAAGGACTGCACTGTAAAGTTTCCCTCGTCACAGGGTCCCTTGCAGTCATGCCCCCCCCCCCCCTATCACAGTGCCCCATTTCAGTCTCTGCCTCCCTTGTACTCCCTCCCCTACCTGTGGCAGGGTAGAGGCACTTTTTAGCGGAGTGTCTTCTCCCAGGTCTCACCCCGCCGCCAATGTAAGCCTCTCAGCAGGGCAGGGGGCAGTAGGAGCTGCAGATCTGGATGGAGGGTGGGAGCTGGCAAAACTGATGTTAACAAGCGGGTGATTATCCGCTTTTTAATACCAAAGACTCCCGCTCTCCAGTGAAGACCTCCAGCTCCTTCCGCCCCCTGCCCTGCTTATAGGATGACATAGGCGATGGGTAGAGATCAGGGAGAAGACACACGGGGTGAATGACACAGCAGGAGGTGAGCAGACACTGTGGTCTGTGCTTGTCGGGACTGCGGTTGCTGCTCACCTTCCGCTTTGCGGCCCGGCCGTCAATAGCCCACATACCGATACTGGTCCGCAGCCTGGGGGTTGGAGACCCCTGATTCAGCTTAATGATTTTTAATAATGGTTTACTGAGAAGAAAAACAATAGTAGCAAAATAAAAATATTTACAGAAAAACGTATTGAAAAAATGGACAGTACAGAAGTACTTAAAGAGGACCTTCACCCTCCCCACCCACTTCCCCTCACTGCACTTCTAGCAACTCCAGTCTTACAATTGTACATTTCATTTATTTTTTTCCAAATCCTTTTTTTCTCCAGAATTCCTTCCAACACCACTGGGATTCTTGTGTAGTTGAGAATGAGGACCCAGGTCACCTACAGCCTCCTGGGATACTGATATCATGCACCTCAGGAGGCCTCAGGGTATTTTATAGTGCCTGCACTAGATTAAAGTGTTACTAAACCCACAACAGTAAAATCTGTCTGTATATGCAGGATAGCATGTTTGCTATACTCACTGTGTAGCTTAAGGGGTTAATCCTCTGTATTGTGTAAAAAGGCTGTTTGATCTTGTATGGCCAGATACTTCCTTCTTGCCCTGTCTACTATATTAGACTATATACTATACTTCATGCAGGCAGGGTGGAAAGGTTGCACGTGCTCTGTTTGATCTTCCTGTTTCACATGGACACAGACTGCAGTGCATTTCTAGAGGCAGCAATTGTTTATTTGTGAACTGAGCATGTCATTAGCAAAGTACCAATCAGCTCTGGCCGGATTGTGGGTGAAGGGTCAGTGATGCAAAGGAAGTTTCATCATCAGAGAGTGAAATGTCCTCCTATATGAACACTGTGGAAGCCCTGGCTACTTGCAGTTTATCACCTGACAGCAGTATGAATTGTACCTGACTACGGATGAATTGTTTTTATATTGCTGGGTTTAGTAACACTTTAAGAATCATCCTGCTAGTGGGTTTTTTTGGCATCCAATTAATCATTTATGACTGGGCTTAATCCAATACTTAAGCCTCGTAAGCTTAGATTTTTGGAAGACAGAACATCTGTCTTTTTGTTGGATGCTAGTCTCATGTTGAAAGCGAAGAGCGTATTAACAATACGAAAATTTTCATACGACGAAATTCATCGTCAGAAGTGAAGTAATGCGTTGAATAGCTTTGTATGTATTTTTTGTTTCTGAGCATGTGTAGTCTTGATCGTACGAAAACCGTACTAATGATACAAAATTGGACATTGCCTTGACGTACGAAAAAAAATTTCTTGTCTGCACATCCAACTTTTGTTGTCCGAAAAATAAAGATCAGTTGTCGAAAAGAGCATACTAACGGTAGGAATTTCAGACGATCAGTCGCCGTTGAAAATTCCCGTCTGAAATTTGCATCGTGTGTATGGGGCTTATGATGTGTGGAGGCTGTATTTGTTTTTGTTTTGTTTTTTTCTGCCAACAAGTCTGTTAGTTATCAACTTTCTTTAAAAGATCAAGGTGTCCAGAAAAAGTGTCAGTTAGAGGGTTGAAACAAGGCATTTAACAATGTCAAGGGTACCAACAAGGGTTGACAAGGGGACAGGATAACAACCAATAGTCAGATTTTTGCCCATTTACTTAAACACTCTATCCTGAAGGATTTAAATACTTGTTTCTGCAACTGCTTAAAGTAGAACTAAACTTTCCTCCACTCCAGGGATGTGGTGTCCAGGAGCTCCCTCACCAGCTGCTGAAATCTTCTCCCCGGGCTTCTTCTTGGTTCTGATCTTTGACTGTTTAGAATGACTGTGCCAAGATGCCACCCAGTGTACAGTGCAAACAGGCAGGTATTTAATTCCAAAGAAACTGACTATTTCTCTTCTGTATTAAAGACCCTGCCTGCTCAAAGTTTTAGTTTTGGATTAAGGTTCCACTCTAAAAAGTGTTAGATGGAGCTAGGTCTCACACATACAGGCAGCCAGGAGGGCATTAAAAACAGGTGACTGAGCTGCCCCTCGACTGCTCACCTAAAAGATTACATGCTTCTGCTCAGGAACTGTGAAATGTTGCAGCTGCAGTAAAACAATATACCCCATCTCGTGCTTGGTGGACAATACCACTGCCAATCTTCACTCTTTCAAATGAATGGGGCAATGCCGCAGCCACTAGCCAAACACTTATGGTTATAGTTTGGAATTTACAAGAAAATCCCTGTTTGGCTGTCAAAAAAGGCCATTCAGAAGAAAGACGTGTCACCTTCTGAACACCTAGCAGCTGCTGCTCTACTGGCTGAGACTGCCGCCTTAGGTGTGAATGAAGCCCTTAGGCTTGAATTTGTTAGTCACGTGTATAAAGTCCATCTACATCTACTAGTTCATCTAACACTACCCTCTACACAGGTTATCAATTCTGCTGTCCAAGGGTGGCTATGTTGCTCCTCCATAGATATAGTGAAGGGGTGAGTGTAGCCATCCTAGAACAGGAAGTGTGTTATTGGTCAGATCACCAGATGAAAAGAACGAGGAAAAAAACTTAAAAAAAAAGAAAAAGCAGTGAGTGGCCTGTCAGCAAGAACTCCTTAGTGCTCAGGCCAAACTTTAGAAGGGCACCCCACAGCCATCACCAGGCTTGTTCAAACTGTGCACAGGATGGAGAGGGGTGCACTACCTACACATATGGAGAGGAAAAGGAGCACCTTGTTACTGAGCAGTGGAAAGCAATGTGCTGGGAGTCCTGGAATGCATAGGGGGTTTTGTGGGAAAAGTACAACACAAATGAGCCCTTTAAGCTTCTACACAGGTTTTGTTCACCTGTATAAAAATAAAAAGTTGGAATGAAGCTTTTCATATTCCCTTTCCTAGCACTTTTGAGACTCAGACATGCAGGAACATTAATGGAATTCTCTAAAATGATATACAGTTGTGTTCATAAGTTTACATACCCTGGCAGAATTTATGATTTCTTGGACATTTTTCAGAGAATATGAATGAGAAAACAAAAACATTTCTTTCACTCATGGTTAGTGTTTGGCTGAAGCCATTTATTATCAATAAACTGTGCTTACATTTCTATAAATCACAATGACAACAGAAACTACCCAAATTACCCTGATCAAACATTTACATACCCTGGTGATTTTGGACCGATAGCATGCACACAAGTTGACACAAAGGGATTTGAATGGCTTTTAAAGGTAACCATCCTCATCTGTGATCTGTTTGCTTGTAATTAGTGTGTGTATAAAAAGTCAACAAGTTTCTGGACTCCTGACATACCCTTGATCTGTCATCCAGTGTTGCACTGACGTTTCTGGATTCTGAGTCATGGGGAAAGCAAAAGAATTGTCAAAGGATCTGCGAGAAAAGGTAGTTGAACTGTATAAAACAGGAAAGGGATATAAAAAGATATCCAAGGAATTGAGAATGCCAGCAGTGTTCAAACTCTAATCAAGAAGTGGAAATCAAACCACGGTCAGGTAGACCAACTAAAATTTCAGCCACAACTGTCAGGAAAATTGTTCGGGATGCAAAGAAAAACCCAAAAATAACTTCAGGACTCTCTGAAAACATGTGGTGTGGCTGTTTTAAGATGCACCATAAGGAGGCACTTGAAGAAAGATGGGCTGCATGGTCGAGTCGTCAGAAGAAAGCCATTACTACGCAAAATGCCACAAAGTATCCCTCTTACAATATGCCAAACAGCACAGAGACAAGCCTCAAACCTTCTGACACAAAGTCATTTGGAGTGATGAGACCAAAATTGAGCTTTAGGCCACAACCATAAACCCTACATTTGGAGAGGAGTCAACAAGGCCTGTGAAACATGGAGGTGGATCCATGATGTTTTGGGGATGTGTGAGCTACAAAGGCACAGGAAATTTGGTCAAAATTGATGGCAAGATGAATGCAGTATGCAATCACAAAATACTGGAGGAACATTTGCATTCATCAGCCAGGAAGCTGCACATGAGACGTACTTGGACATTCCAACATGACAATGATCCAAAACACAAGGCCAAGTCGACCTGTCATTGGCTATAGCATAATAAAGTGAAGGTTCTGGAGTTGCCATCTCAGTCTCCTGACCTCAATATCATTGAGCCACTCTGGGGAGATCTCAAATGTGCAGTTCATGCAAGACAACCCAAGAATTTCCAGGAACTGGAGGCTTTTTGCCAAGAGGAATGGTCAGCTTTACCATCTGAGAAGATAAAGAGCCTCATCCACAAATACCACAAAAGACTTCAAGCTGTCATTGATGCTAAAGGGGGGCAATACACGGCATTAAGAACTAGGGTATGTAAACTTTTGATCGGGGTCATTTGGGTAGTTTCTGTAGTCATTATGATTTAAAAACTGTAAACACAGTTGATTGATAATAAATGGCTTCAGCCAAACACTAACCATGAGTGAAAGAAAGGTTTTTGTGTTATTCATATTCTCTGAAAAATGGCCAAGAAATCATAAATTCTGCCAGGGTATTTAAACTTATGAGCACAACTGTATGTTACAGATTTTGACATGGCCTAAATACTAAATACAGTATATATGGAAGCTATCCATATAGGTTAAAAGGTAATAGGTATCTACAGTATATGCATTAAGATAAATATGCAATAGTTGCAGCAGGACATAACAATCAATCAGAATCCATGTTGTCTTGCTCGGAATACTGGCAGGTCTATTCTCACCGATTGCTATAGGTTAATGCAATTAAAGTGGAACTAAACCCATTAATAGACAGTAGGCCCCAGTCACACTTCAGATAGCAGGAACATGCGTTCCCAATCGCAAATTTTGGCCGATTTATACGCATTTCGGTGTGTTGCACATAGGGCAGGCTATTCATATGAATGGGTTGCCCTATGCAGGTTTGTCAAGCAAAAGAAACTCATGCTCCTTTTTGGGCGAAGAGCTTTGTGCTATTTTTTCACCCGCGTTTTGCTTGTGCAACAATCACAGCAAAATTGCACCACGCTTGGACTGCCATTAAGAATGAATGGTACCCAAAAGTGCATTGTGCCATGATTTTAATGCGATTTGAAATAGTGGGCAGAATCGCGCTGATTCTGGCCACAATTCCAAATCGCTGGGTATAAAAGGGGCCTTACATTCAAGGCATGCCATGAAAGAGAATAGTCACAGATGTTTGTGCTCTCAACTGAACTGACAAGCCATCAAATGGCTGGTGTCATAACTGGTCACATGTGCAGCACCATGGCAACTACAGATCAAGCATAGGCTAATGTCTCATACACCTAATGAGAATATCGGACAAATGATCGTCTTTTTTTTCCCCACATGCTAATCTCAGATCAAAATCCAATAGGTTACTAAAGTTACAAAAAATCTTGTACGACAGAATACAACGTCCCACGAAGATGTAATGTATTGTATTGTATTGTAATGCATTCTATTGTTTCTGAGCATGGGCGGTCTTGTTCACTCGATTTTTTACAGACGAATACTGTACTGATTAAACGAAAATCGTTCATTCTGTGATCGTACAAGAATTTTCATGCTCGTCCCCTCCGATACTTTTGCATGTACTGTCATGGTCGATTCTTGAAAGCTGTGTACCAACGCTCAGATAATCGGACGATTGCTCCAAAAGCGGTATTTTTCGTCAAATTCTCTCATCGTGTGTACTAGGCATAAGATGGCAGCTTCCTTGGGTGTAAAAGATAGGAGGATTCAGTTCCGCTTTAAGAATGGAAGTGCTACTGAACAAATGATAGTGGTACATCAATAAGAGTAAGCATGTCAGCTTACTAAGGACAATTTTGCTGCATATACATAATAAATGGCTTTTTGCAACTATTTAAAATCTGGCTTTTAGTAGATGTTTAACAATGAGCAGCATGTGACGAACACATGGTATTTACATTACAGTCTATTCACACTAGCAAAAATTCACTAATTTCTCAAACAGGTATTAGCCTAAAAGGGGAACTTTAGACTATTGAAAGCATTAATTACTGTGTTCTTAGAGTATATGATATCTGTTTTGTGTGCAATACATTTTGTAAGTGTATGACCTTGAACGAAGGTCAGTAAAGCGTTTGTTACCCTTAAAAAAGATAATCCTGTTCCCTTAAAGCATGTTATACAGCATAGTTCTTGTGCTGTGTAATTTGGCCCCATGTAACACCTGAAATACCTGGCTGATCCTGCCAGTTTCTGCCATCCCCCTGTAAACCGACCACGGTATATCATGGCTGCTGAGCCCTGACACCGTGGTCAGTTTACGTGCCTCCTTCATCCACAGCCCTGCTCTCCTGTGTCCAACTCCCCTCCCTGCCTGTCAGCTAGTCTGTGTGAGCTGCCCCTCCGTGAATGTTTTACATAACGTGTGTTTTGTCTATAGTATATGAGATTCTTGTGTCATTAATTACGAAAGTTATCAGATTTCAAGGGGAAAATCCGATTATGGACAAACTCTTTAATC
>BLSH010354056.1:89510-105038 GCA_018402905.1 Glandirana rugosa | reverse complement strand
TCTCCTGTGTCCAACTCCCCTCCCTGCCTGTCAGCTAGTCTGTGTGAGCTGCCCCTCCCCTCTCCTTGCAGCACCGTTCCGAGCTGTGCACACATTACTGCACACAAGCACTGCCAGCCCCACTGCTAGTATATATATATATATATATATGTGTATGTATGTATGTAGTATATAAAATTCTTCTTCTAAATACCTTATTCTTTCTCTCCAATCAGCGGTCACGTCACTGCCCATCACTCTCTGCCTCCTAGAGAGAGGGAGATGACGTGACTGCCCAGCAAACGTCAGAGAGAGAGAGCTCAGCTACATTGGAGGGAGAGAGTGACGGGTGGTTACGTAATCGCTGATCAGGGAGAAAGAATAAGGTATTTAGAAGATGATTTTTGAAAAAACAGCATACATATACTACATGTAATCCTAGCAGTGGGGATGACAGTGCTTGTGCGCACTGCCTTAACAACCCCATTAATATGAAAAGTTATAGTTGAATGTGAACCATTTTGGGCAAAGTAGCAGGTTCACTTTATGGCGCAAAAGCAGCAATCTGAAAAATATCCATCACTTCCAGAGGAAGTATTTAACACTCTCTTTGCCTTCCTACGATGCGGCACTTTAGTGGTCAACTTCCAGGCCCAAGCGCTGTCAATGAAACTGGACAGCTTCTCTATTAGGGTCTATAGAGAAAAGACGAACCAGTTATGCAAATCAAGAGGACAAAAATTCTCTGACTTTCACAGGTTATGGCTCTGACATTCGGCCGGTTCAACACGAACCAGCTGAATGTTGATTGATCTATGGGCAGGCTGACTGTCAGGTTTATTTTTTGTAGGATCACTACTGTTGGCTATAACTAGCAGAGGTGATTATTGTATTCTGACAGCAGGGAAATCTCCCACTGTCAGAATACAATAGCATGGCAGGAGGGAATCCCCCATCGACACTGACTGTGTTGATAGGAGAATCAAGCAATTTTCTTTCCTCCAACTGAAGGGTAGTATGTAAAAGGTAGGGCACTTAGCCCCATCATAGTTAAAGCAACTGTTACCTATACAGTATACAAAAATCACAACCATACTTACATTTTTCTTGATCTTGTTTTTGATAGTTTCTATCACACCTTCATCACTTTCACACAATTTTTCTGTCATTTTCAAGTCATCACACGCCACTTGCATTTTTTCCTCCTCAAAAGTCATCATCGCATTCTACAAAAAAAAAAAAGGAAAATGATTGTGAAAAATCTTATTCAAAGCTAGGTACTGTATATATATCATTTTACACTTAAATCATAATTAACTATTAATTAAAACATTAAATTGCAACTGTTAAAAATGTGGTTTTGGGTTTAACACGACATTACTAAAGCACAAGGATGTAATGAGTGTCTGCTTAGGGATACCATCCTGATCATAATGACCATCATGCTAAATGTGTCTAACGCAGCATTTTTTCAGTAACAAGACCCATTAAATGTATGCAAAATGTAGAAGCACCCCAATTTAAAATGTAAAAACATAAATGTCGAACAGCCTTGAAAATCAACTTCACATCAGAAGCCCCCCATTCACGTCTGAGTCTTCTCATTAAATCAGAGTTTGCTCTTCACATCAGAGTGGCCCCAAATCACATCAGATATCCTCTCTCATCCCATCCAAGTTTCCCTATCACATCAGAAGCCTCCCCCTTCCTATCAGAGTCCCACATCACAGAGTCCCCTCCTGCCATCAGAGCCCTATCCAATGGCTCCAGCAGCATGATAGAGTAGGGAGCAGTGAATATCTAGACAGCGCACTTCCATCCTCTCCTGCATCCCACCTGCCCTGGATCAGTGCCATGGAATAGACAGGTAGTATCAACAAATGACATGTTCTGGCCCTAGAGCTTCATTAGTAATGGTGTTGGCAGTCAGCCCACCTGTATCATAGAAACATAGAAAAGTGACGGCAGAAAAAGACTGAGTAGTCCATCGAGTCTGCCCTTTGTTTTTTTTTTTTGTTTTTTTCTTTTCCCATTAACCTTGTTGTCCAACTATAAATTTATGTTTAACCCAAGTGTGTTTTGAAGTAATTTACTGTTGACTGTCTCACAGCCTCTGTTGGTAATTTATTCCACTCATCAACCACCCTTTCAGTAAAATAATACTTTCTAAGATTAGTTTTGAACTTCCCTCCTGCTAGTTTAAGGTCATGTCCCCGTGTTCTTGATTTTGGTTTCAGATTGAAAAGACTGCCCTCCTGAACCTTATTCGCCCCCTTGATGTATTTAAAGGTTTCAATCATGTCTCCCCTTTCCCTTCTTTCCTCCAGACTGTACATATTAAAATGGATGTAAACCTGAAAAAAAAATGTAATTAATAATTTTGCCTGGTAGAGTATAGTATGTCATGTCATCTGTGCCCAGTCTTGCCACAAAGAGTTAATCCAACTGTGAGTAATGAGCTTATCTTTTCTCAGGAAGAGAAAGTCAGACTTACGGAATTACACAGTCGATCCGCCCCTTGCTCTGTGAGCGACAAGCAATTTGCTTATCTCCTTCACACAGCAGAGAAAGTTTTACACGCCCCCCTCCCTCCCTCCTCAATGTCTCAGTATAGAAGTGGGTGGGGAGGCTTGTGACATCACAACTCCACCCACCAAACTCCAGCAAACACAGACACCCACTGATTACAGAGATGCTAGTGCTTACAGGAAGGACATTTGCAAGGTAGGGATAGATGCAGGAGGCTTGCATGTACATATACATTAATACGGTGTCATTAGTTTATACTGGGTGGGTGGTGGGTTTACATCCACTTTAAGTTCCTGAGGATGCACAACGCTGATCCCGGGAAAACTGCATCAAAGATAGGATATGTATTGCAGCAAAAGTTGCTTTTTTGATTTTTTAAGTTGTGGGAAATTGTATTTTTTAAAATTAATTATAAACTGGAGTTGGGCTTAAAGTGTCTAGCAGTCTCTAAAGGGGGTTCTACTTGCAAAATGTGTGTCCCCAATTTTCTAGACACAAGCCTCTGCTGCAAAAATATAGGGGTTTCCATTCTCCCTGTTGGACTTGTAGTTTAATTTATAATTAGGAAAAAGAAGCAAAAGGAATGGAAACATGATACAGTGGGCAGAAACAGATTTGGGAACCATGACACAAAGAAGATTTGGCCTCCAGAGTAACCAAGAGATATAAAAAGTTAGCAGGTGACTCATGCCACCTTATAACACGAATAACTAAAATATCACTTCCAGATGGGCTGCCCCTTTAACAACATAAACACTACTTTATGATGTTCTTCTCATTGCACTAGTAAACTAGAAATCATATCAATGCAAATGTATTCTGTGCTACTATCACAACACTCTGCATTTTGCAAGGATGCACAGTAAACAGCAAGTAGAGACAGCTGGCAGAAAATGGGCAAAGCGACATGCTTGGAAACCCATGATAAATCAAATGACGGCACACTATGAGATCCAGAGCATGCAACTTCTTCCAAATCAGCCCTTCACTCACAAGCTGTGGTTGCTGCGTGTGGCCTTTAGGTAGGATGCAAAGTCCTGTATCTATCTTTAGACAGGGAAGTAAGCAGAGCACACCAAGGTCAATGCTGAGCTTTGCAGTCACAGCCATTCAATATACTCGTCACCCAGAGGCAACGCTCCTAGTTAAACACACAACACCATCTCGTCACTTCCCAAGAAAAGCAAAGCAGTATTTAAAGGTTCACTAGAACTATGTCAAAGGGTTTCTAATGATATCCACAAATATGTATGTGAAAACACCTGTGTCAGTACAGGAAATGTGACATTTAACATTTCTAGAACACTTGTTGTAGCCTGCTGATGCATGTTAGCTTCTAGCTTAAAGCGGTTCTTCAATGCATCTGAGCACCACAAACACGATTGAAAGTAGTGCTCCACTCAAAAGGGGAATTTTCGGTTGTCTGCCTCCTCTCCGCCTCCAATGCCACATCTGGCACCTTTTGGGGGGTGGGGGTACCTGGTTTTGACAGGTACCCGCTTCCACTTCCAGCTGAGTTTGGCCCCCTCCTCCTCCTCCTGCAGGCAGCCCATTCACAGAGTGTAGCGTGCTTTGCACATGCGCAGTAGGTAACAGGCTGTGAAGCCGCAAGGCTTCACTCCCGGTTTCCCTTAGTGTAGATGGCGGCGGCAGCACCCGATTGAAAAATCAGCTCGGGCAAGAACACTGCTGGATCCCCTGGACAGGCAGGTGCCCTAATATTAAAAGTCAGCAGCTACAGTATTTGTAGCTGCTGACATATTTTTTTCTGATGGAGCCTTGAGCTCCTCTTTAATTCATTTTTAATATTCAAAGCAAAATCCCCCATCCATCCTTGTCTCCATGCTTTATTTTGTTGAGAAATCACCTTGAAAAAAATAATCAATGTTGGGAGAGTGAAATTCCACTTTAAGCTAAAGCATTGGTTCCTTCACCAGGGGGTATGTGCTAGAACGTTTAGGGATAAGTAAAAAAAAAAAAAAATTGGTAAAAAAGGAAGTGGCGTACCTAGTGGAGTACATCCCACATCGGAAACTGCCATTTACAGTGTGCCCACACCACCCACCCAGATTATGACATACTTTTCTGTGACCTCAAAGTGCCACTTAGTTACACAGCAGCTGTACAGCCCTAGGTGGGCAGGAGCAGGAGGAGCAAAGTGATCTGATATCACCCTTCTCAAGATTAAAGAGGAAATTCCGTCAATCCTCTGTTTTTTTTTTTTTTTTATTGTTTGCCCCACTTAGCCATTATGCAGCTTTGTCCCGGATTCAGATACTCACATGCCAAGAGACAAAAAAGGGGGGCAATTTAAAGTGGAGCATGTATGTTCACTCAGCAGAGCCTTGCTATTTCGATTTACCTGTGTCCTGTTGGATCCTGTCAGTCTAAAACATTCTCTTTGTACTATATTGCACTGATACGCAGGATTTAAAGAAACAGATGCAGAGTTAGATTTTGTTTTAAATCTTATCTCTCAATAGTATTAATCTCTGGCTTTGATTAAGCAACCCTACGTTTCCTGGCTATTGCTCCTTGCTCCTGGGGTTGGCTTAACTTGATCTGTCTGTCAGTATATGCATGCTCTACAGCATTTCCGACCTGGTCGGAGGGAATAACACGTGCATCTCTTCAGATATTGCCAAGTTCTCTGTTCTCAAATCAATTGGTAGTCAGTGGTTGAATTATGATAATAATCAAATGTAAATGAAAATATTTATAGTTTATGGAATGTATATTATATATGTGTTTTTGTATCTTCCTAGTTGCTCCAACCAGATATATACCCTGAACCCCTGAGGAAGCTGACACAGGCGAAACGCGTGAGTACAAGTTGTCCTTCCCTGCCATAGTAAGCGTTGTATACTCAATTAACTAATATTTGAGATCTATGTTATGAATACATATATGTATGACATTAGAAGTGAGAAGCAAACTCTAGTATTTCCTTCATTCAAAATATGTGTGGGAACTAATTCAGGTTTTTAAGTGGTTATTACCCCCAGTCTTTTTTACCATCTTTGTAATAAAAACGTTTTTTTACTTTTTATATATGTGGTATTTATTCTGATAGGAGGTTCCCAGCACTTCTAAAGTCCCACTCTTTGCATTGTATTTCCTTAAGTGAAAAAACATTGGGATACCAAAGGAAGGTACATGGGGAATATTGCTTTATATACTTTTAACAAAATGGATAGTCAGCAGAATGATCAGAGTTTAAAACTCGTCCAGGAAGGTAAAAAAGGTAAAAAACAAAACTGCTATAATGAAAGCTGCACAAACATGGACTCTTCGCGCCAATGTCTGTGACTCAGTGTTGCAGTGGTTGCATAGCATAGCCGCCATAAGACTCTGTAACAACAGAGTCAGACTGAGAATCACAACTTGGGTAAACGGTACAGAACACAATTTGCCATTATCCTCATAGACACCATTTCTCACAGTAAGGTTCAGGGCTGCTCTGGTAACACAGGTGAACAGCTGGAGTGTTCCAATTGCCAAGGACTATCCCACTCAACTGGAGTGCTCTAGAAGAAATTGGGGAAGTGTTCCCCAAAGTAGCTAGGTCATTTGAAGAAGCTGCAAGCTATTAGGCTCCGGCTGGGCTGTATACATGACAGTTCTGACAGTGAAAGGCCTATCATCTGGTTGAAGATAACTTGCCAAGCTACCTTTGCCTCTTCAGGTATGGCCTCTCTCAGCTGCTGAGGGAGGGAAGCAGAGACATGTATCTTCCTGGACATGTTCAGGAACCATGGGAGTTGTGATAAAAGGAGTTAAGGAGGCCTGCATCTGTATCATATCGATATTTCAGATATGCGGATGTACAGTGCATCACTTAAAGTAGTTTACTTGTTGCATAGATTTAGGTACAGTGGCAAATGGACATAACCTTCATTAGGTTTTTATTGAGGTCTGGTGTTCTCAGTTGGGAAGCTTGCCATAACTTTCTGCCTGTTCTAGTAACTGGTACCAGAGAGCAAATTAAACAGCACTCTACTGGATCACAACCATAACTGGGAAACCTCCATCTTTAACCCTGAGATAGCAGGCCCATTGAATCTTTGGGTCATGCTGGTAGGCCCCTTTCACAAAAGTGGTCTTATCAGATCCACCTGTCAGTAGTTCAGATGGATCTGAACAGAATTTCCATGTTAGTCTATGGGCAGGAGGATGTTCATCTGATCTGGGTCCTTTTTAATTTGTTCAGACATAAATGTGACGGATTGGAGATAGTCAGATGTAAAACAGATGTAAGTCCATTTACTTTTCCTTGCCCGTAGGATTAAAATGTGTATGCTTCAAACTGTACATGGAAAAAAATGTTACCATGAATCTGTAGTTACTAATTTAAAAAAAAATGAAAGTAACACGAAAGGTTGCAAAAAAAAAAAAAGCACCAAAACGTGCCTGCTCATACCTGGTCTGTGCTCACTGCCTTCTTGAGTCACCACTGGAGCTCCCCAAAACTCCTGTAAAGTTCTATCCATCTTAAAAGTTGCCAAGGCTAAACTAGCTCCTCCACCCTGCCCATGTAACGGCAATAAGGATTGCCTGGTCAGGAATGCAGTGCTGAATTTTGGGAAGTGCGGTAAGAAGTATCTCTAGGTGTGCCATACTCACCAATAAATGGGATTTTGAATGGCTGAAGCAGCATATGGCACGCCTTATTGCACCCAATTATAACCTGAAGTGCTACTTTTTCTTTAAGCAAGCACATTGCCACATCTGCAATTCCAGGCCTATTCATTGGAAGTCATCAGAAGTGCGTTGTGTCTTCACATTATGCATCTGTCACAGACAATTTAGACTTCCCTGTGGTTATGTACATTTGACAGCCATAACTGATAAAAGCTAAGCTCTGAGCAGACATATCTAGGACTCACACAGAAAACAACTCACAGACATACAGTCTGCGCCATACAAAGCTGGACAGAATATACATGAAATTAAAATAGACAAGTCTTCTGATAGAATTCATAAGCAAGACTGGCGTTCGTCAGTTAAACTTCTTTGACCAGCATTTAGATCTAGAAAGCCTACATCCCATTATAAATGGTCTTGCATGGGGTCACATCGACTCTGTGTGTAGGAGTTTCACCATCATGTTGATCACTTGCTTTTTCGGGTTTGAGGATTCAAGGTTTTCTTTTTCTTATCCAAGGTCTACATGGTCACAGCTTTTTTTAACCTTGTTATGTTACTAAGAAGATGAGCTTCTACCCCATACAATGATATAATTATTTTTTTTTTTAATTCCTTTTAAAAAGTAGGGAGGGCACAAACAGATTTTAAGGGCGTCGGGCAGCTCTATAAATTAGGCTCTCTGTTATTAGAATGAAAATGGAGGTAAATGATATTTGATTAAAGCAGACCTAAAGTGTAATCACAACTCCCTTTCTCCACACCCTTCTTCATAGTCTTCTGCCTTAAAATTTGGCTATATGATCTCTTCTGAAGAGGAGACCTAGTTTAAGTGACTGATCCTCCCCTCCAGTAGGGGTCAAGCAGTGGTGGACCATCAGGGCCAGCAAGGACTTCTCTTTTGGCCTAAATGGTCAAAATAGCTCATTTACATTTTATTTTAATTTTTTTCCATGAATGTGCTAGTCCCAATAGTCTATTCTCTTCATGTCATAGCTTTTCTCTTGGTTTTGCTTCTTCCAGTAGTGTTAGAACTTTAATACAATCATATTTCAGCCATGATAGCCAGCATGAGTTGCCAGGGTCAAAGAAATCTGCCTTGAGGCCTTCAGAATCAACAGTGAAGGCATTACAGTAAATGGCAATGAAACTTGCTTTAATCAATGAGATTTTAAGTAGGCAACACTGGGGCCATCTAGCAAGTGTACATTCATGTTGGTATTTTCACATCCTTTGACTGGATCAGAGACCAGTACGCATGACGTTATGTGCGCCACGCCTCCCTCTCCCCAATAGGATGGATCCAGAGCATGAATGGGAGCAGAGATGAGCCAACAGTCGTACAGAGCCGACAAGAACTGTACACACGGGCTGACAGACAAGTAGGCATTGCGGCAGAACTCAGTGGGTCATTGAGGACCGGAGAAAGAGTGCCGGGGAGGGGGGGCGGGTGGCCGAGAAAAGTACATAGCACAATAAAGTTGTAAGCCGTAAGCGGTTGTGTACCAACAACATGCCCAAAGTCACATCCTGATGGAAAGACATTAGTGATGATAAATATAATATTTATTTTTATTATTAGTAATAATTATTTTTATTAATATTTTGAGTTACTCACACATTTTTCATACATCTGCAATATGGTATGAACTCATTGTTCTATGAATTAGGTTGTTGGTGAATGAATCTATTTTTGACTTTGCCTGGAGATGGAAGTGGCTACCATTCACTTATTCTCTGCCTATTTATAGCATTGCTGTACATCGGTGCAATAAGCTGATACATCGGGGCAGCGCGAAGCTTGTCCTGATGTCACCCGCGCTTTGCTGCGGCCGGCACCAGCAGCGTTTTCGAATGCATTGTGCGATTGAAAGTAAGTATCTTCAGAACTAACCAAAAAGGAAAGTGTGCCGCGCTATGGACAAATTGTGAAAGTGGTTATTAAGCTGCTGCGCCCACTGAGGCTACCACCGACGTAAAGTCAACAAATGTTTCTTTAAGAGGAGTAGGTGTGGTGCTGCTTGTGGTGCGTATCCCTTTAAGTGTGCTTAAAGGGATATAAATCAAAGCTTCTTTGTAAATGTATGATTGCAGTACCTTATTAGTGGACAAATTCATAAATTACTACGATTTATAAATCATATTATATCTCTACTGGGAAGGCTGTCCACAAAGTTTAGGTATGTGTCTATGGGAATGCTTGGCCATTCTTCCAGAAGGCCAGGCACTGATGTTGGACGAGAAGGCTTGCTCGCAGTCATTCTGTGGTCAAATTTATCCCAAATGTGTTCTATCGGGTTGAGGTCAGGACCTTGCTTTGTGCACTGGTCCAAATCATTTGCTGGAGGGGGATTATGGTGTGGGGTTGTTTTTCAGGGGTTGGGCTTGGCCCCTTAGTCCTAGTGAAGGGAACTCTTAAGGAGTCCGCATACCAAGACATTTTGGACAATTTCATGCTCCCAACTTTGTGGGAACAGTTTGAGGATGGCCCCTTCCTGTTCCAACATGACTGCGCACCAATGCACAAAGCAAGGTCCATAAAGACATGGATGAGCAAGTTTGGGGTGGAGGAACCTGACTGGCCTGCACATAGTCCTGACCTCAACCTGATAGAACATCTTTGGGATGAATTAGAGTGCAGACTGCGAGCCAAGCCTTCTCGTCCTCATCCGCATCAGTTCCTGACCTCACAAATGCGCTTCTGGAAGAATGGTCAAACATTCCCATAGACACACGCCTAAACCTTGTGGACAGCCTTCCCAGAAGAGTTAAAGCTGTTAGCGCTGCAAAGGGTGGGCCAACTCAATATTGAACCCTACAGACTAGGGCTGGGATGCTATTAAAGTTCATGTGCATGTAAAGGCAGGCCTCTCAATACTTTTGGTAATAGTGTATGTTAATGTGCTGTGTAAATTGTGGGTGCTAAACAAATACCTGAATGGGGCACTCTGAAATAACTAAATATATGTACAGACACCTGCAGACGTCTGCTTTAACATCCCAAAGTTTTATTAACAAGCTTGTAATGACTACAGGTACACTTTAAAGAAGCAGGATGGATAGTATGGTGGTGGTGGGGGTAGGATTACACTTTAGGCCCGGTATAAGCAATTCCAGCATCTCTTTCTAATGTAAAAATAATGTCCTGCTTTCTAATTATTCCATAGTTTTCCTTTTAGAGGCATGTTACTATCAGGAACGGAGGCCAAATGTCTTTCAAGTTCATAAAATGAACCATAAGTTTGATTTACGTGTTTCTCCTAGGTTCAATGGCGTGCACATTTTCCTGTTTGATGATGAGTATACATGACACAGCAACTATCAGTGGGCAGGGGGGAGCTTGGGGAAGTCAGCAAACAAGTATTGCAACAGTGCTTTAACATGGGACTGTCCTAGTGAAATTAAATCCCAATAAAGAGTAATAGTTACAAATGTTAAATACATGAAATGTGATCTTTCCACATGTGATTATAGATTGAAGAGGGTCCACTGCATACGTTTTTCCCAATGCCAAGGCTGCACAAAGACATAATTATGCATATGTCTATGGCCTACAGATCCTCATATTTGACTCATTTATGGGTGACTTCAGATGCCAATGAGATTATTGATTGACAAAGAAAGTTGAGCACATAAAGTAAATAAGATTTCAATGGCAGCATTCTTTAGTTCTGTAATATCTATTGCAAAGTTCTTAATGTTAAAATCAAATATTGCAGAGTATAAATCATTGCAGAAGAGGAAATCTACAATGTAGTCAAGAGAGCAGGGTCAGGCCTCTGATACAGAAAAGATAACAAGAGTATTTACTGACAGGTAAATATACCATGCATAGGTGGGTGGACTGAACAAGATAGAGAAAGAATGTCAAACATAGATACGTAAAGTCTATTAACCACTTCCCGTACCTTGCTGGACTTCAGGTAGTTATACCAGGATGGTGCTTGTAGCTGCAGGCATCACCCAGGTATAGTTTTTTTAGAGCTGGTGGCCGGCTTTTTTGTTATAGCAATCAGACCATCTAACTAGCCACTTGAATGCTATTACAAGCAGCGGGTGGGGATGTCACCACCTTCCATGGCTTGCTCAGGTTCTCCTGTCCCTCCAGAAAACCCGATGAGCTGGTGCGTCCACCGGCTGGCCGGACAGCCAAGAAAAGAAAGGATCGGCTGGTCCTGGTGGTAACCCGGAAGCGATGAAATTATATCACTTCCAGTTTACGCGGAAACAATCGGTGCCATTTTTTTAACCGCTTCCTTACGAGGCTATAGTATAATGACACCGGCAGGAACCCTCTACCATCTTGGGTGGATGTCATATGGCGTCCTCCCATTCTTGCCGCTCCTGTGGCGATTAGGGATAAGGCGTGTCCCTCGGGACACAGCCCATCCCCGATCGATGTGAAGAGCCAATAAAAAAAGTCTCTACCACATGACCGGCTGTGTCCAATCACAGCCAGTCACATGCACTGTCTTTGTGAGCGGCGCTTGTGCAAGCCCCTAGGGGCACGTAGGGCGGCGATCAGGGACGAGGCTTGTCAACCTGACACAGCCCATCCCCGATCACGGTAAAGAGCCAAAGAGATAAAAAAAACCCGGGGTTGATTAAATACCACCAAAAGAAAGCTATATTTGTGTGAAAAAAAAATGATAAAAAATTTTGTTTGGGTAGGAAGGAGGTACAAGTGCCCTGTATTTAAGTGGTTAACCGATCCCGGACCGCCTCGCATAAATTTACTGCTGCAGTGTGGCAGCACAGTGTGAATCGCCATATATAAACAGAGATTTGTATAGCCACAAGCTAGTGGCCTGCCGCACACTCCCCGAGTGTGGCTTTAGGTCGGGGGGACCGTCATCACCTAATACAAAGAACGGGGAACCGCCGATGTAAACACGTTCCCTGTTCTATCAGGCAGCATGACAGTGATCTACTGATCCCTGTCATCGGAATCAGTTAGATCTGCCATCCCCTGCCAGCCCAGCCCCCACATAGAACACGCTGAGGGAATACAGTTAACCCCTTGATTGCCCCCTGCAGGTTAAACCCTTCCCTGCCAATGACATTTATACAGTAATCGTGGCTATTTTTAGCTCTGATCGCTGTATAAATGTCAATGGTCCCAAAAAAGTGTCAAAAGTGTCCGATCTGTCCGCCGCAATATCGCAGTCCTGATAAAAATCGCAGATCACTGCCATTAACAGTAATAAAAAAATAAATAATAAAAATGCCATAAATCAATTCTCATAGTTTGTAGACGCGATAACTTTTGCACAAAGCAATCAAACACTTATTGCGATTTTATTTACCAAAATTATGTAGAAGAAAATTGGGTTATGTATTTTTTTCTTTGGCATTCATTTTTTTTTTTAAAACTGTATTTTTTCCTCAAAAAATTGCACTTGAAAAACTGTTGCGCAAATACTGTGTGACATGAAAAATAGGGATTTTATTAAAACACTGTAAAATCCTTTTTTCCGAGTTGACTGACAGACGCAGCTCTCCATTACGTGTGGGGTTTATGCTGGTCTCACTAGGAGTTAACTAGGCAGGGAAAAGAAACAGCTGGCCCCTCCCATGGGGCCGTCCTCTCTTCCCACATAAACCCCCTCCATAGAATAGCTCACCAGTTCGTACACAAGCCGTACAAGAACAGAGCACAGAGGGGTGGGTGCTGCGTCTGTCAATGAACTCGGAGAAAAGGATTTTACAGTAAATTTTAATAAAAATCCCTTTTTCTCCTATCGTTCACTGACAGACGCAGCTCTCCATTACGTGTGGGGATGTCCCCAAGCTGTGTCTAAAAGAGGGGTGGGTAAACGCTAACAACAGTACCCAACAGAACCTCTAAGGAGGCGCCAGACGCGCCTACACTGCTGCCTGCAAAACTTTTGCGGCCAAAAGCAGCATCCGAAGATGCTAACACATCAACTTTATAAAACTTAGTGAAAGTGTGAACCGAGGTCCAAGTGGCCGCCTTGCACACCTGTGACACCGAGGCCTGGTGTCTAAAAGCCCAGGAAGTGCTAACAGCCCGGGTAGAATGAGCCGTGACCGGAAAAGGGGGAACCTTGCCCCGAACAGAATATGCATGGGTCACGGTCTGTCTGATCCAACGAGAGATCGTAGCCCACAAGGCCGCCAAACCTTTGCACGGACCCTCAGGCAGCACAAACAGAGCATCAGCTTTTTGAAAAGAAGCTGTAGCAGACAAATACACCATTAAGGCCCTCACTACGTCCAAGGCATGTAACTTAATTTCTTTTGGGTGCGATGGACGAGGGCACAATGAAGGAAGAACAATATCTTCATTAATGTGAAAGGAAGAAACCACTTTCGGAAGAAAGGAAGGTGAGGGTCGCAAGACCGCCTTATCCTTATGCAGGACTAAGTAGGGAGACTTGCACGATAGTGCTGCTAATACAGACACCTGTCTGGCGGAGGTGATGGCTACTAAGAAAGCCACCTGCGAGAGCAGTTGTAAGGAAATCTCCCTGATTTTCTCATAAGGCGGTTTCTGAAGTACAGAAAGCACCAAATTCGAATCCCAAGGAGCCAACGGAACCTTCACCCGAGGCGCCACATGTCGTACACCTTGAACAAAGGTACGAATCAACGAGTACGAAGCCAAAGGTCTCTGGAAAAGAACTGCCAGAGCCGAAATCTGGCCCTTAAGAGTACTCAAAGCCAGTTTTTTGTTCAGGCCCTGCTGCAAAAAAGTTAGGGTCCTGGATACCACATAAGAGCGAGGGTTATGACCCTCCGCCTCGCACCAAGCTATATAAGCCTTCCAGGTGCGGTGGTAAATCTTGCGAGAAGTACACTTGCGAGCCTTCAACAATGTAGGAATCACTGAGTCAGCGACTCTCCTGTCTCTTAGCACCTGGGACTCAATAGCCAAGCCGTCAAAGCCAGCGAGGGTAAAGCAGGGTGCAAGATGGGCCCGAGACAGAAGATCGTCTCTCAGTGGGAGCCACCAGGGGGCGCCTGCCACCATTTGCACCACATTGGCATACCAAGTGCGCCGAGGCCAATCTGGAGCCACCAGGATTATTGGTATAGTTTTATCTGAGGGAAGGCATACAGAAGTCGGTAACGGCCCCAGGGGGCGCCAGAGCGTCCGTGGCCACTGCCAACGGATCCTTCGTTCTGGACACAAAGGTCTCCCCCTTGTGATTGAACCGAGACGCCATGAGATTCACATCCGGCGTCCCCAATCTGCGGCAAATCTGGTTGAACACCTACGGGTGGGACCACTCTCCCTGGTCCAGCGTCTGGCGACTGAGAAAATCCGCCTGCCAGTTCTCCACACCTGGAATGTAAATGGCGGAGATTGCCGGAACGTGACGTTCCGCCCAACGCAGTATCAGAGCTGCCTCCGCCGAAGCTGCTGGACTTCTTGTGCCGCCCTGATGGTTCACATACGCCACTGCTGTGGCATTGTCCAACTGAATTCGGACTGGACGGTCCTGCAATCTCACTGCCCAGTGAGATAGGCACAATGTGATTGCTCTCACTTCCAGTACATTGATGGGGAGGCGAGCCTCCTGTGCTGACCAACGGCCCTGGGCAGACAGCTGTCCCAGGATCCCTCCCCAGCCTGAAAGACTGGCATCCGTGGTGATGATCACCCACTGGAGAGGCAAAAACGACTTCCCCTGGTCTGTGAGCTCAGACAAATAAGAAGGTCCAAGGACCGAGGTGACCTGTCCCACCGAGCCAGAATTGCTCGCTGAAGGAGACGAGTGTGACTCTGAGCAAATGGTATCACCTCGAAAGAAGAGACCATGAGCCCCAGCACCCACATACAGAATCGTAATGAAGACCGACGGAGCGACAGAAGGGTTCGCACTGCCGACTGCAGAGACAGCAGCTTGGCCAGGGGGAGGAACACCTTCGCCTACACTGTGTCCAAAATCAGACTCAGGTACTCCAGGCGACTGGTTGGTGATACCGACGACTTCTGCAGGTTGAGTAACCAGCCAAAATCCTGCAGCGAGGTCATTGTGATCCTCACATTTTCCTCCAGAGCCGAGGCGGATTCCCGCTCGCAGGAGCAGGTCATCTAGGTAGGCTACCACCGCAATGCCTCTCTGTCGCAGCAACGCCAACACCGGGCTAGCAGTTTTGTGAAAACTCGGGGTGCTGAGGCCAGACCGAAGGGGAGTGCCACGAATTGAAAATGGAGGTCTCCCACTGCAAATCGCAGGAAGCGCTGATGCCGTGGACAAATGGGTACATGGACGACGTCCTAAAACCGACCAATGAGTTGGACGTCTTCAGCAGCCATAGTGGTTGGTCAGCGGACCTCATGGACTCAGACTAAAACCTGTGTCACATCCGCTTCCACAAGGAGGGGGACCGGTTCGACGACAGAGA
>BLSH010354056.1:55744-74589 GCA_018402905.1 Glandirana rugosa | reverse complement strand
ATTTCTGGGTTTTTTTTTTATTTATTACTAGTAATGGAGGCGATCTGTGATTTGTAGCGGTACTGCTATATTGCAGCGGACATATCGGACCATTTTGACACTTTTTTGGGACCAATGGCATTTATACAGCGATCAGTGCTATAAAAATGCACTGATTACTGTGAAAATGCCATTGGCAGTGAAGGGGTTAACCTGCAGGGGGCGCTCTAAGGGTTAACTATGTTCCCTGGGCGTGTTCTAACTGTATGGGGGCTTGCCTATCTGGGGAAGGGAAGTGGTCACAGCCTTCACGTACAGGAAGGCTGTGATCACAGCCCTTCCCCCTCACACAGAGCGGAGGTCCGTGTTTACATACACGGACCTCCGCTCACTCGCTCCGGGGGGGCCATCGCGGGTAGCCGGCGGCAATCGAAGCCGCCGCACCCGCTCCCTGGCCCCCCCTGGACACAGTGGGCGCGCGCGCGCGCTCACTAAACTCGTTCCCGCAGCCGCCGTCGTATGACGGCGTTTTGCGGGAACGAGCCACTTTGCCGCCGTCAGATGCCGATCGGCGGTCGGCAAGTGGTTAAGGATGATGAGAATTCATTTCTGGGTTTTTTTTTTATTTATTACTAGTAATGGAGGCGATCTGTGATTTGTAGCGGTACTGCTATATTGCAGCGGACATATCGGACCATTTTGACACTTTTTTGGGACCATTGGCATTTATACAGCGATCAGTGCTATAAAAATGCACTGATTACTGTGTAAATGCCATTGGCAGTGAAAGGGTTAACCTGCAGGGGGCGCTCTAAGGGTTAACAGTGTTCTCTGGGCGTGTTCTAACTGTATGTGGGCTGCCCTGGCTGGGGGAAGGGGATGATCACGGCTTCCATATAGAGGGAGCCTGTGATCACCGCCCTTCCCCCTCTAACAGAACAGAGATCCGTGTCTACTTTCATGGACCTCCGTTCTTTCGCTGCGGGGGAGGCATCGCAGGTAGCAGGCGGCGATCGAGTCCACCCTACCCACTCCCTGGCCCCCCCCCCCCCCAAACACAGTGAGCACGCGAGTGCGGCGCACGCACACTCACAATGCTAGTTATCGCACCCACCGTCCTGTGGCGGCGTTTCGCAATAACGAGCCACCTTGCTGCCGTCACGGCAAGTGGTTAAAGCGGAGTTCCACCCACAAATACATCTTTATAGATTTCAAATCCTCTATGCATGATGAATCACCTTTGGAAAAGTAAAATGTATACTCACCCTAAGTGCCTTGTTGCTATGTGGTCCCTGTAATCTTCCACTTCCTGATCCTCGGCACTCCGCATCACTTCCTGCCTCGCTTGGGCTCATGGGAGATGTGACTCATCAATTCCCATGAGTAAGTGGGCATCCCTGAGCTGTAAAACTGTGTTATTTCCAGACAGGAAATGATGTGATTTTGTGGGGGAGAGACATGTTATCTATGTTGCCATAACAACAGGGCAGGACCTTCCTCAGTCACTGCCCATTGTTAAGGCAACGAGACATACACTCAGATCAAGAGATGCATGCTGGTTACCCTTATCCAGGAAGAGACTCGAGGAGGGTGCAAGTGGATTCACATGCCCACAGCTAAGATGGGAACTGCCAGTAAATAAAAAATCAGCAATGCAAGTACAAAATAAATAGAAAGACTACCTGGATTTAAAGCTATCGATTTCTTTATTTCCGTAATGAATACTAACTAGGTGGATGCCAGCAAAAAAAAAAAATTATGTGGGCGGAACTCTGCTTTAATGCATCAACATAACAGGGGCAGGTGTTTAAAGCATGGCATACATGGATCAAAATTCAGCAGAGTCAGCAGGGTCTGGCCAAATTTCGATCCGTGTATGGGCAAGCTGGTTGCACAGAAATTGGTTTACTTATCAAATTCTGTGCAACCAGCCTGCTGGGTTTTGCCGACAGCACTGATCAGTGTATTCTGATGTTGGGGAGGTCTCCTTACCATCAGAACACAATAGCACAGTAGGATGTGGATGGGGGAATAACTTCTGTCCCTTCAACCTGCTGGTTGAATGAAAAAAATGATTCATGTACGGCCAGCTTTACACAGATGGTTTATCACATTTTAGTTCAAAAGCTACAATAGTTAACATTTGCTGGCATGCTGCTCAGGCTATAAGCTGGCTATACACTGGTAGATTTTCAAATGAAGACTCGTATGAACATTCATGTGACAATTCTCAGTACATTTGATGGCTTGACGAATGTTGTTCAACATTTTGTATGCTTTTAACATTCGACTTTGGAATGAATGCCATTTCCCAAATGAAAACCACATTCATTGTTCATTCAAGAAAAATCTTCCATCCTGCTCCAAATTTTGTCACTGTGGCTGAAAAGGGCCGTTGATTTGACACCACTAATGATCAGAAAATCATATGAACTTTCTTAAAACGAATAGCATATAACCAGCTTTAGTTTGGCTGGCAGGTCTCACTGAGAACTCCTAGTACAGAGGATAATCCATTGCTTGTTATTCCAAACATAAAGAGGAACTGCATTCTGCTCACATAATTTGTAAAAAAACATATTTGCCATTCTGAAGCTTCCCTCCAACCACTTTGCCATTCTGGAGCTTCCCTCCAACCACTTTGCATATTATATTATATATACTGTGATTCTGTACTTGCAAAATATGCTGCAGAAATCTCCCTACACTGAGTCTGGCTGCAATCATTTCAACTGAGCAGCTGAAACCACTTCCTGGATTTAAACAAACACACAGAAGCAAACCTCCCGCTCTGCCGCTCTCATTGGCCCGCTTATGACTCATCCCCCTCCATTCCTGGAAAACTCTGACAATAGTGAGTGAGAGAGCTGTGCATGATGTCATAAGTCTAGGCTAATGACCAGACAAGAAACTGGAAGTGGGCTGTATAACGTATTTATTGGCAGAAAAAATGTTTTACTATCCAAAGTTAAAACAAGGGCAGAAGATTTAATAGATGGAAAGATGAAAAAAAAAAAAGAATGACTGAAGGTCCGCTTTAATGCAGATAATTTAATTTCTTGTTCCAGACAAACACACCAAACTGCTGAGGCTCTCATGGGGCACATGCATCCTAAAAGTGAGAATTCTTCTGATAACTGCTGTCATACCACTCATAATGGATCACATGTGACCTGCTGCACCATCATGAGTAATAGAACAAATTAAAATAAAAAAATATCCCCAAAAGAACTAAAAGAAGAAATGCATATGCACTGCAAAATATGTGGGAGAAAAAATACATAGATGGGATCTAGAAAGGCACAACCACTCTGCATAGGATCCGTTTGCGTAAAGCGACAGGAAATCAGTGTGATTTTGGAGCATACATCTGTACGCATGCAGGTGCTTTATATTGACTGCTGCACATTATACAGTTTATTTTTGCCCCAGAAAAAAAAAGAGAGAGGAAGATGGAAGAAAGGAAGGAAGGAAGGAAGGAAGGAAGGAAGGAAAAGGAAGGAAGGAAAGAAAGAAAGAAAGAAAGAAAGAAAGAAAGAAAGAAAGAAAGAAAGAAAGAAAGAAAGAAAGAAAGAAAGCAGAAGGAAGAAAGAAGGAAGAAAGAAGAAAAAAGAAAGAAAAAAGCAGAAGGAAGAAAGAAGGAAGAAGGAAGAAAGAAGGAAGAAAGCATAAGGAAGAAAGAAGGAAGAAAGCAGAAGGAAGAAAGAAGGAAGAAAGCAGAAGGAAGAAAGAAGGAAGAAAGCAGAAGGAAGAAAGAAGGAAGAAAGCAGAAGAAAGAAAGAAAAAGAAGAAAGCAGAAGGAAGAAAGAAGAAAGCAAGAAGAAAAAATAAAGAAGAATAAGAACCCTTGCTCGAAATTAGCAGTATAAAATGTGAGGGGTTTGTCTCCTAAGTGCCCATTCACACGGGGCAACTTGAGTCGCCACAAGTCGATTGACATTTGAAATCCCAATGAAATGAAATGAATGGGAGCCGTCTTAATGTACACTACTGAAGTTGATGCGACTTCAGAAAAGGTTCCTGTACTACTTCAAGGCGACTTCTATCCGACTTGTGACCATAGAACTGAATAGTAGTCGCCTCCAAGTCGGATCTCCCATCTAAATGGAAGCGACTTTACAGTGAAAAGAAAAGAATCTATTCAGGGCAACCCCCTCCCTCCCTGCTCTGATTGTTCACAGACAAAGTCTCCTGGCATGGAGTCGCGTTGTAAGTCACCTTAAGTCACGCTGAAAGTCGCGCTGAAATCGCCTAGCAAAGTCACGCTGAAGTCGGGTCACCCCTGTGTGAATGCAGCCTAAATCTTTTTCTCTGTAATGGAAAGCTGTTCTGAGCTAGAAGTTTCTGACAACTGCATTTTCCCTGGACAACTAAAAGGATTTAAATAGCATCGCCTAACTGAACATTTTACTACATCATGGAATAGATTTAGACAATTACAGGTGTTATAATAAAATGACTTCTTATATCTAAGTTGCTGCATGTGAGACGCAGGTATTCAGAGTGGATGTGGAGTTCACTTCCTATTAGTAACACAGTCAGGAAATAAGATGTGCATTTATGGTCTTACAGTACGTCATCCATACACACGATGCCGGCAAACGTCACAACAAATTACCACGCTTGCACGTCCCCATTTCTCCACAGCATGTTCACACTTCTGATTGCTGTGATTTTCTGAATTGCACAAATTGTTTACCTGGAAACCAAATCAATTCCTCGTTCCATTTGTCGTACTGTTCTAATGACTGTACACTTGATTAAAGGTCTGAATAGCTCCAGCAGTCGTTGCAATGCTGTGCGATGCTGGCCTAGTGCTAAATGTAGCATAAAGTAGCAAGTCTCTCGCTGTTTGGATAACAATTAAATTAAGCATGCATTTAACTACTGCTTTTTAACTACATTTCATGCCCAGCTTTTAAAAAGAACCTTTCCTGTGAAAAAAAAAAGCTGCCACTGCGGGCTTCTTCTGCAAATGCTGGTTGCCTGGATGTCATACTAACTCTCTTGCTTCAATAACCCAGTATATGTACAAAAGGTAAGGACTTCACACTTCAATCTGAGGTTCGTGACACGCATATTCTTTCCGTGAAGGGGACTCAAAGACCCCTTTCACACTGAGGCGCTTTACAGGCGCTATTTAGCTAAAAATAGCACCTGTAAAGTGCCTCAAAAGTCACTCCCTATCTACCCCAATGTGAAAGCCGGAGTGCTTTCACACTGGGGCGGTGTGTTTGCAGGACGTTACAAAAAGTCCTGCAAGCAGCATCTTTGGGGCAGTGCAGTGAGCGGTGGGCAGCGCTTCCGAAGCAGCTGCACACCGCTTCGGAAGCGTGGAGAGCGGGCACTTTTAACCCCTTGTGGGGGGTTAAAAGCGCACCGCTCCCGCCACCGTAGCACCATTCTAAACAGCGGTAAATCCCCGCTGTGACTAGCAGGGATTTACCGCTAGCGCTCCACCGCCCCAGTGTGAAGGGGGCCAAAGTATTGAGGTCAGTGGGTTCACATAAAACAACTAACATTTAAAAAAAATTCAGAAATGGCTGCCCTATGTTACTTTTAGGATAAGGTTATTTTAAAACAGAACTCCAGGTTCGGCAAAAAATCCCCCCTTAGTACATCGCCCTACACTAAACAGTTATTACATTTGTGAAATTCCTTACCTTTGAACAGATATGTCCAATCTAATTTAGAGGAAGTCTGATTCAAAAGATGCACCATGTATTTTGCTAGGTAGGCTCTTTTAGAACAGTGGTTACATCATATCCTCTTCTCTCTGTTTAACCACTTCAATACTATGCACTTAGAACCCTTTACTACCAGACCAATTTTCAGTTTTCAGTGCTGTTGCGCTTTGAATGACAATTGCGCGGTCGTGCGATGCTGTACCCAAACAAAGTTTTTATCATTTTGTTCCCACAAATAGAGCTTTCTTTTGGTGGTATTTGATCACCCCTGCGGTTTTTATTTTTTGCGCTACAAATAAAAAAAGACCGAAAATTTTGAAAAAAAAAAAAAAATTCTCTATTTTTGTCACAAAACTTTGTAAATAAGTAAATTTTCTCCATCACTGGTGGGCACTGATGAGGCTACACTGACGGGCACTGATGTGGCAGTACTGATTGGCACTGATGAGGCGGCACTGATGAGGTGGCACTGATGATGAGGCACTAATATGCAGCGATGATGAGCACTGTTAGGCGGCACTGATAAGCAGCACTGATGGGTACTGAGAGGTGGCACTGATATACAGCACTGATGGGCACTGATATGCAGCACTGACGGACACTGCTAAGCGGCACTGATGGGCACTAATAGACAGCACTGATTGGCACTCATAGGCTGCGCTGGGCACTGATAGGTGGGCACTGGTAGGTGGCAATGGTGGGCACTGATGTGTGGCACTGGTATGCATTGATAGGGGCACTGGTGGGCACTGATAGGGGCACTGGTGGGCATATACATTAATAGGGGCTCATTCCCTGGTGGTCCAGGGTGGCATCTGAAGGTGGCACTGAGTGAAGGTGGACCTGAGCATTTTGTCACTTACCTGGTGGTCTAGGGGGGTCTCCCTGGTGGTCCAGATCGGCTCCCTGGTGGTCCCTGGTCGGCTCCATGGTGGTCCTGGGTGGGCACATCCCTGGGCAGGCTCCCTGGTGGTCTAGGGTGGCGATCCGAGGGAGGGCTGTGCTGATAAATCATCAGCACAAACCCTCCCTGTCAGGGATGCAGCCGATCGGCTCTCCCCTCATCAGGTCTGCAGACCTGACTACAGGAAAGCCGATAAACGGCTTTCCTGTATTACACTGTGACCAGCCGTGATTGGTCACGGCTGGTCACACGGTAAAGTGCTTCGGATCGAAGCACTTTACTGAGATCGGCATTGCGGGGGGTCAGACTGACCCCCCACACCACCGATCGCCACGGGGCGCGCATCGGCTTGTTATCCTGAGGACGTCATACAACGTCCAGTCAGGATAACTCAGCCACTTCCCGGCCGTCATTCTGCATACGGCGGTCGAGAAGTGGTTAAACTTTCCTCAAACTACATTTCCCATCATGCATTGCACATTTCAATGAATGTGGGAGGTACACTAGTCCTGTACAGGTAAATGTGAACAAGCCCACTTCAACATGAATCACACCCCTCATTCTGCAACCAGGCCCACTAACCAGACGTGTCTTCTCTCCCCTCCAGCCACAACAGGAGATTAACCTTTTGCCCTTACTTTATGTAATCATTACTGGACTGTACACACACCCCATAATGATATATTATACACCCTCTACTCTGCTGTAATTCACTATTAGAAATATTCCTCCTACTCCTGCAGAGTTGAGATCTTTATAACAGCAATCAGTGCTTGTATGGTGTATGGGAACATCCCCAGCCGCAACACAGAAAGAGAGCCGTGATGTTTTACATCAGCATGTGACACAAGTAAATGTCCGCATGAGGAAAACACAAAAATGTGCAGTGCTAACTAATCCATAACACAATAATGGTGGAACCCTCTAATGTATGGAAATCTCAATAAACTTCAATAATCACCACAATACCGGTCTCTGTGATATGTAACACACATATAATACACATCACACTGAAAATAAGACCAAAAATTAAACTTTGCAGGGATGGTGGAAACCCCTCCTATAGATATATGGAAATGTACGGTGTCAGTAAACAGTGCAGCCTCATCAGTGCGGTCACACCAGTGTCGCTTATCAGTTCAGTCACACCAGTGCCGCTTATCAGTGCGGTCACACCATGCCCACCAGTGCGGTCACACCAGTGCCGCTTATCAGTGCGGTCACGCCAGTGCCGCTTATCAGTGCGGTCACACCATGCCCACCAGTGCGGTCACACCAGTGCCGCTTATCAGTGCGGTCACACCATGCCCACCAGTGCGGTCACACCAGTGCCGCTTATCAGTGCGGTCACGCCAGTGCCACTTATCAGTGGCCATTAGTGCGTGCGGTCACACTGTGCCCACCAGTGCCACTTATCAGTGCAGTCATGCCAGTGCCGCTTATCAATGCGGTCACACTGTGCCCACCAGTGCAGCTTATCAGTGCGGTCACACCAGTACCCACCAGTGCCACTTATCAGTGTGGTCACACTGTGCCCACCAGTGCAGAGTGGGAATCAATTGCACATCAATCACCCCCCGTCACCATCTCTCATCAATGATGGAACAGAGATCTCCCACTATGACAGGCATGCTTGCTATGTGAACACCGCTCTGTAACTTCCTCCTCTTATACCCATATTGTAATGTACAACGCAGAGCGCACTATTCAGATGCGGGTATGAGAGGAGGAAGTCACAGAGCGGTGTTCACACAGCAATCATGCCAGGCATACCAGGCATGTCATAGCGGGAGAACTCTGCTCTATGATGACGGCGGACGAGGGGGGGGGGGGGGGGTGTTGCTGGCAGAGAGGAGGAGGAAACCATCTCTATGGGCAGCACAGACCATGAGACCCCCTCCGCCCACTACAGCCCAGCAGGCGGAAATAGAATAGGCTGTTAGAAATCTACAGGAAGGCAGCTACAAGATCGCTGGCTAAGGATACAGGATGGAGAGCGGCCAGCGGTCTTACAAACAGGAAATCACTGGGGAATAAAGTTTTTTCTGCAAGTTCAGCAGGCTACTACAGAGGAGCTACAGAGCTCAGCAGAAGATGGATGACATAATTGGTGAAGGTAGGAGATCAGCAACAAAAACATGGAAAAAAAAGTTTTTTTGCCTGAGTTCTGCTTTAAAGAATAACTGAACTGTTTAACGGAAAGGCTCCTTCACCATAATTTCATAGGTAAAATTATTATTGCCCACAGCTTAATTATGCAAAAGTTAGATTTAGGGCTCATGCACACCAGCTCTGCCCCATGCAACCTGAAGAGCCTGTTTGTTTTTTTACTTATTTATAAGTAAATCTTTGAAAGTAAAGTAAATGTAAGTTTATATTTATATATTACCTGGGTGTAGGTACCCCCTTCTTTAAGTCACCCCTTGTCTCCACCTCCTACCCACCTTCTAGTAGAGAATATTTTATCATTTTGTGGTGCCCCTCCACAACAGCAGATTCCCCCCAGCAACAATAGATCCCTCTTGTATCCATCAATAGACCCTCCAGCACCTGCCAATACAAACATTCAAGGCTGGAGGTCCCAGAACTGCATACCACCGCATTCTTGCTGAAAAAAACCCTGGTTATTACCATGTGCAATGGGTGTACTGCATGACACTCATACATCGAATATAAGAACGCATATGCCAGTCTAGCAAGTTCCTCAGTTACTTGGCTCCTACATTCATCTGTCTGGCTTTGGCAAGGTATTTCGACAGCATCAAAGTTCAAACATGAACCAACGGCAATATTCTCACATCCCTATAAAAATGCACATCAAATGCATGCAAATGTGCATGGAAAAAAACGCAGTAGACACACAGGTTCTGGTGTGAATAGGTCCTTCATATCATCACATACAATGCAGGACCATAGTGCATAATGATACTGAAGTGGCCACATGTCCACGTCCGATAAACAGGAGCAAGCTTGTGGGACCGGTTGTATGACTAGGTGAAGGTGGAGGAAGGCTGCAGATGCTTTAAACCTCCCCTAGTCTAAACTAGCAATTAGAGCTGCACGATTAATCGTAATAAAATCGCAATCGATTCACCCCCCTCCTGCGAACTCCATCACACTTTATCGGGATTTTCAGTGCAGATAATGGAGTCCGACTTGCGGGGCGACTCAGAGCAACTTGACTGTTAATAGAAGTCAATACAAGTCGCCTGAAGTCTCCCCAGGAACCTTTTTCTAAGTCGGAGCGACTTGAGTCTCTCCTATCTAGGCAGACTGCCAAGTCTGAGATCATTGTTGATGAAACTAGCAATGAGATACAATGTTTCTAGTTATTTACTTATTTTATTTATTGCAGGTACTTATATAGTGCTGTTATCAAAGGAATTTACTCCCGGTGTATAGAAGAGTTTAGTTTAGTCATTTAAAGACAATCTTTTCTGACATTTGTTGCTTACAAGTAAAAATCCAGTATTTTCTGCTAGTAAATTACTTAGAACCCCCAAACATTATATATATTTTTTTAGCAGAGACCCTAGAGAATAAGATGGCGGTTGTTGCAATATTTTATGTCCACGGTATATGCGCAGTGGTCTTTCAAACGCATTTTGTGGGGAAAAAAATGACACTTTCAAAAAAAAAAAAAAAACTAAACAGTGCTGTTAGCCCAATTTTTTTGTATATGTAACATGTTACGCTGCGATTCAAAGAACATATCAGATGCCAAAGAAGGGGGAAAGGTGATGTTCAGGATGCAGGATTAAGACCAGTACTACATTCAAAGTTTATTGAATGCGCTTATGACACGGACAATCGTGCGTGCTTATGGCAACGTAAGGAAAGGATTGTTTTGTTAGTCAAATCACTTCCATACAAATAAACCCTCTGCATGGATGCATAGGGTCAACTCTAGGAAGTACTGCAAGGTCTTCACAAACACACGGAATGTATTCCTCAGTTTAGTATAGCTGGTCTCAGAGACATGCAAATATCAATTAAATTATATTCCTGTGACCATGTATCTAAGTTGCATAAAGCTGTTCTGCACTTGTCCCATGCAGCACGGGAAAGGGTGCATCAATTTTATTGTGAATCTAAAACTAAAAGCTTAATGCACAAGTCCCGTGGGCCGAATCTGGCCCTCCAGACCATTTCATGTGGTCCTTGCAGCTCTCCTGCAGCTGCAGCAACCCCCTCGTCTCCTCCCCCATCTGGTCACAGTAGTCGGCAGCAGAGAAAAGGACATAACTCCTCCACCAGATCCTGCATTTCTCCGCAGCACCCCCTTGTCTCAACATTCAGCAGGCTCCAGCCCTCCTCCAGACCCTGCACTTTCTTCCCAGCTCTGCCTCCAGCTTCTTCCCAACAGCAGCACAAGGTAATTGGGATGCACTCTGGTGTAAGGGATATGGGGGGGGGGCATTCTTGACTTTTGATGGTGGGGGGCTCGACATCCGATGTAAGGGGGAGTGGAGTGCGCTAGACATCTTGTCTTACAGATGCAACCAGCCCTTTAAAGACAATCATAACGCTGATGCGGCCCACAATGAAATTGGGTTTGACACCCCTGGCTTAAAGGGTCTACCCAATATTGATTTTTGGTAGATGGCAGCTAAACCATGGAAAGCCGGCCATACATGGATTCAGTTTTTCTTGTTCAGCCTGCTGACTGAACCGATTCTCCCATCCACACAATTGAGGTGATGGGGGAATCCTCCCCGGTGTGCTACTGTAATATGACAGTGGGGAAACTCCCCCTCTGTCAGGATATGCAGCTTAGCACTGCAGTGGCTTTTATCTGACAGGACGGTTGAAATGCAGTGGCCACATATGGATCAAAATTCAGCTGGCCCCTGCTGACCCGGCCAAATTTTGATCTATCTATGGGCACCTTAAAGGCTAAAGCCCTACAAAAAATACCGGCCAACATTCTGCCCATGTGTATGTTGGTCTGCTCATTTGGCTGGACGTGCATGCTGGAAAATCTGCAGCCGACCAACTCTTGATCCGTTCTCTCAGCCAAAGGCAGAGAATGCTGATTGGAGTGTTCAGGTGGGGGGGTGGGGACACCCCCTGTCAGAACACAACAGCTCAGTGGGAGAGATCGCTGGACTAACCCGGCATGGATAGTGCAGGAGGGTCCGACCAGATTTTTGTGGTTGGACGAAAAAAAAAAAAAGTCTTTCGTTTATACTAATGCAGATGTAAAACGCATGTGTTCCTGCACCCGCAAGTGCTGCAGCCAAAATGCAGTTCTCTTTAGCAGATGGATGGGTGTAATTCTAAATGGCACCCAAACGCATCTGAAAATGCAGAGTGTTTTCGGGTGCGCAAACCTGCATGATGCCGCAGCACCATGTGGTTCCGTGCAGCTGACCTGCGGATGGGTTTTGGAAAAAGGGTCCAGGTGTTTTCCTTGAGTTTCCTGCAGGTACAGCACCCATAAAAATAAACTGACCCACACAAAATGTTCATCCATTTTTCAGAGATTTCTGTGGCAAGATCCTCAAATTTGAGTCCCACATTCTAGACCGATGTTAGATTTTGTAATTATTTCATGTAATAAAGACTGCAGTAGATCCAGTGCACACATCCAAAACGTTAGGGTGGATGAGAACAAAGCCAAACAATATGGTGGATACATCTCACAGGTACAGAGGAGCTGCCCATGGATTGGAGGAGCAGAGAGATCAGATCATAATCAGCTTCTTCTATACCCTGTCCCATGATCTAGTGTGGTTAGGTGGAGAGATGGCCATTACAGAAATATTGTGGTCAGGTTGGGGGGTCCTGCCAGAGAACATAGTATGGACAGCAGAAGATGGGCCACCAGAGTGTAGTGTGGACTGGAAGGAGGAGCTGCCAACACAGAATCATCAAGTTTTGGGAGAAGCTAGAAAGGACCGATTACTCCGATCTGGGTGTGTGTGTGCCAACATATGGAGAAGAGGCACATAGATTTGAAGATGCGACATTTTGCATATCCAAAAAAAAAAAATGCCACCTCTAGCAGACCAAAAATACAGTAAACCTAGCAAGTTTTAAATCTTTCTGGTAACTAAAGTACTTGCAGTACCAAAAAAAGTGCAACTCTACGCATCTGTGTGAAGGGTTTTAAAAGTCCAGCCCAGGACAAGTTGGTCTATTGCTCTGGTGTGGCTACACAAGTGTGCCAATGAAGGAAAATGCTGAGCTGGCATATGTCACATCTAATAAAATCAATATAATACCTGCTCAGATAATTATAATGTGAGCTGCAGAGTCCCATCGGTGTCATGTCAGGTAATGTTTATGTCTGCTAGCGGAAAGTTTATATGAGATAATACAAGGACTAAACTGACTGCTAGGTGAAGACATTTTTTTCTATTAAGAATAAACAGTAGTAGGTGCTAAACACAGTGTCTGCTTCATTACTGGCAGTCATTTACCATCCTAGAGTCCTCAGAAGTCCTCTTCCCCACAAGTGAGAACATTCACTGTATTACTTGTTAGAAGTGTTAGCTGCCTAAAGCAGTCTTAGGACAGATCATGTTAAACCCTGTACAACGCTGATGAGATAAAAGCAATGATTCAACCATTGGTAGACTTCTATCTGACAAGTAATGTTATTAGCATTATGAAGGTGTCCATCCTTAAAGTGTGACTCTGGGTGATGTAAGTACATTGCAAGGATTTTAATAAACTTTTTTGCAGATTCCTACCTTTAGTTATTCTGAAGAAATCCCTGTGTGTTTGTCTGTGCCCATGTGCAGAAGTGAGTCTAATGGGAGTGGTTTCTTAATTATAAACCAGCTGCTGCACCTGCAAAGCTCTAATGAGGAAAATTGCAGGGTCTACGTCCCTTTAGATGTGATTTCCTATCAGGAGTATCTTACCAAAAATGACACTTTTGTTGCAGGGGGTGCCTGGAATCTGGCTTATATCTTCGTGCAGACTTCTGAGAAAATCAGTGAGCCAATCACATAAGCAGGAAATTACATATCTGGTAGGGGGCGTTCTGTACACATTCTGTGCATAAAACACACCCAGTTAGCCATATTGCATGTCATATTGAAAAGGAAAGGTTCAAATACAATATTGACTGTCACAAGTGTATATGGTGTATTATTTTTTTTTATTTGCCATTTTTTTTTCCACAAAAGTGGAGATACCCTTTAACCTCCTCCCATCTGCCGTATAGGGAAATGACGGTGGGCGGGATCTCCTCTCGTTCTGTCGCCACTCTTGTGCATCCAATCACAGCCAATCACATGTAAATGTGGACATGCCAGATCTCCTCGCCTCACACTGATCAGCAGCATCTCCTCGCATGGGACACCAATCATTGCCCATCAGTGACCCCAATCAGTGCTGCATTTCAGTGCCCATCAGTGACCCCAATCAGTGCCCATCAGTGACACCAATCAGGGCTGCCTTTCAGTGCCCATCAGTGCATGCTCATCAGTGCCACCTAACAGTACCCATCAGTGCCGCATATTAGTGCCTCATCAGTGCCAACTAATCAGTGCCCATCAGAGCACATCAGTGAAGAAAAAAAATTACTTATTTACAAAATTTTCTAACAAAATTTCCAGTCTTTTTTAATTCTTTTAGCAAAAAATAAAAAACCCAGTGACGATTAAATACCACTAAAAGAAAGCTCTATATATCCCTATCTATATAAGCCCTATATATCCACAGGGGATGTCCAAAGAAATACCACAAAATTTGGGATAGGTGGTTGGACAATTCCTCCACCTATGAGGAATAGGAATGACATTTCACTTTCATCCCTCTTCATGGGTGAGGCGAGTGCTCCTGTATACAATTCTCAGCAAGAGCCCTGGGCAGGCTAGCTGGTCACGCCACTTCTATTTCCCATCGCTAAACAGTAGATGTATGAACAAGAGCCTTATCATCATGGTAAACAGCAGTTCTTTGAGTTGATAATGGCATTGGCAGAAACTCGAATGAATAATTATCCTCTATCTGATATTTGCATTGCATTATTGTCACTTATTTTGTTTGTTTCAACGGTGCTTGTTGCACCACAGATTGTATGTTTTCTATTATCCTGAAATAATTCAATTAAACTTGATTCTGATTAAAAAAAAAAAAATAAATAAAATAAAAGTTCATGATACTACTAGTTCTAGTTATTGAATTGATTTTTTTTAGAGCATGCATCTGAGCATTTAAGTTTACAGATACGTTTCATCATATTGCAACACATGAAGGGAAAACTGCACTAGTCTGAGTCGAAGAATCACAATATCCTAAACCAATGTCCTAAAGGGATAGACCCTATGGGAAACTCTGCAATCATGATGAGAAAGCACTGTGTGAGCTAGGAGAAAGAAGGAACCCCAGTGGGATTTCATGGATTAAGGCAGGAGGATAAGATCAGAGGAGATTTTCAGTTTTGTAAACTACATCATTTCAAAACGTCTGATATAAAATGCCTGCAAGAGAGCAACTGTAATGTGTCTGTAATGGATACAGTTAGTCAAATATGTTTATTTTCACACAGTGCTGGTTTTCAGATATCTTATGGGTCCATAAATTGAATTAGTACACCAAAAGTATCCAAAAGGGAAATGGTCCTTAGCTTGTTAGTGTAGTCGCCCAGAGATCCCACCAGCTCCTTTAGCTCTCAATTGGTCCAATAACATGACAAGCTGCCTCATAATGGCAGGGTACTGCCAGAGGCTAAGTGGCGAAAAAGTGTATAACATTGAATATCTTCCGATAATGGCGGTTGGCATATATTAGGCAGCAAGTGAGCCTGATCCTGAAGTTGATGTGTTGAAGGCAGGAAAAAATGGGCAAGTGTAAGAATTTGATGAACTTTGATATGGGCTAAAAATGTAATGGCTAGATGACTGGGTCAGAGCAACTCCAAAACTGGAGCGTTTGTGGGATGTTCCTGGTCTGGAGTGGTCCAGACTCAGGATCAACAAAAGTAGTCCAAGGAAGTAAAACTGGTGAACCAGCGACAGAGTCATGGGTGGCCAAGGCTTAATGATGAACATCGGGGCCTGTGTAGTCCAACCAAATAGAAGCACTACTGTAGCTCAAATTGCTGATAAGGGTTCTGAAAGGAAGGTTTCTCAGTTTGTTGTGTATGGGGCTAGGTAGCTGCAGACCGGTCAGGGTGGCCACAGCCAAAAGCAACTACAATGTGAGCATCAAGAACTGGATCACAGAGCAATATAAGCATGTGGTCTGGCCTGTGGAATTCAAGAATAGTTTGAGTAACACAAGAAAAAGTTTGAGGTGTTCACTTGGCCTCTAAATTCTCAAGCCAATTGAGCATTTGTGGGATGTGCTGGAAAGTGCAGATCCCACCTCGCAGCTTACAGCACTTAAAGGATCTGCTACTGATGGCTTGGTGGCAGATATCATAGCAAACCCCTAGAGATTTAATGGAGACCATGCCTCAATGGGTTATGTTGGGTGGTCATAATGTTATGACTGATCAATGTACATGGTGGTTGTCAGTGGAATAGTACTGAAGGTCAGTAGTGCTACTTTACAAAGGTAATCATTCAATAACATGAGAAATCAGTGAAAAGGTTTCCCTTTGGATCAGTAGTCAGTAGGAGAGGTGCCCTCTTCCAGTGGTGGCCAGGGCAGAGGCTTCCCGGTCATATTGGTGGTCAATGTAATGGCTCCTGCCGAGTGTTGCCAGTTCCTGAACTATGCAAGTTCCATTATGAGAAAAATCAATCCACTGTGCTCACTGCTCAAGGAATCCCTAGCTATTTCTGTAGGAACCCTAGAATTCAGAAGACTGAAATTAAAAAGTGAAGCTCTTCCCCAACAAAGGGGTAGAGTGGCTATGGGTCAACCATTTCAATAATATAAAAGAGCACACAATCTTATAGTAATTATACAGTATATAACGATGATAACATTACATACTGCAATGTCCCGTGGAAAGCCACCAAAACAGTCTCTAAGCTGACTCTACCACAGGAAAATGCTATGGCTTCTACGGTCTACCCAATCACGGTTCTCTGAATTACCTTAGCAAACACGGCAGGCAGACAAGCCCATTGTATGCATATAAATAATCCGTAATACCAGTTTTAACCTGCAGAAAAAAAGTCTACCCTTGTAGGGAACACCGCAATAGACTTGTATGACAGCTTCAGTCATCATAGGGATGTATACAGGCTGTCATATTCACATTGAGGAGTAGGCCAGCCAATAAAATACCCTCAACTCATTCTTAAAGGTTTAATGAATGAACCAATCTGCATTTTAATCGTCACCTTGGCTGAAGAATGTTTTAAAGCCCAACTCCAGAAAAAAATGTAATATAAATTGAACATTGTGCATCATTTACCCTGCTCTTCAGTCTTGATTTTAAACAACTCTGCTGCAGGCTGTATGATTAAAAAAAAGCTGAATTGATTCCCCCATCCACAGAACTGAAGTGGATGGGGGAATCCTCCCCATTGTGCTATTCTATTTTGACAGGGGGGATTTTTCCGCTGTCAGAATACACAGATCAGCAGCTGCAGCCATTGGCCGCAGCTGCTGATCAAGCTGCTTTTCCAACAGGTCAGTTCAACAGATGTGAACCGATTCACAGTTTGAGCCAGGACCATGTCCTGCCCTGAGGACCAGGCATTTTATCTTCCTCATTATCTCCTGTCTCTGGAGCCTATGTGTGATTGTCAACATTTTGAAGTTGGGCTTTAAAAGGAGAAGTACAGACAAAGTTAGTTTAGTTGTACTTCTCCAGTGGATCACAGGAGTGCAGTTTGTTCTGCACTCCTGTGACCTGTTTTCAGCAGACAGCGGGCTGATGTCACAAAGCCAGTCCAGGCAGTGAAAAGATTGTGACAGTATGGTCGGGACTCGTCCACAATCCTGGACCGATAGCTGGCTCAGCCTCTCAGGGAGTAGCTGAGAGCCTGAGCCAGACGCTCCCACCCCCTCCACAGCTCAGCACTCCAGTGGGAAGGGGGGGGGGGGGGGGGGCAGAGCAGACAGCAGTAATTGACAGTCACCTGCTCTCTAATGACGGAGCACTTAGAACCGAGCGATCAGCTCAGCTTTGATCGCTCAGTCTTAGAGCCGGACCGATGCTGCATCCACCTAGGTAGGTGTGATTCTAAAAAAAATGTCATGCATTATCAATCTCTAAAATTTTCCCCCAGCAATGTTAGCATTAAATTTACAACTCTTTCTGATAGGGTTGCACCCATACCGATACTAGTATGCTAGAAGGAGAGTAAGGAGAGGGACACACAATAGAAGGAACAAATCCGAAAAAGCTCATATATTTGGTGCTAATCTTAGCACCAGGATTATGTAAGTTCGCATTTGGCTTATTTTTTTTTATATAGTTTGGAATAAACATAATGCTATATCAAAAAACCTTTTCTCTTTGAGCGTCATTGTATGGAGATACCTTATCCAAAAGGAGTGTTGCGGCTGTAAACAGATATCACTAGATTTAAGTGGTCATCTACCACTAGAAAAAAGGCAGCTGTTTTTTGCACATTAATGTTTTTTTCTTTTTTTGTGGGCGCCATCGCTGCTTTACATTTAGTTAGTATGCTAGATCAGTGTTTTTCAACTCCAGTCCTCAAGGCACACCAACAGGTCATGTTTTCAGGATTTCCATGAGTTTGCACAAGTGATTTGATCAGTTTCACTGCCTTAGTAATTACCACAGCTGTTTCATCTGAGGGAAATCCTGAAAACATGACCTGTTGGTGTGCCTTGAGGACTGGAGTTGAAAAACACTGTGCTAGATACATCAACACCGATCTTCCTGTATAGATTTCAATAAAGCAGCTGACAGCCGCTTCTCCTCCTCTCCCTCCCTGCGGCTTTCAGCTATTTTATTGAAAACTATACAGGGAGATCGGCGATTGTAACTCCCTTACTGCCGCACCGATCATCACGGACTGTCCCGTGTCCTCCTCCAGTCCCCCTCCGTGCTCCTCTGCCCCCTCTGTCCTCGATCTGTCAGGATGGAAAGCAGAGGAAGGAGTCAGTAAATAAAGGGATTTTATTAAAACTTACCGTAAAATCCTTTTCTCCGAGTTCACTGACAGACGCAGCTTCTTCATTTACTTCATGGGGTCCTCCTGTGCCCTGTCAGGCACTACTAGCCACGCCGTCATTCCCTCAATGTTAGCGGCTAGAGGGACATATCAAAAGTTATTTTATCGACTTTCGGCGTCCCTCCCTCTCCTCCTCTTCGCCGACAGTCGACGAAATAACTTTAGATATGTCCTTCTAGCCACAACTACATAGATCGTGTCACAAAAAGTTGA
>BLSH010354056.1:17999-36100 GCA_018402905.1 Glandirana rugosa | reverse complement strand
CATGTGGAAGAAGGTGCTCTGGTCAGATGAAACCAAAATCAAACTTTTTGGCAACAATGCAAAACGTTATGTTTGGCGTAAAAGCAACACAGCTCATCACCCTGAACACATTATCCCCACTGTGAAACATGGTGGTGGCAGCATCATGGTTTGGGCCTGCTTTTCTTCAGCAGGGACAGGGAAGATGGTTAAAATTGATGGGAAGATGGATGGAGCCAAATACAGGACCATTCTGGAAGGAAACCTGATGGAGTCTGCAAAAGACCTGAGACTGGGACGGAGATTTGTCTTCCAACAAGACAATGATCCAAAACATAAAGCAAAATCTACAATGGAATGGTTCACAAATAAACATATCCAGGTGTTAGAATGGCCAAGTCAAAGTCCAGACCTGAATCCAATCGAGAATCTGAGGAAAGAACTGAAAACTGCTGTTCACAAACGCTCTCCATCCAACCTCACTGAGCTCGAGCTGTTTTGCAAGGAGGAATGGGCAAAAATGTCAGTCTCTCGATGTGCAAAACTGATAGAGACACCCCAAGCGACTTACCGCTGTAACCGCAGCAAATGGTGGCGCTACAAAGTATTAACTTAAGGGGGCTGAATAATTTTGCACGCCTAATTTTTCAGTTTTTTATTTGTTAAAAAAGTTTGAAATATCCAATAAATTTTGTTCCACTTCATGATTGTGTCTCACTTGTTGTTGATTCTTCAGAAAAAAATTACAGTTTTATATCTTTATGTTTGAAGCCTGAAATGTGGCAAAAGGTCGCAAAGTTGAAGGGGGCTGAATACTTTCGCAAGGCACTGTATATACATACATACATACATATATATATACATAATTTTATTATATTAGCCTTTTTAATTATATCATGAATTTAAATGAATATGAATTTTCAGCCATCATTGTCACCTTTTCTGCAAATAGGCTGCTTTCATACTGAGCAGTTTTTGAAGTGCTTTTTCATCTTTCCATCTATTAAATCCTCTGTCCTTAATGTTTTAACTTTGGATAGTAAAACATTTTTTTTCTGTCAGTAAATACCTTTATACAGCCATTTCCTGTTTCTTGGCTGGAAAAATGGATGCCACCACCAGCTGCTAGTCTACTGGATGGAAAGGTCATAGAAGGATCCTCCACTGAAGGGCTTGTGTGGGAGAAGACAGCTGGAACTAGAGAATCCTTTCAATAATGCAAAAGAGCATCAAACACAGGAATCAGCCATCATACATTACGTTTTCCTTCAGTAGGCCAGAGCCTCAAACCAGTACATATTTTTTTTAAACAATGTAATTTAATTTGTATAGAACTCTGGCTTACCGCCATACACGCATGCTGAATTACAGTATATGTGAACACGCTAGAATAAAAGCCCACATTAATATAGGAAATAGATCATTAATGTAATTACAATTATATCTTAAAAATAAAGGTTCCATTTTTTTTAGAAGTTTTTTTTTTCAGTGGTCATGTGATCACACCGCCCCTTCTCCCTCTCAGCAGGGGGCATGTCGGTTTATTATGCAGACGGGCAATGTACACTACATCATGTATGCTGCAGGACACATACTGCCCTCAAATTGGCTGCAGCACCACACCAAGTTTGTTGATTGCAACTGCTGGGTTAAAATGTCAGCAATGAATGTTGACTTTTATTTTATTCCCCTAGCAAATGCATTAGAACTGTTCCCAATACTTCTGTCATTCAGCGGTAGGAGGGGCATGGCTGGCAGGATGCTCCCTCAGTAGGTGTGGCCCTCCACCTCCATCCACTGTGACAATGATGTAGATCAGCAGGGAGGAGGGGCGTGGCTGGCATGACACCGCTGCAGTAGGGATTGCCCTTCCCCTGTATTCATAGTGACAATGCAGCGCCAGAGTAGGTTGCTGTGGGATAGGGATGTGGGCCACCAAACTGATTGGGGAGATACAGGTATACCGTGTGTGCACAGTGTCCTGTAACTCCTTGTAACAGGACACAAACTGATTACGTCAGCGTGAATCTGCTTCTTGCCATGGTTAGTCTGAAACAGGAGGCAATAGAACCAGGCAAGATCACCAGGTATTCTACAGCAACATACAAAATAAAAATCATACAGGGTACAGTGTAAGGATAACAAAACACATACATATATACGTGCAGTATATGGATTCCTAATTTCTGGGGTAACATCTACTTTAACTAGCATAACATGTTACATAGACTAGTGTCTGTATACGAAGCCTTAGGCTGAAAGACAAAAAATAGTATGTGGTTGAAAACACAAATGATATTACTATAGTACAGGGGTCTCAAAGCTTTCGAAACAAAGGGACGGTTTACAGTCCTTCAAACTGTCGGAGTGCAGATTACAGCCAGTTGTGTCACAGCGTCAATGAGAGTAAACAATGGCCATCATTGGCATTAAGGGGAGGAATAGTGTCCCATTCATTGACGTGAGTGGGAGGAGCAGCACCCCGTCATTGGCGTCAGTGGGAGGAATAGTGTCCCGTCACTGGCGTCAGTGGGAGGAATAGTGTCCCATTCATTGACGTCAGTGGGAGGAGCAGCACCCCGTCATTGGCGTCAGTGGGAGGAATAGTGGCCCATCACTGGCGTCAGTGGGAGGAATAGTGTCCCATTCATTGACGTCAGTGGGAGGAGCAGCACCCCGTCATTGGCGTCAGTGGGAGGAATAGTGTCCCGTCACTGGTGTCAGTGGGAGGAATAGTGCCCCGTCATTGGCGTCAGTGGGAGGAATAGTGTCCTGTTATTGGCGCCAGTGGGAGGAATTGCGCCTCGTCATTGGTGTCAGTGGGAGGAATAGTTCCCCATCATTGGCGTCAGTGGGAGGAATAGTGCTCCATCATTGGCGTCAGTGGGAGGAATAGTGGCCCATCATTGGCGTCAGTGGGAGGAATAGTGGCCCATCATTGGCGTCAGTGGGAGGAATAGTGGCCCATCATTGGCGTCAGTGGGAGGAATAGTGGCCCATCATTGGCGTCAGTGGGAGGAATAGTGGCCCATCATTGGCGTCAGTGGGAGGAATAGTGGCCCATCATTGGCGTCAGTGGGAGGAATAGTGGCCCATCGTTGGCGTCAGTGGGAGAAATAGTGGCCCATCGTTGGCGTCAGTGGGAGAAATAGTGGCCCATCGTTGGCGTCAGTGGGAGGAATAGTGCCCCGTCATTGGTGTCAGTGGGAGGAATAGTGCCCTGTTATTGGCATCAGTGGGAGGAATAGTACCCAGTCATTGCCGTCAGTGGGAGGAATAGTACCCAGTCATTGCCGTCAGTGAGAGGAATAGTGCCCTGTCATTGGCGCCAGTGGGAGGAATTGCGCCTCGTCATTGGTGTCAGTGGGAGGAATAGTTCCCCATCATTGGCATCAGTGGGAGGAATAGTGCTCCATCATTGACGTCAGTGGGAGGAATAGTGGCCCATCGTTGGCGTCAGTGGGAGGAATAGTGGCCCATCGTTGGCGTCAGTGGGAGGAATAGTGGCCCATCGTTGGCGTCAGTGGGAGGAATAGTGGCCCGTCGTTGGCGTCAGTGGGAGGAATAGTGGCCCATCATTGGCGTCAGTGGGAGGAATAGTGCCCCCTCATTGGTGTCAGTGGGAGGAATATTGCCCGTCATTGGTGTCATTGGGAGGAATAGTACCCAATCATTGGTGTCAGTGGGAGGAACTACGTCCCACTGTTGCTGACAGTGGGGAGAATAATGCCCCAAGGGCCAGATAAAAACAAGCAAAGGGCTGCATCCGTCCCTTGGGCCGCAGTTTGGGGACCACTGCTACAGTGTATTTATACAGCCACAGCAGTTTGTGCAGTGCTTTACAAAATACAAAGGGAGAGCATGCAATTACAATACAATTCAAATCAATTCAATACAAGAGGGCCTTGCTCGTGAAAGCAATCTACAATCTAAAAGAGGTGCAAGTGATAGGAAAAGTAAAAGCTAAGAGGGATGAACTGGTGTAGAAAGTAAAAAGTACAGTTTATTTGGTGGAGGCTGGATAGGCATCCTTGAAGATATGCCAGAAGAGATGAAAAAAGGTGCTGTAATCATCCATAAAAATAATATGAATAAGGCTGCTGCTGAAATAGGATATATCCCCTTATAACCTAAAGAACATGATGTAATAGCTCAAAGTGCTGCCCTATATAATTCGTTCAGTATTAATATCAAACATAAAGTTCAAATAGTTGTGCAGTCTATAGTGAAATTGTGCAAAGTCCTTCCAAAACAATAAATGCCAAAGTCACTGTGCAGTGCTCCCCTCCAGTGTTCCACACTCACTGACAGCTGTGGACCCTTACATATGCTGTACAGAGTCAAATGCACCTTTGTGACGCATCTCTTGGGATTGCTGGGACTTGTATTTCTTTTGGTCAATCGCTCCTCCACTGGATCACCAAGAATCAAAGGGATGTTGAGTTCTCATATAAAAAGAAGGGATGGCAAGAGGGGGTCAACATAGCGTAATTTTGTTTTATTAAGAAGAATGTTAAAACTGGTTCCACTTACATTAGAAATAACCAAGAAAGCATTAAAAATGTCAGGCGGGAATTCGTGCAACGGCGAACTCTCCACCAGCCGGATATGATGTCACAGCTTGGCGAGCTCTCCACCAGCTGGATATGATGTCACAGCTTGGCGAGCTCTCCACCAGCCGGATATGATGTCACAGCTTGGCGAGCTCTCCACCAGCCGGATATGATGTCACAGCTTGGCGAGCTCTCCACCAGCCGGATATGATGTCAGAGCTTGGCGAGCTCTCCACCAGCCGGATATGATGTTACAGCTTGGCGAGCTCTCCACCAGCCGGATATGATGTCAGAGCTTGGCGAGCTCTCCACCAGCCGGATATGATGTCACAGCTTGGCGAGCTCTCCACCAGCCGGATATGACGTCACAGCTTGGCAAGCTCTCCCCCAGCCGGATATGACGTCACAGCTTGGCAAGCTCTCCACCAGCCGGATATGATGTCACAGCTTGGCGAGCTCTCCACCAGCCAGATATGACGTCACAGCTTGGCAAGCTCTCCACCAGCCGGATATGACATCACAGCTTGGCAAGCTCTCCCCCAGCCGGATATGACGTCACAGCTTGGCAAGCTCTCCCCCAGCCGGATATGACGTCACAGCTTGTCAACTAGCGTGTTTCGCCCCTCCTGAAGGAAGACAGAGTAGGAGACAGCCATACAGGTTAGGGAAGGGAGTTCCAGAGGATGTGAGAGGCTCTGGTGTGTGTATGGGAGGAGGAGACAAGGAGGCTGCAGGTCTTGGGAGGAAGGAAAAGTGCAGCTCAGAGATGAGGCTGGTGATGTCGCTTGGGGTAAAGCTGTGGATGGTTTTGTAAGTTGGTATTCTGAATTTTGTTGGGAAAAAGGAAACCAGTGGAAGGACTGGTTGAGAGAGGGTGGCAGATACTGAAGTGGAGGAGTCTGGCAGCAGTATTTATAGACTGAAGGATGGACAACCTGTGTAAGGGTAGGCCAACTGAGACGGAGGGGCAATAGTCAGAGATAACCAGGCAGTGAATGAGTAGCTTTGTGGGGATTAGATTAGAAGATACATCAAGCCTTAAGGCCTTCCAACATTTGTTTTTGGAATTACCTGACCCCCTTCTGGCTTTCACACTGCAGAATGTATTTTTTATTTCCTCACTGCAGCATTCAACCAGCTTAATTCAAAGGAAATGATCCAGCTGTTGTATGCAATCAATGCAAAAAAAATTCTATGTTTAACTTTCCTTCATTTTTTCCGAACACCGCCACGTGAATCTACCTAAAGTTATGTCATCGTGTTAACAGAGAAGATAGAACGCTGATCGATTTTCCATCAGAAAATATGAATAATATCTGATGAAAGAATTCAGTTCAAAATGTCATCAGCTGAGTAAAAGTAACATAATAAACAAATAGCTTGGGGACAGCTGAAAAAACTGGTTCTTCTACTCTGAATGTGTGTACCTTGAATGAAAACCATCTGTCATTTATGGTGTGTAACCACTTCAGGACTAGCAGTTCTGTACCCCTTGTGGACCAGACTGCGGGACCATTCACAAAGCACAGCGTGCCCACGCATGGGCAGCGGGCAGCCAGCTCAGAAGCTGAAAGCAGCATTGTTGGCTGCTCACAGTTAGGATGCCAGCGCCGGGAACGCGAAGTCTAGTGAAGAACTAGCCTGGGTGGGGACGGTGCTGGAACCCATGGACAGGTAAGTATCCATTTAAGAAAAGTCAGCAGCTACAGGATTAGTATATGCAGACTTACTTTTTTTATCCTGAGTGAACAACCACTTTAAGGCCTCATACACACGGACGTTTTTTGACGCCGGCGTTTTCTGGTGTTTTTTGCCGCTCTCCATGTTAGTCAATGGCCCCATAAAAACGTTGGCGTTTTTGAGCTTTAGATGGCATCGGCGTTAGTGATCTGAAAGTAGAACCCACGGCCATCGTGTTCTGAGGCTGTAACGTTTTGGCATTTTTTGACGCCGCAAAACGCCAACAAACGCCAACTAATATTGTACCGGTGTTTTCCAGCGTTTTTTGACGCCAACGTTTTTAGGTTGAAAAATAGCAGAGGGATGATTTTTTTTAAAAAACGCCTATTGACGCCAACGCTCACTAACGGCGATGCATAACACTGAAAAACGCTGATTTTTTTGCCTTGAATTCTGTGACATGTATTCACTATGTCCTGTGAGTAGGCACTGCTTTGTCCCCTATTGCACAGAGCCTGCCTTCTGAACTACAGAGGTGCTGAGAGGACGAGCTTCAGGGGGCAGAGTCAGTACAGAATCACTACTTGCAGGCAGCAAGGTACCATGGGATATGTAGTCCTTAGAAACTGAAAGTAATCAACAGAGGAAAGCTGCAAAGCATGCAGGGAATTCAGGAAGCAGGCAGAACTCACAACATGAAAGAAGATTTTTTTAAATAGGCTTATACTGAATAGCCAAATTAAATATTGTTTGTATTTAAGTGTATGATGTGATCATAGAACTTTTTATTGTAAGCCAACAAAGTTATCATCATAAGAACATTAAAGAGTAGAAAAGAAAAAAAAAAAAAAAAAAGAATATTTTCTACTTTTGACCTATGAGACTATATTCACACATGATTACGGGCAGAATCCCCACAATTTTCCACTTTTGACCTATAAGGCTCTATTCACACATGATCGTGGGTGGAATCGTGGGGATTCTGCCCGCAATCATGTGTGAATAGAGCCGTATAGGTCAAAAGTAGAAAATGCCCATGATTCCGCCTGCGATTTCAAATCGGTGCAAATGTGGGAGGTGTTTGTGATGCCATTACTTTTTAATGCTACCCCAATGTTGCAATTTTGCAGCGGTAAATCGTGCTGCAAGGATAAGCTGCTTTTGGGCGACAGCTTCACGTGTTGTGATTTGCTGCGATTGCAGCACAATTTACCGAGTGGCAAAATCGTAGTGCGATTGGGGTGCCATTGGAAGTAATGGCATTGCAAACGCATCCAGCATTTTGCAGCCATTTGGAATCGTGGGTGGGATCACGTTTCGATGGAGCCAAATAGTTTCAAAACTAGTATTACAGTCCATACACTGTTCTTGTTTCACTCCATGATTCACTCCATTTATCACAACTCTAAAATGATGGTGCTGGTAAAATGCATTATGAGAATATTTATAAAATATTTTTTTTTTTTTTTTAGAAATGTGGTGGATTTTTAAATACAAGAATGCAACAAAAGAAAGAAAAAAAAAAAAGCAAAGAAGTTTCTGTACAAAACGGCACAATCAGCAGAAAAAGAAACCCCAGGATCCGACTTCAGAGGCGACTTTGCTAGGTGATTTGAACGCAACTTCAAGGCGATTTCAACACGACCTGAAGCGACCTACATGCCATGTGACTTTGCCTGTGGCCAATCAGAGAAGAGAGGGAGGGGGGCTGCCCTAAAAAAAAATATATATATATATATATATATTTTCCCTGTAAAGTCGCTTCAAAGTCGCTTCAATATAGATGGGGAATCCAACTTGGAGGCGACTTCCATTGAATTCTATGGGCACAAGTCGGATAGAAGTCGCCTTGAAGTAGTACAGGAACCTTTTTTGAAGTCGCCTTGAAGTCAGAGCAACTTGAGTAGTGTATATTAAGATGGCTCCCATTCATTTCAATGGGATTTCTCATGTCAAGTGACTTGAGGCAATACAAGTTGCCTGGACAAGTCGTTTAGGTGTGAACAGACCCTAAGGCTTTATTAACACATGATCGCAGGCGGATTCAACGTGATTACTTTTAATGGCACGGCAATCGCGCCGCGGTATTGTCACGCAGTAAATCGTGTTGCAACCATGGCAAATTGCAACGCTGTTGCCCAAAAGAAGTTCATGTTCCTTTTTTACCCCAATCGTGCCGCAGTAAATCGCTCTGCAATCGCAACATGCAACAATTGCAGCTGAAAGAGGAACATGAGCTTCTTTTGGGTGTCAGCATCACGCACTGCGATTTGCCGTGATTGCAATGCGACAAACGTGGCAAAATCACAGCGCGATCAGGGTGCCATTAGAAGTAATGACATCACAAAAGCGTCCTGCAGCCATTTGAAATCACGAAGCAGAATTACAGCGATTCCACCTGCGATCATATGTGAATGCATCCTAACTTAGGACTAATCAGGGTTAACCAGGGGTTAAAAAGAGAAGAGCAATACAAAGAAAAGAAAAAGCTTTTGTTTCCACTGTAGCCCTGTCACCATGAGTTAGCAGAACAAGCCTGACATCTGCAATGACAGGCGTCACACTGAATGATTACTGCAATAATTGGGCTGCCCACAAATTTCCCAATTTTGTAAGAAATTTTAGAGCTTTCCATCAGTTTCCAACCACCACACCTTCCCTGTCTTTATATACTGAAGTGTGTCCTCAAAGGTTTTAGGATACTGGCCTACCTTCATTTATATAGAATCAAATATTAAACCTACTAAGTAAATCTACGACACTGAGGGGGAAATTTACTAAAATCAGAGCAGACAGAATCTGGAGCAACTGTGCAGAGTATAACCGGCCATAGACAGGTGGAAAATCAGCTGATTCAGCAGGAAACTGAGGAATTTCGATCCACGTATGGGCAGGCTGGTTGTACTGAAGTTGTTAGCTCAATTGACTTCAGTACAACCAGCTTTTTTTTTTCGTTCGATCACTGCTGGCAGCTAAAGCAGTCAGTAGTGATCATTGTATTAGGGGGAACATCCCTCTGTCAGAACACAAAAGCTCCGCCAGAGGGATTCCCATTAACACTGACTGTGTTGACGGGGCAATCAAGCTAATTTTCTTCACAGGAGAAGAAAATTGCTTAACCACTTGCCGACCAGCCGCCGTCATTATACAGCGGCAAGGTGGCACGATCCCGCAATCACCATAGGTGTACGTGGGCGCGTGATCTCGCTTTTGTGGCCAGCGGGGGAGCCAATCAGCGGCTCTGGTCGATCGTTCCCCGCAGTAATAGAATGGGGATCTGCCTATGTAAACAAGGCAGATCCCTGTTCTGACAGGGGAGATCACACAAGTCCTGTCTTTCTGCTCTGCAGGAAGACGGATCTGTGTGTTTCTACAGTCACACAGTCCCCCATACAATTAGAACACACAGTGAGGGAACACATTTAACTCCATGATCACCCCTAGTGTTAACCCCTTCTCTGCCAGTGTCATTAGTACAATAACCGTACATATTTTTAGCATCAATTACTGTAATAATGTCACTGGATCCCCAAAAAGTGTCAAAAAGGTCAGTTAGGTGTCCGATCTGTCCGCCGCAATGTCACAGTCCCACTAAAAATCGCTGATCACCACCATTACTAGTAAAAAATAATAATAATAAAAATGCCATAAATCTATTCCCTATTTTGTAGACGCTATAACTATAACCAATCAACATATGCGTATTGTGACTTTATATGTAGAATATATATCGGCCTAAACTGAGGAAGAAATGTTTTTTTTTTTTTATATTTTGGGGGGGGGGGGATATTTATAATAGAAAAAAGTAAAAAAATTATTTTTTTTTTCAAAATTGTAGCTCTTTTTTTGTTTATAGCTCACAAAATAAAAACTGCAGAGGTGATCAAATACCACCAAAAGAAAGCTCTATTTGTACCAAAAAAAGAGACATAAATGTTGTTTGGGTACAACGTCGCACGAGCACGTAATTGTCAGTTAAAGTGACGCAATGCCATACCGCAAAAATTGGCCTGGTCAGGAAGGGGGTAAATCCTTCTGGTCCTTAAGTGGTTAATGTATGGCCTGCTTAACCAATCAGCTCCTATTTTCAGCTTGCTCAATTAAGGTGGATTTAAACCCAATCAATTTAACAGTTTCCCATTACATTCAAGGCATATCCTGAACATTTGCAGCACCATCAAACAGAGGCGAAGATGGCAGCTCCCTTGTAAAGGATAGGAAGGTTTAGTTCCACTTTAAGGTTTGAAGATGAGAGACAAAAGCTGATTGGTTGCCATGCACAGCTGTTCCAGATTCTGGCTGCCTCAATCTTAGTACATTTTATGAATCTCATCTTCCTTAATAAATCAGCCTCATTAGATTTTTCCCATTTCATAATGAAACACTCCAGTCAAAATCAACAATTAAACCCCGAGATTCATACAGGATGCAAAGCCTAACCACTCTGCACTTTTCATCCAGGCATTTCTGTAGTGCACTGGTCCACTTCACTTTCTTTTCTACAAAACCCAATCATCAGAGAATCCCTACATAGGGTCAAAGGACCCACCTTTGGGCTGAACTTAAAAAAAAAGACCCTCTGAATGTGGAAAAATAAAATAGCACTGGCTGCAATACTCACCTCCTCTTTGGTGCTGTGCCCCAAACACCCCGCAGAAATAGCTGTCCACCACTAGAGGTCACTAGTCTTCCCATGTGAATGACATCCAACATCACTCAACCCTGAAGACTGGATATCCTATGAGTGGAGGGCATCGTGGACCTGCCCACTAAAACGGGTATCAGCTCCTCGATCTGCATTCACATACATTGACACTGAGAGTAGCACTGATGTCATTAGATGAACACTGTACTCTGCGTTATCAAAGACTGTCTACCACTGGCAGAAGAAATGGAGAAAGAGGGTTGTGGGTGCCATATAAAAAGGACCAAAGCCTTCTGGAATAGTAAACAGGGTGGATAAACATCAATGGGCTTTTTTTTTTTTTTTTTTAAATCAAAATCTGATTTTTTTTTATTTAAATTGATTTTTTTTATTTTTATCAAATTTGATGCATTCACACAATGTCACAGTAACCATGAGATAAAACAAAGTTCAGGTATATTCCTTTATCCCATAGTTCTAAAACCTATGTGCACTACAAACTGTATGATTGAATTTGTCCTACTGGGCACTTTTACCCACTTCCCCACCCATTGCAATTTTCACCTTTGGAGCTGTTGCACTTTGAATAACCATTGCACAGCCATGCAACACTGTACCCAAACAACATTTCTATATTTTTTTCACATAGAGCTGTCTTTTGGTGGTATTTGATCACCACTAGGTTTTTTATGTTTTCCTAAAGAAATGAAAAAAGACTGAAAATTTTGAAAAAAAAAAAAAATTCTCCCATAGTTTGTTATAACATTTTGCAAACAGGTAATTTTTCTCCTTCGCTGACGTGCGATGACGAGGCTGCATTGATAGGGAGCACTAATGAGGCAGCACTGGTGGGCACTGATAGATGACACTGATGAGGAGGCACAGATGGGCACTGATTATCAGTGCCGATGTCCTGTAAACACAACCAGGTTATCGGTTTTCCTCTTTTCACCTCACAAAAAAAAGCAGATAACTGGCTTGTGTTGACATCCAAGATCAGCTGTCATTGGACACAGCTGATCACGAGGTAAATGCCCGCTGTGATTGGCCCATTAACCCTGATCTGTGATCATGGGAGGACGTCAATAGATGCCCTCCTGGCAAAGTAAGCCTGCGCTGTAGCCGTCATTTGGTTATACAGTATCTCACACATCTTTTCATGTGACAACACTGAAGAAATGACACTTTGCTACAATGTAAAGTAGTGAGTGTACAGCTTGTATAACAGTGTAAATTTGCTGTCATGCTGTCACATGAAAAGATAGAATAAAATATTTACAAAAATGTGAGGGGTGTACTCACTTTTGTGAGATACTGTAGCGCGGACAGCAATAGGTTAAGCTATCATTTAGATGCAAACTAGCCTTGGAAATGTAAATGTGCTTATTTGAAGTTTCATTCCTTACATGTCACAGCACTACCTGCCTGGCGTTTGCAGGTTCTCCCTGTGCCTGCGTGGGTTTCCTCCGTGTAGTTGGTTTTCCGCCCACACTCCAGACATGCTGGTAGGTTAAAGTGGTTGTAAAGTCACCCCCCTCAAAAAAAAAAACATGCAAAGCAATGGCATAATGAGCTAGTATCTCATTATGAAATGCTTACCATAGATCGACGCTGTAGCAGCGGTCCCCGAGCACCACTGTGACCGGCGACATGCTGAGTCCGTCATCTTCCGGGATCCTGGGCACCGACCAATCACAGCGCGGACTCCAGCGATGTGATTGACAGGAGCCGCGCTGGCGTCACTCCCGCGCATGTGCACGGGAGCCGTCATTTACAGCCCCCAGTCAGGCCGTTTCTTCACTGCGCATGTGCCGATGATGTCGGCACATGCAAATACAGGGAATATCTCCTAAACGGTGCAAGTTTAGGAAATAATCCCAGGACCTAGTGGGAAGGCTGAATATAGGCTTTCCTGTAGTGTAAAGTGGTTGTCATGACTTGACAACCACTTTAATTGGCTCCTGTCTAAACTGTTCCTAGTATGTGTATGTATGAATGAGAGTAATAAAATAAATGTCACCAGTTCACCTGTGTAACATTTGTACAGATCTGTAGATTCTATGCTTTATACCAGACGGCCATATGGATGACCATGATCACAAGTACTAGTATCCGAATTCAATGCAGCCATCTAGGGCCTTGTTTACATCATGGAAGTACTACCAGCTTCTTACCTACAAACCTACAGTTTGCTGAAATGTATCAAGCCAAAATAAGCAGCAAGTATGAGAATGCACTCCCCTGTACAGGAAACCACAGAGCAAAACTAACCAAACCTGATTTAAAGCAACCATCATTTAAAGAGCAATGGTGTTTCTCAAACTACAAAGAAGCGGTTATTAAACAAAAACAGAAATCAACTATTACAAAATTCTAAAACTGGCTTATACCTCTCTCCGTCTACACTGAGAAATCAGGTGATCCACCATATAATAAACAGCGCTGCTGAATGGCATGCCAAGCTGAAACTGCAGTTGGATTTTCTGGGCATATACTGTAGAACAGGGATATGCAATTAGCGGACCTCCAGCTGTTGCAGAACTACAAGTCCCATGAGGCATAGCAAGACTGACAGCCACAAGCATGACACCCAAAGGCAGAGGCATGATGGGAGTTGATGTTTTGCAACAGCTGGAGGTCAGCTAATTGCATATCCCTGCTGTAGAAGAACATAAGGGTATAATCCACCGAAACAATTAAAGCGGTTGTATACCCAGGAACCGGGGAAAAAAAACCTGCAAGACAATAGCATAATGAGCTAGTATGCACCACATGCTAGCTCATTATGAAATACTCACCTTGGAACGAAGATCCGACCAGGCTGCTCGGTCCCCTCTGAGGGAGCAGACATCTTCCCTCAGATCTTTCTTCCGGCGCTGTGACTGTCCGGAGCCACAAATAAGCGTCAAACTAGGACGTGAAACGCGTTAGCTGCTTACCTGGGGTCTGCTTTGGTTATGCCCTGATTGTGCCTATGTGGATCTGACTTTTATACAATAAAAACAGCATTGATTTGGAGTGCAGCGGTCTGAAGATTTTCTTTCCTCTATGTCCGGAGCCACGAGACGTCACTCCGCGCGGGAGCCCGTCTTTCCGGCAAGACCGGGCCCTCACCGGGAAACATGGGGCATGCACCGGGACGTCACAGCTGCTTGCAGGGGCATTATCTCCTACACCATACAGGTTTAGGAGATATTCATTTTACCCAGGTAAGCCTCATTATAGGCCTACCTATAGGTAAAAATCCCTTTGGAGGGGATACAACCACTTTAATAACTACACCAATTTTCATTTTCATTTTATTTTATTAGATTTTTGGTAGCTACAGCACCTTGAAAAAAGTATTCATACCCTTTGACATTTTCCACATTTTGTCATGTTACAACCAAAAAGGTAAATGTATTTTATTGGGATTTTATGTGATAGACCAACAAAAACTGGCACATAATTGTGAATTGGAAGGAAAATAATACATGGTTTTCAACATTTTTTACAAATCAATATGTGAAAAGAGTGGTGTGCATTTGTATTCAGCCCCCTTTACTCCGCTACCCCTAACTAAAATCTAGTGGAACCAAATGCCTTCAGATGTCACCTAATTAGTAAATAGAATCCATCTGTGTGTAATTGAATCTCAGTAAAAATAAAGCTGTTCTGTGAAGCCCTCAGAAGTTTGTTAGAGAACCTTCGTGAACAAACAGCATCATGAAGGCCAAGGAACACACCAGACAGGTCAGGGATAGAGTTGTGGAGAAGTTTAAAGCAGGTTTAGGTTATAAAAAAATATCCCAAGCTTTGAACATCTCACGGGGCACTGTTCAATCCATCATCTGAATATGGAAAGATTATGGCACAACTGCAAACCTACCAAGACATGGCCGTCCACCTAAACTGACAGACCGGGCAAGGAGAGCATTAATCAGAGAAGCAGCCAAGAGGCCCACAAATGGAATGGAAGAGTGGCAAGAAGAAAGCAATAATAAGTTCCGTTTGCAGTATGCAAGAAGCCAAGTGGGGGACACAGAAAATATGTGAAAGAAGGTGCTCTGGTCAGATTAGACCAAAATTGAAAACTGCACATCAATCTGAACACACCATCCCCACCGTGAAACATGAGGTTCACCTTCCAGCAGATCGACCCTAAACAGACATCCAGAGCTACAATGGAATGGTTTATATTAAAGCATATTCATGTGTTAGAATGGCCCAATCAAAGCCCAGACCTAAATCCAATTGAGAATCTGTGGCAAGACTTGAAAATTGCTGTTCACAGACGCTCTCCATCCAATATGACAGAGGTTGGGCTATTTTGTAAAGAAGAATGGGCACAAATGTCACTCTCTAGATGTACAAAGCTGGTAGAGACATCCCCCAAAAAAGACTTGCAGCTGTAATTGCAGAGAAAGGTGGTTCTACAAAGTATTGACTCCGGGGGGCTGAATACAAATGCACCCCACACTTTTCACAGATTTGTAAAAAAAATAAATAAATAAAAACACACCACATACATTTATCATTTTCATTCCCCTTCACAATTATGTGACACGTTGTGTTGGTCGATCACATAAAATCCCAATAAAATACGTTTTTGGTTGTAACATGACAAATGTGGAACATTTCAGGGGGTAAGAACACTTTTTCAAGGCACTGTAACACTATCTGGCACATAAGCCATATACCAGTTGCTGCGCGCATATACCTATATTGTTCATATCACAATTTCCCTGCTGAGTGAGGTGTACAATGGCAACCAGTCTGTGTATCCATCAGTGCTGTGCTGGCTTTGCATTTGTTTGCTTTACTTGTGGGTAACTTTAGGCTACTTTCACACTGAGTCGCTTTACAGGCGCTATTTAGCTAAAAATAGCACCTGTAAAGCGACTCAAAAGTCAACCCTTATTCACCCCAACGTGAACATCTAGGTGATCCTAGAAAAAGTTCACTGCCCCCCCAGCCCTCTGGGACATGTCACAGGCATCAGGAGAAAAATCAGGGGTGAACCGTGCTCAGTCCTGAATCCACAGGCTGGGTGCTCAGACTCTAGATGTCCCCCTCACATTGCAAATCCATATGTATGTACAAATAGCCGGCACTCCATCTCATACAAATGGTTTATTGAAGGTGCATCAAGGGTACAGCAAAGCAGATGCATTTTGTCGTCAAGCGCCTTGGTCACTGCTCAGGAGGCTATAGTACCATTCACAGAGCGAAGCACAGTTTGCACTTGTGCCGTGGGGACCCAACTGTGAAGATGCCAGGAGTCAACATGGCGGCACCTAAGATGTGAAGACCGGTAAAGAACTGGTCCAGGTGAGGGCGGCACAGGATTCCAGGACTAGTAAGTGTCGGTTTATTAAAAGGTCAGCAGCTACAGTATTTGTAGCTGCTGACTTTTTTTTTTTTTAAATGACCCAATATTCTCTTTAACCACTTCAGCCCCGGAAGGATTTCACACTTTAGGACCAGAGCACTTTTTGCGATTTGGCATTGCATCGCTTTAACTGACAATTGTGCGATCATTGCATCCTTTTTTTTTGTGGTATTTGATCACCTCTGCGTCATTTCTGATCGCCGCTATAAAAAAAAAAGAGCGACAGTTTTGCAAAAAATAAAGAAAATAAAAAAACACAATTTCTTACTTTTTGCTAAAATACAAATCCAAAAAAATATATATATATAAAATCATTTTTTTTCCATTGGTTTTGGCTGATTTATATTCTTCCTATTTTTGTTACAAAAAATAAAAAATAAAAAGGGAAATCAGCTTTTATTGCTGGGTTTGCGCAAAAGTTGCCGCATTTACGAAAGATGAGAATTCATTTCTGGGTTTTTATTTTTTGTACTAGTAATGGTGGCGATCTGCGATTTTTAGCGGTACTGTGATATTGCGTCGGACATGTTGGACCATTTTGACACTTTTTTTGGGACCATTGGCATTTATACAGCGATCAGTGCTATAAAAATGCACTGATTACTGTGTAAATGCCATTGGCAGTGAAGGGGTTAACCTGGAGGGGGCTCTCTAAGGATTAACTGTGTTCCCTCCGTGTGTTCTAACTGTATGGGGGTTGGGCTGGCAGGGGGTGGAGAGTGATCAAGGCTTTCATATACAGGAAGCCTGTGATCACAGCCCTTTCCCCTCTGTCAGAACGGAGATCCTTGTTTACTTACACGGACCTCCGTTCTTTCACTGCGGCGGGGGTCATCGCGGGTAGCCGGTGGAGATCGAATCCGCCCTACCCGCTCCCTGGCCCGCCCCGGAACACAGTGAGCGCCCGGGCGCGTCTCCGGCGGCACCCGCGCTCTCAATGCTAGTTATTGCGGCTGCCGTCAGGTGACGGTGTTTCGCGATAAAGAACCACTTTTTCGCCGTCACGCTGCGGCCGGCGGTTGGCAAGTGGTTAATGTGCTAGTGATTGATTGGTGAGACACATTGGAAAGTCTTCAGCTGCTTTTGTGCTCTGCTAGGTTTCTGGTGCATCTCTGCACCTTTGAGGAAGAATTGGTTACCTCCAGAAAGACCATCCATTGTTACCTTTAGCAGAGACCATACAAATACTGTACATTGTTACCTTTAGCAGAGACCGTACAAATACTGTACATTGTTACCTTTAGCAGAGACCATACAAATACTGTACATTGTTACCTTTAGCAGAGACCGTACAAATACTGTACATTGTTACCTTTAGCAGAGACCGTACAAATACTGCACATTGTTACCTTTAGCAGAGACCGTACAAATACTGTACATTGTTACCTTTAGCACCATACAACTACATATCAAAGTTTTTACGTATGCAAACAGCACAAAAAGAAACAGTGCACCATTTCCCCCAGGAAAGGTATTAGGCTTTTCAAAGCATTTTCAAAAGAAACAAGTCAATAAATGTAGTGCAAGTGGCCAAGTAAAAAATATATTTTTTAAATCCTATATACATTCTACATTTTCTACGTGGTGACTCCAGCTGTCTCATACCATCATGAATGGTATATATGTGTGCATGAGTCGAGCAGGATTATGGAGGCACAATGCCAGGTCCTAGTATGTGCACATATTATGGTCGCTTTTTAAAAAAAAACGAATACACCCAGTAACGACTTATCCAAACACAACCACCTGTAACTAAACAGAGAAAGTATTATGAGCATAAATATACATAAATAATTCAATTTGCCTGGGAGCAATACACTCATATGGTAACTCAGAATGATGAAATGAGAGAGAAAGGCACTAAAGACAAAGA
>BLSH010354056.1:0-11112 GCA_018402905.1 Glandirana rugosa | reverse complement strand
CCTGAGTGGACGATGCCATTGTATTTTTAATTATTTTTACAATTTCACTTAAAAACATAGAAAAGTGACGGCAGAAAAAGACTGGAGTAGTCCATCGAGCCTGCCCCTTATTATTTTTTTTACTTTACTAATTTTTTTTTTTTTTTTTTACTAATTTTTTTTTTTTGTAATCAACCCTGTTGGGGGGCTTTGGTGAGATGTCAGGGGTCTAAACAGACCCCCAACATCTCCCCTTTGAGACAGGGAGAAAGGGGCTGAGGATGGAGATTCCCCAGTCCCTTTCTCAGCAGCCTCAGCTGCACTGAAGATGAATGAAGAGGAGACAGCAGCTCCTCTCCATTCATATACTGAGACATCGTAAACACAGTTTACAATGCTCAGTTATGAATGGACTGAGTCACTGACTCTGTCCATTCAGAAAAGGAAGGAGCCGATAAATGACAGATTTACCAACTCATTCCTCCGCTCTCCATCCTGAACATTCCCAGGACAAAGGGAGAACCGGAGGAGGACAGAGGGGATCGGAGGAAGACAGAGGGGATCGGAGGAAGACAGAGGGGATCGGAGGAAGACAGAGGGGATCGGAGGAAGACAGAGGGGATCGGAGGAAGACAGAGGGGATCGGAGGAAGACAGAGGGGATTGGAGGGGGGGGGGGGGGCCAGAGGAGTACAGATGAGGACTGGAGGGAAGGGGGACTGGAGAACATGGAGTTGGACACGGGAACCGGAGGAGGGGGGGGGGGGTCTGAGAGTAGCACAGAGTAGGATACAGAGACACTCTCCCTGTGTGGCTTTCAATAAAGCAGCTGAATGCCGCAGAAGGGAAATTGCTGATTGCAATTTCCCCCACCGCCACACCGATCATCCCCGAGTGTCCCTGTATCCTCCCCTCTGTGTCCTCCTCTGTGCTACTAAGCCCCCTGCCCCTCCTCCGGTCATCCCAGAGAGTCCAGGTATCGGATTGGGCATCAGGAGCATTTGCACAAGTACTCATGCAAATGCTCAGTATCAGTACCGATACCAATACTACTATCGGTATCGGGACAACCCTACTATAGAGCACCTCAGTGTACTTGCTTCAGTCCAGCTAATTATCTATGTGCACCCCCAGATACTTGTAACTCTCTACTACAGGGGTCAACAACCCTTTTTCCACTTAAGGGCCAGATTCAATGTATGCATGCATGAAGGGGTGCATTCTCCTGCTAATAAATGAAGAGAACATTACACAGCCCCCGCACCTCTAGCCATCTTTACATTGCACAGCCCCCTGCACCTCTGGACCCCTTTACATTACACAGCCCCTGTATATCTGGACCCATTTACATTACAAAGCCCCCCTGTACATCACACAGCCCCCCCAGCGTTGTAAGCACAGAGGGCTGGGGCACTTTCAATTTTTTTATTTTTTACACTGTCCCTTTGAAAAAAAAAATAAAAAATGTTATCACTTTCATTGCTATCAAAAGTAATGCAAACATTCCTTGTGACAGTAAGGCAGTAACATGTACTCTTTATGGAAGGTTCTGGAGTCTATAAGACCCCAAATCACTCCTTTACACTTAAAGCGGTTGTCTACCCTTTGGGGACACGTTTACCTACAGGTAAGCCTATAATAAGGCTAACCTGTAGGTAAAATTTATATTTCCTAAACCTTTATGGCTTAGGAGATATTGCCCCTCCAAGCAGCTGCGGCCTCACCGCGCATGCGCCGTTTATGTCCCGGCGCAAGCGCTGTGATGCCCCGGCAAAGGCCCGGTGCATAGTGCTGGAGATTGCCGGAAAGACGGGCTCCCACGCGCTCCGTCCAGTCACAGTAATGGAGCAGCGTACCCGGAAGCAAGATCTGGGGGGAGATGTCCGCTCCCTCAGAGAGGCCCGAGCAGTCAGATCTTCGTTTCAGGGTGAGTATTTCATAATGAGCTAGTATGCGGCATACTAGCTCATTATTCTATTGTCTTGCAGGTTTTTTTTTTTTTGGGTTTTTTTTTTTTTTAACAGGGTAGAAACCGCTTTAAAAGCATTCAAAACGCCAAGTTTGGCTGTTTTTACTGCTGTATTTTTTTTAAATGAGGTGCCTTTAAGTCATCTGTAAACCAGAAGTGATGTCATGACATCGCTTCCAGGTTACTAGATCCGAGACCAGATCAAAGCTGATGCCTGTGTATCGACACAACCAGCAACCCGACAAATGTTGTAACGGAAGTGATGTTCCGTTGCCGCCATCTTGCTATACCCAGCACTCGTCCACAGTAAGGATAGAGTGAGGAGGCGGGAAGCGGACATCTTCTTACACCCACCGGAGTTTATTATTTCACGCTTATTTCTAACAGTAAACTCAACTTATATAGCGAAATATAGTAGTTGCAAATCCGTCTCACTGTTTTCATGTTCAATTGTAAAAGCAGCGGTGTATTGTCACATTACCAAAGCGGTCAGATCGCCAGGCTTGCCGCTGCTTTTAAAATTGAACATGAAAACAGTGTCACATATTTCAAAATACTCTATTTCATGATGTAAGCTCCGTTTACTGTTAAAAATTGTCTGAAATTAAAAACTCCAGTGGGTGTAAATAGATGTCCACTTGCCGCCTTCTCACTGTATCCTTACTGCAAAGAATTGCGGGGTGTAGCAAGATGGCGAGGACGGAACGTCACTTCCATTACCACATTTGTCGGGTCACCTATTGTGCCGAAACACCTGCTTTGTTCAGGTCTCCAGCCAGCAGGCGGACATGGGATGGGAGAGCCCAGGCGAGCCGCAGGAGGGGGGACGTCCCCTACTGCTGCTTGGGATAACAGCCAAGCAGCTTCTTAGTCGCATCGGTTGTTATCCCAAAAAGGCCGATCATCGGATCTATAAGGTGGTACCGCGGGGTGATGCCTGCAGCATATTTGGTCGGTATGAAGGGGTTAAAATGTCCGCAGGCGGGGTGCACGTGACGGGCCGGACATTTAGCGGCGACGGGTCGGGTGCAGCCCACGGGTTGTAGGTTGCTGACCCCTGCTCGGATGGAGACAGGGGGTGGGGGGGTCACCAGTGCCTTCCTCCTTCTCAAATCCACAATAAGCGCCTTTGTTTTTTCCCATTTAGATACAGATGATTATACTACATATTTCTAAGACCCCTTTCACACTGGGGCAGTTTTCAGATGTTTTAGCGCTAAAAATAGCGACTGTAAAGTGCCTGAAAACTGCCTCCCCAGTGTGAAAGCCCAAGTGTTTTCACACTGGGGCGGTGCGCTTGCAGGACGGGAGAAAAAAAGTCCTGCGAGCCGTATCTTTAGAGCGGTTTGGGAGCGCTGTATACACCGCTCCTCCACCACCCCTGTCCATTGGAATAAATGGGCAGCACTTCTGAAGCGCCTGAAAAGTGCCAGGAAGAACACCCAGCATATGCTGCATGTACGGGTACCCAGGGTGGATAAAAAAATCAATGATATTTTTTTTCTTTAAAGTCAAATAAATCAGATTTTTTTTTGATTTTTATCAAATTCATTTCAATAAAATACTTTTGGAGTAAAAATCTATCTAAAGATAGTTTTCTATTTAACCACTTCCACACCGCGTGCAGTATATTTACTGCGGCAGTATGGAGCTGTCTCGAAAATCGCCGTAAATAGACGGCGATTTACGGACACGCAGTTAGGGGGCGCGAGCACACCGCCAGCGGCGCGCGCTCATGCCCGCTGCACTCTGGAGGAGTATGCCCGCGGCCCGATGTCCGCCGGCGAGCCACGATGAGCTGCCAGAGGGAAAGAACAGTAAACATGGCGGTTCCCCGCTCTGACAGGCGGCATGTAAGAGATCTACTGCTCCCTGTCACTGGGATCAGTTAGATCTCTTATGCCCCTGACAGCCCAGCCCCCACACAGTTAGACCCAAGTTAGCCCTAGATCTCCCCCAGCAGGTTAACCCCCCTCCCTGCCAATGACATTTATACAGTAATCAGTGGATATTTAAATTTCTGATCACTGTATAAACGTCATTGGTTCCAAAAAAGTGTCAAAAATGTCTGACATGTCTGCCCCAATATCGCAGTCCCGAAAAAATTTGCAGATTGCCGCCATTACTAAAAAAAAAAAAAAAAAAAAAAAAATTGTAAAAAAAAAGAAGAATGAATTCTCATAGTTAGTAAACGCGGTAACTTTTGCGCAAACCAATCAATAAATGCCGATTGCAATTTTTTTTACCAAAACTATGAGGAAGAATATAAATCGGCCAAAACCGATGAATACATTTTTTTTTTATATTTTTATATTTTTTTTTTGGATTTGTATTTTAGCAAAAAAGAAATGACGCAGATGTGATCAAATAGCACCAAAAGATAGCTCTATTTGTGGGGAAAAAAGGATGAAGGTACAATGTCGCACGCCCGCGCAATTGTCAGGTAAAGCGGCGCAGTGCCAAATCGCAAAAAGTGCTCTGGTCCTACAGTGGGAAATCCTTCCGTGGCTGAAGTGGTTAAAATACATGAAGCATTTAGTTTATTCAGCATGAAATGGAGCTTAGTTATGGAGCATGAGGCTGTATATTCTGCAATATTTACATTTTTTGTAAACTCATTCAATCAATCCAAGCTCTGCAAGCTGAGATAACATGCACTGCATTGATGCATTCACACAATTTCACACTAACCATGAGATAAAACAAACTTCAGGAATATTCCTTTATCCCATTGTTTTACAAATCTATGTACACTATAAACTGTATGATTGAATCGGTTCTGATATCGCTGTTTTACTAACCTGACAGCTTATTATTCCAAATAGGAAACCTTCATTTTGTTTGCAAATATTAAAGATTCTAAGAGCAAGAATAAGTCCTTACATTTAAAGAGCACCTGTCATTTCAGATCCATCATGGCAGCGCCTGTTAGCGGGCATCCACTCACCTGCTGCCGCCATGCCCCTCACCTTGTTGTGTCACTGCCGCATCACCAGCTGTCCCATTAAAGTGAATGGGACTGTCGGTGAGTCAACAACAGGTCAGAGGAGGAGCCGCTGCGGGACAGAGGTGACAGTTGCTCTTTAAATGTAAGGACTCATTCTTGCTCTTAGAATCTTTAATATTTGGAAACATAATGAAGGCTTCCTATTAGAGCTGCACGATTAATCGTATTAAAATCGCGATCTCGATCTACCCCGCGATCTCCATTGGGCATTACCACGATTTTCAGTGCAGTTAATGGGGTCCAACTTGTGGGGCGACTCAGCGCGACTTGACAGTAATAAAAGTCAATGCAAGTCGCCTGAAGTCTTTTCAAGTCGGAGCAACATGAGTCTCAGGGGAGACAGCCAAGTCTGGGCAGAGAGCCAACTTCTGAGTCACAGTTGATACAAAGTAATTACTTCAAAGGCATTGAACTCTGAGTGAACTCCCCTTGTATAGTTGTTTGGTTTAACCATTTAAAGACTCAATCTTTCCTGACACTTGCTGTTTACAAATAAAAATCCATTATTTTGTGCTACAAAAATGACTAAGAACCCCCAAACATTATATTTTTTTTTTTAGCAGAGACCCTAGAGAATAAGATGGCGGTTGTTGCAATATTTTATGTAAATTTTTTTGGAAACAGTGCCGTTAGCCCAATTTTTTTGTATATTTAATATATTACGCCATGAGAATCGTGATCTTTATTAAGCAAAAAAATTGTGATTCTCATTTTGGCCAGAATCGTGCAGCTCTACTTCCTATTTATAATAATAAGCTGTCAGGCTAGTAATACAGCGATATCAAAACCGATTCAGTCATACAGTTTGTAGTGTACATAGAATTGCAAAACGATGGGAAAAATTATGATTCCAATCCAGCCTTTTTATTGGTGATTTAAATCAAATCCACCCTGCGGGTACCAGTACAGCAAAATGCAGGAATGGTCGTTTTATTTTTGGCCCAGGCTTCGGAGATGCTGCAAACAGCTTACAGGTATGGAAATTATATTAAGCAGCATTTTTCAAAGCTACAGTTTTAAATGACTGACCCTCCCTTCCCTGACGGCATAATCAATTTCATACAAACGGTAAACCCAGCCTTCGCCCACCCATACCCATTGATGAGAGCAGCAGCTGGACATCTCATATCATTGAGAGACGTACAGAAGAAGATGTTTAAATCATTTGTTCCCATCTACTTGTTAATGAAGAAAAAGGATTAATAATGTTGGTTGCTCCCCGATTTTAATAAAATATTGAAAACATGAAACAAAATACACACATATAATATATATATATATATATATATATATATATATATATACCGTATATATATTTATAGAAATGTTACAAAGGCCCTGCTAGTGAGCGGAAGGAAGGATTTCTGCATAGCCGAGAGAAAGCGTTAATCCCTATCCTCAGATCCTGCCTGCCCAATACTATTACACATGACGTGTGTGCAAAATGACTACCTTCATCCTATAGAGACTGCCCAATACTATTACACATGACGTGTGTGCAAAATGACTACCTTCATCCTATAGAGACTGTCCAATACTATTACACATGACGTGTGTGCAGAATGACTACCTTCATCCTATAGACTGCCCAATACTATTACACATGACGTGTGTGCAGAATGACTACCTTCACCCTATAGACTGTCCAATACTATTACACATGACGTGTGTGCAGAATGACTACCTTCATCCTATAGACTGCCCAATACTATTACATATGACGTGTGCGCAGAATGACTACCTTCATCTTATAGACTGCCCAATACTATTACACATGACGTGTGTGCAGAATGACTACCTTCATCCTATAGAGACAGCCCAATACTATTACACATGGCGTGTGTGTGCAGAATGACTACCTTCATCCTATAGAGACAGCCCAATACTATTACACATGACGTGTGTGCAGAATGACTACCTTCATCTTATAGACTGCCCAATACTATTACACATGACGTGTGTGCAGAATGACTACCTTCATCCTATAGAGACTGCCCAGGACTCCAGGATAACATCGACAACTTACAGGAACTAGGCTGAGATCATGGATGGCACATTGATTATCATCATCCTGGACTGACACTGATCGGTCATGCATACAATGAATGGTGCAAGGATCTGCCATTCTGATTGCTACAACATTACATTACATACACAAGATTGCACACCAGATTTTGTCTCTGAACATCACACACTACTATACAGTAGATGGTTACTTTGTACACAATTACAGCTGTACTGATAAAGCAGGGTCAGTGATTTCATGATGTAACAATGTTACACAATCCTGGTTTTCTATGGCATAGTTCACACCAGTGCTTGCAGTTCTAGAAAAAAGAACATGCTGCATTTTTCCTACACAGAACTGTACTGGAACCAGGGTGGATAAAAATCAATGATTTTTTTTTATTTAAAATCATTTTTTATTATTTTTTTTTATCAACTTTATTTAAAAAAAAAGCTTCTGGAGTAAAAAAAAATATATATATATATCTAAAGATAATTTTCCATTAAAGATACATTAATAATTTAGTTTATTCAGCATGAAATGGAGTTTAGTTATGTAGCATGAGGCTGTATATTCTGCAATATTTACATTTTTGGTAAACTCATTCAGTGAATCCAAGCTCTGCAAGCTGAGATAACATGCACTGCATTGATGCATTCTCACAATGTCACAGTAACTGAGATAAAACAAAGTTAAGGAATATTCCTTTATCCCATTGTTTTACAAATCTATGTACATTGCAAACTGTATGACTGAATCGGTTCTGATATCGCTGTTTTATTAACGTGACAGCTTAATATTCTAAATGGGAAACCTTCATTTTGTTTGCAAATATTAAAGATTCTAACTACCAGCAAGAATAAGTCCTTACATTTAAAGAGCACCTGTCATTTCATATCCATCATGGCAGCGCCTGTTAGTGGGCATCCACTCACCTGCTGCCACCATGTCCCTCACCTTGTTGTGTCACTGCCGCATCACCAGCTGTCCCATTAAAGTGAATGGGACTGTCGGTGAGTCAATAGCGGGTCAGAGGAGGAGCCGCTGCGGGACAGAGATGACAGCTGATCTTTAAAAATTATGATTTAAATCAAGCCTTCTTACTAGGGATTTAAATTATGATTTAATTATTTAATCAACTTGATTTAAATCAAATCCACCGATGACTGGAACATGGTAAAATGCATTAAAAACGCACCTACACACATCAAAAATGTACCCCGGTACTGTGAAAAAAACAGCATCTGGAACGTATCAAAAATGCACCGCAACACATCCAAAACGCGCACGCGGAAACTCATCCGGAACAGATCTGGAGGACATTTCTGTGGTGTGAATTTGCCCTTAAATAGGGTGCAGGGTAAGGGTCGGTCCACCCCACAGAAAGGCAGTCTGGATACATTTCTGCATGCACATTTACATGCCGTTTTGGTGCGTTCCAGATTCGTCTTTTCTTACTATATAATTTTCTTTGTTTTCCTTGTTTTGGGTAATGCATTCTTTTTTTGTTGTTGTTGTTGTTGTTTTCCTTGTTTTGTTTTTTCTCTCTCCTGGAGCCAGTGGACTTCACTCTGACATTTATGCAAAGGCGTTTTTACCTTGCAATATTGTAAGTGTGATTTTATTCTTTTTATCAATAAATGGAACATTCTACACTATATTGGTTCTCTCTCCTATGTAGGAGAACCCCAAAGGAAGAGTTACAAGAAGTGTCATCCCATCTCCTTTCTCACCAGTGCACAAGCTGGATGGACCCACAGGCAGTACTGCTAAGGGGTCCATTGGTTCTGATGAGTAATCACAAAGGGTGAAGCACTGACCACATGCGTGAAGTTTGGAGCACTGAGCACTTTATGAGGAAACAAACGTGTTCGGGACTGGTTTTTATTCAATATGGACTTTCACTGGCTACATGCTTGTCACTGAGTTTTTTCAGAATTTATAATATATGAATTGCGTTTCATGGATCAACACTGGCTACATGCTTGTCACAATTTATTGTTGTTTTAAATCTATTGATCTGTTTTGTATTATTTATATGTTGTTGAGCACTTGCACTTTATGATTTAGGGTGCTATATTGGGTAATTGTGCTGTAGTTTGCGTTTTTCATTTTCTGACAATTTGACATGAACAGCAGCAATTAGAACATTTTATCAGATATAGGTATTGGCATATCCAGCGCGGGTTATTTATTTATTTATATTTTTTTTTACATTTTTTTCGGTTTTCTTCTTTTTTTTTTTTTTGTGTAATGCATTTTTGTTAAAATGTTTCTTTGTTTTCCTTATTTTGTTTTTGCTTTTTTTTTTTTATAATTATAATACAAGATTTATATAGCGCCGACAGTTTGCGCAGCGCTTTACAATATTAGGTGTATGGTGTAAAGCATTTTTTAAAAATTTTTCTTTGTTTTCCTTGTTTTGTTTATTATTTTTTATTTATTTTTTTGGTGTTTGGTGTAATGCATTTTTTTTTAATTTTTCTTTGTTTTCCTTGTTTTGTTTATTATTTTTTATTTTTTTTGTGTTTGGTGTAATGCATTTTTTAATTTTTTCTTTGTTTTCCTTGTTTTGTTTATTTATTTATTTATTTATCTATTTTGGTGTATGGTGTAATGCATTTATTTTTTTACATTTGTTTTATGTGTGTGTAATACGTTTTAATTCTTTTTTCCACATCCCAGTACAGTAAAAATGCAGCATGTTCTACTTTTGTTGACTGTATTGGAACACACTGCTCTGGTGTGAACCCGGCCCTAAGGTCTCTAACATGTTTCTTGCATAGCTGCCCCTAAAGTTGGACTATAGGTAAAACCTTTTTCTTCTCCCCATTTTACAGAGTATTGTCATCTGTGTCCCATTGAGGAAATGTCCCTTCACGTCCTGTCCCATAGCCAAAACAGGAAGTGAGAGGAAATCTCAGCTGTCACTAGCACTGTGTCTTCACTAATTTCCCCTCTATTACGGTTCACAGGGCCAAAGTTTTCTTTTCCTTTCACTTTCATTAATAAGGCCGTCCTTGATATTAATTGGACCCTGGGCGGACATTTTCTTGGACCCTCCCAAATTCACTTATCAACTATTTGTGGGCAGTATAGGCTCAAGTGGGAGCTGCGTTGGGCCCCACAACAATGATTGGGCCCTGGGCGGCTGCCCCTTTTGCTCTGTGCTAAAGACAGCCCTGTTCATTAATAATGGTAAGCAGGACGCAGAGAGGATGGATCTCCCCAATGGGGACACAGATAGCAATAAAAACCTGACAGGTCTTCTAACCCCTCTCCACAATAGAAGATAAAAGTTCTGCCTTTAGTTATGTTTGTCATTACACCAATGAAAGTCAAAGGGACTGTGCCACAACCCCATGCCAAATATGCAGTTTAATGTTTAATCTCCCTTGGGATAAAAAAAAAAAAACAGATGTTTACCAAGCAGCAGTATTGTCTCCTGATAACCAGCTGTGGACTGATCTGAAAAGTGATCCACTGCAGATTGCTTTCCAGAGCCTACTGCTCATGTGAAAAAGCCTAAGAGTCAAAAATGTAATATACTGCAGCTCATCAATCATTAGGTGTGGTGGCTGCGTTAGTTTCTAGACTTAGGCTTTCCCCCCCCCCCTATCTGTTTTCACCTGGTGATCCTGCCAATAACACATTTCCTGGATGAAGTGGCACCTTTAGACAGCAGCATTAGCAGTCTGTGGGGAGGGGAGTGGTAGATGTACTAGCAGATTTAAGTACACTAACACATTGAAACCAAATTCCACCTTGCACTTTATAAGCAGTTACAGCAACATTTGGGATAAAGGTTTTACATAAATGAAAAAAGCTGATTGTTGTAAGCCACCCTGTCAGTGTTAAATGGTTTGTCTCAACTGTCTAACTGTTATATCTGCAGGACAGCTTGTTCTGTTGAAACACAACAAACTTACTGGCCAGATCACCAGGTGAAAATAAAGGAAAGAAAGTCCTTCAAAAAACAAATGCAGCCATCATATCCAAGAATTGGTAAGCTGCGCTATAATAAATGTTTGCTTTCGGATTTAATAACACTTAAAATCAGAAATCTTCCCCCTAGATTTACTCTAAAAAGAAATATAGTTGCATCATTGTATGGAGTGCTGCCATCCTATGGTCACTGATGTGTACTACA
>BLSH010354036.1:104770-122101 GCA_018402905.1 Glandirana rugosa | reverse complement strand
GTATAAATGCCAATGGTCCCAAAAAAGTGTCAAAATGTTCCGACATGTCCGCCGCAATATCGCAGTACCGCTAAAAATCGCAGATCGCTGCCATTACTAGTAAAAAATAAAAAAAAAATAAAAACCCCAGAAATTAATTCTCATCATCCGTAAACGCAGCAACTTTTAAGCAAACCAATCAATAAACGCCGATTGCAATTTTTTTTACCAAAAATATGAGGAAGAATATAAATCGAACAAAACCGATAGAAAAAAATGTTTTTTTATATATATTTTTTTGGATTTGAATTTTAGCAAAAAGTAAGAAATTTGGGTTTTTTTGCAAAATTGTCGCTCTTCTTTTGTTTATAGCGGCGATCAGAAATGACGCAGCGGTGATCAAATACCACCAAATGAAAGCTCTATTTGTGGGAAAAAAAGGACGCAAATTTCGTTTGGGTACAACGTCGCACGACCACGCAATTGTCAGTTAAAGTGACGCAGTGCTGAATCGCAAAAAGGGCTCTGGTCCTAAAGTGGGAAATCCTTCCGGGGCTGAAGTGGTTAAAAAAAAAACACTGTGTGCAAGTCTACCTAGAAGAATTGCTGCCGTTTTGAAGGCAAAAGGTGGTCACCCCAAATATTGATTGGATTTCTCTTCTGTTCATTTACTTTCCATTTTGCTAATTGATGAAAATAAACTAACACTTCTATTTCTGAAAGCATTACTAATTTACAGCATTTTTTTCACACCTGCCTAAGGCCCCTTTCACACTGGGGCTGGCGGACGGTAGCGGTAAATCCCCGCTAGTTTCAGCTGTTATGCAGGTGGGTGCGCAGCACTTTTAATCCCCCACAAGGGATTAAAACAGGGTTAAAAGTGCCGGAGCAACGCGCTACCGAGGTGGTGTGCAGCCGCTTCGGAAGCGCTGTCCATTGTTTTCAATGGGCAGGGGCGGTGGAGGAGCGGTATATCACCGCTCACCGCACCACCCCAAAGATGCTGCTTGCAGGACTTTTTGTAACGTCCTGCAAGCGCACCGCCCCAGTGTGAAAGCACTCTGGCTTTCACATTGGGGTGGGTGGGGAGTGATTTTTGAGGCACTTTACAGGCGCTATTTTAAGCTAAATAGCACCTGTAAAGCGCCTCAGTGTGAAAGGGGTCTTAAACATTTGCATATATATACACAACAGGTTTTGCACTGGTATAGGGATGCCCCATTTAAGACTTCTAATTCCATTGCACTTCATACTGGGAGATAAGATATTTTGTATTGCTAATCTATCGCATACATAAATGCAGCCCATTATCCATGGGGGGTGCTTACAGTTTCCAGTGATTTTTTTATATGCTTTAATTTTTTTTCCAAGAATTGAAAAAAATAAATTGTTGCAGTAACTGCTAAAACGCGTTATCTGGAGTTGGGCTTTGATTTGTTGTTTTGCTTTCTTGTTCATCTAAGAATTGCCTGTCCACAGGCTGACAACGCTGCTGTGCAATTTCAATGCAGTTTTGTCACCCTGGTAAAGGAGAAGGTAGAAAAATAATAAATCTATTGGCAGGATCGACAGGTAATAAAACGGCTACAGGCAGACTTTTATGTTAGCGAAGGTGGCAGACCGCATCAATTATGTATTTTATTTTGTCCATAGCTACACTTCAAATCAGAATATGGCACCAGCTATAGCAATAGGGAGACCCAGGAGCAGAATCTGTTGGGCCGATTAATGACTCACTGGATTGTGTCCAACAAACAACCTATCACTGATATGGGAGGAATCAGCCCTTAATGCGGAATTCCAGGCAAAATCTAACTAAGCTTAAGTCTAAGTCTAAGTCTAAGTCTAAGTCTACTCCCACTCCCATTCTAAGACTATTCTATCTACCCTGTAAAGGAAAAGATGCCCATACTTACCTATTCTGAAGTGGCTCTGGCCCGGTCACATGATCAGGTCCCAGCACTGGCTTCAGGGGAGAGAAGGGACAGCCGACAAGAGATTCCCCATAGTAAGCCTATAGGTGACGTCATCGTCTCTGTAGCTCTTGTTGGCGATCTCTCCTCTCCCCTGCAGCTGGCGCTGAAGAGATTATGTGACCGGACTAGAGCGGCTTCAGAATAGGTAAGTACAGAACTCTTTACTTTAAGGGCTCGTTTACACTTTGCTTCAAATCAGGGCATCAGACACGCTTTGTTGAAGCTCTCTTAATGCCGGTCAAAGCTCAGTCACTAAATAAAATGGTTGGCTTACAGTCCTGTTTACACCTTGCTTTGGTTGGTGCTTTGATGAAGTTTCCGTGGGGCTTCGATGAGGCATTGGTGGGGCTTTGATGAAGCTTTGTGGGGCTTCAATGAGGCTTTGTGGGGCTTCAATGAGGCTTTGTGGGGCTTTGGTGGGGCTTCAAGTGAGCTTTGCCATAGACTTCTATGGAGGCTTTGAAGATGCTTTGAAGCACCACTAAAGCTACATGGGGTATAATTTTTGAAGCAAAGCAAACACAAGGTGTAAACAGGACTTTAAGCCAACCATTTTATTTAGTGACAGGGGCTTTAACAAAGCATGTCTGAAGCCTAGTTGAAGCAAAGTATAAACTAGCCGCTAATGTGCGTTGAAGCCGAAGCAAGTGTTAGGGCTCGTTTACACTTTTCTTCAAAGCAAGGCCTTCAGACAAGCTTTGTTGAAGCTCTCTTAATGCCAGTCAAAGCTCCTGTCACTAAATAAAATGGTTGGCTTACAGTCCTACGTTTGCTTCACTTCAGCTTTGGGTCAAAGATTATACCCCATGTAGCTTTAGCCAGGCTTCAAAGCCTCTTCAACGCCTCCATAGAAGTCTATAACAAAGCTTGTTTGAAGCTTGCTTGAAGCACCTGCAGCTTTTCAGAGGCTTTAATTTGGCTTTAGCTTCGCTTTGTTTTGGAGGAATTGAGATATCAACAAACACACAGGGCATCGGCCAAGCTTCAACAAAGCTTCAAAAGAGCCTCATTGAAGCACCACCGAAGCCTCATCAAAGCACCACAAATCCTCATCTAAGCACCACCGAAGCCTCAATGATGCACCACCGAAGTCTCATTGAAGCACCATTGAAGACTCATTGAAGCACCACCGAAACCTCATTGAAGCACCACTGAAGCCTCACTGAAGCACCACCGAAGCCTCATTGAAGCACCACCGAAGCCTCATTGAAGCACCACCGAAGCCTCATCAAAGCACCACCAGAGCCTCAAAAACACATCATTAAAGCTTGTTGAAGCAGTAGGGGCTTTAATGTACGTTGAAGCCAAAGCAAAGTGTAAACGAGCCCTTACAGGGTAGATAAAAGCCTTAGCATGGGGGTTGGAGTCGATTTAGAGTTTGCCTGGAATTCCACTTTAAAGTATAAATTCAAGGAAGCCAGAAGAAAAACCCATGCATCACTACTAAGCACTTTTTAAACACTTCAGCTCTTTAAAAAGCCCATTGAAAAACCGAGCATTGCTTCTATTTAATATCCATTTAATGAATATTCTCCTCAGATATAATCTTATTGTCTGCCTCCAGCAAATGAATGTAAATGGATTCGGTCTTTATTACCTGTAGGGCAGTAGAAGCCAGCTGGGCACTGGAATCCACTATAATCACTGGTGTTCTGTGCACAGTAATAGCCCGCGGGGCACGGTAAGCAATCTTGTTGATGCGTGAGGTTGTTGTACGTCCCTGCTGGGCAGGCGTATGGATGGAAAGTTCCCGCAGGGCAGTGATGACCACGTGGGCAGCCTCCACCTTCTCCCGTGAATGCTGAATGAGACACAGCAAAGGTAATGGAAAACATAAATGCCCTTTGTACATCAACCCAACATCCCAGCTACCCTCCTCAAACCACAGAACATGCATGATCAATCCTAATTCACTAGGAGCCTCTAGGGCAGGGATAAGCAATTAGCGGAGTCCCATCATGCCTCTGCCTCTGGGGGTCATGCTTGTGGCTGTCAGAGTCTTGCTATGCCTCATGGGACTTGTAGTTCTGCAGCATCTGGAGGTCCGATAATCGCATGTCCCTGGTGTAGATTATGAGAGTTCAGAGAGAGAGAGAACTGCCCCAGACGTCTTCTGCTGCCCCACAGAAGCCAATGAGATTCGTCTCTTGCAATGTGGAAATATGAAAGTGAAAAATGGTTTAGTTGGTGTTGGGAGGGCACAAAATAGGGTTTTTCCTTTATAAATGGCGCTGTTTATACCAAATCATTTAAATAATTCAATAAAGATAAAATTTGAATGATCTTTGCAGAATCACCCGGCCACCTTCTATTTTGTAGCACTGTCAGTCATTGTAGGAATGCCTCCTTTTTAAGGCAATTTATTAAATCCTGAATGCAGAACTTGCTGAAGTCTGAAAACTTTATCCAGACATCAAGATGCCAGGGACATCAGAAGCTACCAGAGGGGCCAACCAGGGGAGGGCTGGGGCAGGGGGCAGGGTGGCAATTGCCCCCCAGGCCACCCCAACTTACATTCAAAATGGCTGACGGCCATTGCCCACTGACAATATTTCCTTTTTGTAGAAGAAGTAGGGACCAGGGGCACGACCGCCAACTAACTGCAAGTAGAGGGGGTCGCCCAGGGACGGCCCTACCATGGATGATGTCTATTATAGGAGCTGGTCCAGGAGGCGGGACTTCATATGACAGCGCCCACGCCAGGTAAGCAGGAGATCCCCGCTCTTTGTAATCCAGCAGCTCCCCTCTTTCTGCATTGCAGGCTGCATTCGATGGGCACTGGTGAGGCTGCAGGGTACTGAGGAGGCTGCACTGAAGGGCACTGATCAGGCTGCATTGATGGGCACTGATGAGGCTGCACCTCATTTGTTGCTATTAACATTAAATGATGTTAACACATTGTATCATATTTGTCTTGCTTCATAACATCAATATCTATTATAAAACCAGGTGGGCATGGATGGTGAGCTGATTCAGTGGTTCAATGGACCATTTTACTGGACTTGCCCCCCAGGCCTAAGGCTGCCAGCCCTCCCCTGGGGCCAACACCCTTGGAGGGTCTTATCTTGGAGGACATATCTGATATACATGGGCACTGATGATTGGGTGAATGTGAAGGATCAGCAGGAATCTTGAAGTGCAGAGTTTATAAAACCCTTCGGGGGGATTAGTGGTCTCTTGGCTTGAAACCCGACCACCCCCATCCAATCCAATCCTTACATGTGGAGAATTAGATTTGTGCTATGGAGACCTAAATAGCACAATGTAACAGATATAAGAACAGAGCATTACACAGGGACTCAACAGTTTGTGTTCTCAGATACAGTTCAGTGTATTTCTTAAAAATATTTTGGCTGGATCAACTGAAACTTTATATCTTTGGCCATCAAAAACAGGAATTATTTTCAAATCCTAAAAACAATTATATACACTATATTACCAAAAGTATTGGGATGCCTGCCTTACCACACACATGAACTTTAATGGCATCCCAGTCTTGGTCCCCAGGGTTCAATATTGGGTTGGCCCACCCTTTGCAGCTATAACAGCTTCACCTCTTCTGGGAAGGCCGTCCATAAGGTTTAGGAGTGTCTATGGGAATGTTTGACCGTTCTTCCAGAGGTCAGGCACTGATGTTGGAGAGAAGGCCTGGTACCATACCAAAGGTGTTCTATCAGGTTGAGGCCAGGACTCTGTGCAGGCCAGTCAAGTTCCTCCACCCCAAACCCGCTCAACCCAGTCTTAGTCCGTAGGGATCAATATTGAGTTGGCCCACCCTTGCAGCTATAACAACTTCACCTCTTCTGGGAAGGCCGTCCACAAGGTTTAGGAGTGTCTATGGGAATGTTTGACCATTCTTCCAGATGTAGGATGAGAAGGCCTGGCTCGCAGTCTCCTCTCTAATTCATCCCAAAGGTGTTCTATCGGGTTGAGGTCAGGATTCTGTGCAGGCAGTCAAGTTTCTCCACCCCAAACTCGCTCATCCATGTCTTTATGGACCTTGCTTTGAGCAGTGGCGCACAGTCATGTTGGAACAGGAAGGGGCCATCTCCAAACTCTTCCCACAAAGTTGGGAGCATGAAATTGTCCAAAATGTCTTGGTGTGCTGACGCCTTAAGAGTTCCCTTCACTGGAACGAAGGGGCCAAGCCCAACCCCTGAAAAACAACACCCACACCAAAATACCCCTTCCACCAAATGATTTGGACCAGTGCACAAAGCAAGGTCCATAAATACATGGATGAGTGAGTTTGGGGTGGAGGAACTTGACTGGCCTGCACAGAGTCCTGACTTCAACACCATAGAACACCTTTGGGATGAATAAGAGCAGAGACTGCGAGCCAGGCCTTCTCATCCAACCTCAGTGTCTGACCTCTGGAAGAATGGTCATACATTCCTATAGACACTCCTAAACCTTGTGGACGGTCTTCCCGGAAGAGTTGAAGCTGTTATAGCTGCAAAGGGTGGGCCAACTCCCTATTGAACCCTATGGACTAAGACTGGGAAGCCATTACAGTTCATGTGTGTAAAGGCAGGTGTCCCAATACTTTTGATATGTTAACAGAGAAACAATCAAACTTTCATTACATTTTCATCATTGTGACTGTGAAGGAGAAAAACATTCATTCAAACAAATGTTTACTCATTGGGGGGGATTTACTAAAACTGGTGCACACATAACCTGGTGTAGCTGTGCCTAGCAACCAATCAAATTGTAACTTCAGCTTGTTCTATTAAGCTTTGACAATAAAACCTAGAAGCTGATTGGTTACTGTGTATGGCTGCCCCAGATGTGCCCCGGTTTTAGTACATTTCTCACAGATTCAGCTTACCTTCTCCGGTGGGTGCCGGGGAGGACACCCCAAGGGTACAGTAGTACCCTGCCAGGCAAAGTCCAGTAGGTGCCGACTGCCCGACAGAGCCGCAGTAATAGCCAGGGGGGCAGGGGGTACACTGGGAATCGGCACTCAGGTGCAATCTAATGATAGAAAGATTATTTGTACAGCATAAGAGTCATAAATGACTTTACAATCATTTTCATGTTCAATACTGACCGGTCTGAGAAAGTGCCGTATGGACATGGAATAGGCAGGCCGGTGCCCGGAGGACAGAAGTGACCAAGTGGACAAGGACCTCCAAAACTTCCATTGCTGCTACCAGAAGGGTTACTGACCAGCGAACCTAGGAAGATGGTGACATTGACTCAACATCCACATTTTATGCTGGGCCCACAAAACATCTCTGGGGCCAAGTCACAGCCCCCCGAAATCACAGGCTGCTTTCTCTGAAGGAGAACCCCAACCAAAACTTTTAGCTGATTTGAATTGGGTGGAAAAGAATTAAAACCTCATTGTCTTTGGGATAGAAGGCAGAGGAATCTGTCCATTAGGCTCGTGCAATTTGCTTCCTTCCGAATTGAGTTTTTACCGAATTTTAACAAAATTCGGCAATTCGGACGAATTCCAAATTTTCAATTTCCGATTTTTTTCTGAATCGCGGTAATTTGGCAATTGCAGTAATTCAGAAATTTGCGGTAATTCGGCAGTTGCGGAATCTGCAGTAATTCGGAGATTCGGCAGTCGGAACAGCTGAAAATCCGAAATTTGGAAATTCAGAAATTCGGAAATCTGAAAATTCAAAAATAACTAAGAACATTTGAGATAATAATAATAAATAACGATTAAATTATAGGTATTGGAATTTCCTTGAAAATTTGGCTGTTAGTGAACTTAAATATGAAATTTATCACTAATAGCCATATTTTCAAGAAAAATTCCAATACCTATAATTGAATAGTTATTTATTATTATTATCTCAAATGTTGTTTCTTATTTCCGGATTTCGGAAATTCAAAAATAAGAAAGAACATTTGAAATCAAAATAAATAACTATTAAATTATACGTATTGGAATTTTATTGGAAATTTGGCTGTTATTGAACTTAAATTTGAAATTTATCACTGACAGCCATGTTTTCAAGGACATACCAATACATATAATTTAATAGTTATTTATTATTATTATTTCAAATGTTCTTTTTTATTTCCGAATTTCGGAAATTCGAAAATAAGAAAGAACATTTGAAATAATAATCGCTTATTATAATTTTAAGTTGAATTAAATTTGATATAAAATAAAGAAAACAAAAAAAAAAAGGAATTTTTCAGCCATGCACAAGTCTACTGTCCAAACACCAATAAAAACCCCGTACCCTTGCCCAATCTACTAAGAACATCTTTTTATATCTATGGGCAAGTTTGGGATGGGAGGGAGGGTGCTTCCCCTGTTTGGAGTAGGGATAGAACAAGGAACCCAATGGTTGGACCCTTCATCTAAAACTGAAAAGAAAATGCTTTGGCTGGATTTACCCATTAAACCAATGCTAGTCAGGCGGGCGCAGATACCCCACAAACAACCAATCACATCTCATTGTAGATCACGCTAAGAATACAATGTATTTTCCATATCTTCCATGGATATGGTGACTCATTCTGGTGGGCAGAGGAAGATCACGCTGATCCATTCCATTAAAGCCATGTTGTCTATGTAGGCATTGGCACACCGACGTGTTTAGCCATAAATACTCTTAAAAAATGATTGAAAGAAAATGACCACAGTCAGATTTCCTGATGAATGAGGCAGAATACTTTCCCTCCCACGTAGGCTGCTAGCAATGTTCAGCAAATTTAGTTTTTGTGGCTCTTCTGTAATTAGCAGAGCAGCAGGAATTTGCTGTGGGCTGCTCTGGGCTCTGCGGGCTATTTTGCTGGAGGCTGCAAGAATATAGTGGGTGGGAGACAGAGGGGTAACGAGAACCTTCAGGGCAAGAAATTATGAAGGGCCCCCTGACCCCTGGCCAGGGCCCTTCCCCCTTCCCACTGATCCTGGGGCCCTTTACTCCCATCGCGGGTCCCTTTATTATGGTACTGCAGCGGGGCCCTTTCACAAGTTCTGCAGGGGGTCCACTTTCTGCCATCTTCAGGCCGCCCCATGGTGGTGAAATGCCAGGGCCCGGTCACAATTGCAACCTTTGCAACCCTGATGGTTCCCTCACTGCTGTCAGTCGTTTTTGATTTTTATTTTAATTTTTATTATTTTTTTTACCATTTCATTTTATTTCTTTTACAATTTTATTTTTATTATTTTTTACAATTTATATTAGGAGCTCTGTTGGGGGGCTTTGATGAGATATCAGGGGGTCTAAACAAACCTCAGCCCTCAATCTCCATCTGTGTGACCTCAGCTGCACAGAATGAATGGACAGGAATAGCTGTGCACCGAGCCTCCCATTCATTCAGTAAAAACAGTTTACTATGCTTCAGTTATGAATGAACCAATTGGTACCAATCACTGACTCTGTCCATTCAGAAAAGGAAGGAGGGGTAAATGAGGAATTTACTGACCCGTTCCCATCTCTCCATCATGACTCATCTTCTACAGGAGGGGGGAAGACAGCAGCTCTGTGGGGGGGACACAGGGACCCTGGGAACAGCAGAAGACAAGTAAACTGGATAGGAGGGGTGGCGGGGGCAGCATATAGAGGAACCAATCTCCTGCATTAGGAGGAAAATGGGGGAGATTGGTTCCTCTAAATGCTGCTCCCGCAATCCCTCCTATTCAGGTGTACAAGGGAGGCACACGGGCCCCCTGGAGCACAGGGCCCGGTTGCAATTGCAACCCCTGTAGTTACGCCCCTGGTGGGAGAGTGAAATGAGCAGCCTGAATATTTATGTGACTCCAGCCAATCCCTGGGGAGTGTGCTCAGATGGTGGCTGAGGGCGTGCATAAATATTCTGGAGCCTCAGAGAGCAGGGTTCTTCCCTGGAGAGAGAGGTTCCCGGCCAGAAGGGCTGATGCCCTTATAGGCAGTCCCGTTGAAGATTTCTCTATTCTAATGGAGGTCCCAGGTGGGCACAGCTGGTGGGGGGGCTATCCTGCTGTAAATTCTTTTGAAATAGAGAGGGGTTTCACGGGGGTTCCAGTCTGAAAGCTAAACTGTCTGCCTGAGTCTGGAGGGAGGCATCCAAGTACCCAGAGACCTTAGAAGGGGATCCTAGTGACTGTTGCTGCCCCCCCGGGCTTGCCTGGAACATTACTTATGGGGTCTCAGTGCTGTCTACTTTATGCCCTGCAGCCCTACTGTTGACTGTTCTAAGAAGTAGCTGCATAGGGAAGAGCGGCCTCACCTACCTGCTCAGTGTTCTGGAGCACCCCATGGCTTCACCAAGCTCCAACCAAGTAATCTGCAATAAACGTAAAAACGGCAACCCCTAGACCGTTCCCTGAGCCAGAAGAGTGAATGTTGCTGTTTGCCTGGCTTCTGCTACCCCGGTGGGAAATAACCTGGGACCAAACCAGCGACCCTCGCAGGAATCAGCACTGCACTAACAAAGTCTGCACATAAATTCAGGGAAACCCCCACACCCAGCAGCCATGTAACATGAATAAGAATCTCAGTGATCTCTTTTACCTGCTGTACAGAAGAATCCAGCCTGGCAAGGTCCAGATACAGCTGAGGAGGCCCAGTCTCTGCAGAACATCCCTATAGTTCAAGAAGTTCATATAATGTTCAGTGAAATGCAAATACCGCATAGACGATAGCATCAACACATACTGGCTGGGAGGCATGGGCGTCCGCAGAACTTTTTTTGGTGGGGGGGGGGGCATCATTTTAAGGTTACCCATGCCTCTTTTCGACAATGTCATTATCACATTATCATGGTCAGAGACTACAGACATAGTACAAGACACGGTCAGAGACTGCAGATATGGTACAGGAGATGGTCAAATACTGCAGACATGATACAGGAGATGGTCAGAGACTGCAGACATAGTACAGGAGATGGTCAGAGACTTCAGACATAGTACAGGAGATGGTCAGAGACTGCAGACATAGTACAGGAGACGGTCAGAGACTTCAGACATAGTACAGGAGATGGTCAGAGACTGCAGACATAGTACAGAATGACGGTCAGAGACTGCAGACATAGTACAGGAGATGGTCAGAGACTGCAGACATAGTACAGGAGATGGTCAGAGACTGCAGACATAGTACAGGAGACAGTCAGAGACTGCAGACATAGTACAGGAGACGGTCAGAGACTGCAGACATAGTACAGGAGACGGTCAGAGACTGCAGACATAGCGCAAGAGATGGTCAGAGACTACAGACATGGTACAGGAGACGTTCAGAGACTGCAGACATAGTACAGGAGACAGTCAGAGACTGTGGACATAGTACAGGAGACAGTCAGAGACTGCAGACATGATACAGGAGATGGTCAGAGACTGCAGACATAGTACAGGAGACAGTCAGAGACTGCAGATATGGTACAGGAGATGGTCAGAGACTGCAGACATAGTACAGGAGACGTTCAGAGACTGCAGACATAGTACAGGAGACGGTCAGAGGCTGTGGACATGGTACAGGAGATGGTCAAAGACTGCAGACATAGTACAGGAGATGGTCAGAGACTGTGGACATAGTACAGGAGACAGTCAGAGACTGCAGACATGATACAGGAGATGGTCAGAGACTGCAGACATAGTACAGGAGATGGTCAGAGACTGTAGATATGGTACAGGAGATGGTCAGAGACTGCAGACATAGTACAGGAGACGGTCAGAGACTGTGGACATGGTACAGGAGACGGTCAGAGACTGCAGACATGGTACAGGAGGATGGTCAGACACTGCGGACATGGTACAGGAGGACGGTCAGAGACTACAGACATAGTACAGGACACGGTCAGAGACTGCAGACATAGTACAGGAGACGGTCAGAGACTGCTGACATAGTACAGGGGATGGTCAGAGACTGCAGACGTACTACAGGAGGTGGTCAGAGACTGCAGACGTACTACAGGAGGTGGTCAGAGACTGCAGACATAGTACAGGAGATGGTCAGAGACTGCAGACATAGTACAGGAGATGGTCAGAGACTGCAGACATAGTACAGGAGATGGTCAGAGACTGCAGACATAGTACAGGGGACGGTCAGAGACTGCATACATGGCTCAAGAGAATAAGGACCTAGTGGGGAACCCCCGACCCGATCCCTGATTCTGGGGGGGGGGTAATTGCCCCCCCTTGCCCCTACCTGCAGACGCCCATGCTGGGAATGCATATACTATACAGTGCAAAGTGCCACTACCCCGCTATGATTTATTTTCTGACACTGCAGATACGTTCACATTTATCAGTAGATTTCTGTGATGTGCAGTGCATGTTAAATCCTGTATAATAATAATAATAATAATATGTATTGTGTATCAGCATAAGTCCAGGATGCAGCAGGCAGCATAAACAATATCATTTACTACCAATAAGAAGATCACCTGGCAGACACGGGCGGCACCCCTCGGCTTGAGTGACACCTGGCATTGGACTGAATGTTCCAGGAGGGCAGGGAACAGGGCTGGCATCCATTTCCTCTGGGCAGTAATATCCAGCAGGGCATTGGACTATTTCCCCATCCACACAGGTGTGACCAGTGGGGCATGCTTTACACACAGACTGACCTGGAAGAGCAAGAAACAAATGTTCATTACTCCATTAATATATAAGAGGAATGCCAACGTGATGGGCACTGATTATCTTTATTTCCTCATCATTACCAGATGAGCGATGCAAAACCTACAGAATGTCAAAGGAATAAATCCTGATTATCAACTACAACTGAGATCATCCCCTGGGGACAGAACACAAAATAAAGTCTTCTCTCTTTAGATCCACGAATGACCCTCCTCATTCTCCACAATCCTATAAAAAATCCGAAGAGTCAGAATTCTGTTATGTCCTCCCCACTAAACTGCATTGCAGGAGTACAGATCAGTGGTCTCCAAAATGTGGCTCGTTGCTTCCCTTTATCCAGCCCTTGGGGCACTATTCCTCTCACTGACACCAATGATGGGACACTATTCCTCTCACTGACACCAATGATGGGACACTATTCCTCTCACTGACACCAATGATAGGACAGTATTCCTCTCACTGACACCAATGATGGGGCACTATTCCTCTCACTGATACCAATGATGGGGCACTATTCCTCCCACTGATACCAATGATGGGGCACTATACCTCCCACTGACAACAATGATGGGGCACTATTCCTCCTACTGACACCAATGATGGGGCACTATTCCTCCCACTGACACCAATGATGGGACACTATTCCTCCCACTAACACCAATGATGGGACACTATTCCTCCCACTGACACCAATGATGGGGCACTATTCCTCCCACTGATACCAATGATGGGGCACTATTCCTTCCACTGATACCAATGATGGGACACTATTCCTCCCACTGACACCAATGATGGGACACTATTCCTCCCATTGACACCAATCATGGGGCACTATTCCTCCCACTGATACCAATGATGGGACACTATTCCTCCCATTGACACCAATCATGGGACACTATTCCTCCCACTGACACCAATGATGGGACACTATTCCTCCCACTGACACCAATGATGGGGCACTATTCCTCCCATTGATACCAATGATGGGACACTATTCCTCCCACTGACACCAATGATGGGACACTATTCCTCCCATTGACACCAATCATGGGACACTATTCCTCCCATTGACATTCATCCTGGCCACTAGTGTGAATGGAAGGATTCTACACCAAGCCCCTATGTAATGAGAAGATTTACACTGACCACCAATGTAATTGAGACATTTAGCCTGCGTTCACATTTGTGTTTGTCGGGAACACAAAATCGTTTTCCTGAATGCTTCCGCTATTTACATATCAATGCCGGTTATTTAAACATGGGGTCTGCAGGTGAGTTATCTGTACACAACAATAGGGCAGAGCTGGGCAGCATTAGAAGCAGCACTTCACACTTATATATCAGGACACAGCACAGGACTAAAACTTCAAGTGGCAGGAGAATTTAAACCAGGATAGTTGGCAAGTATGGGGCAGCTGCTTTGGCCCCCACAACAATGACAGGGCCCAGCGCAGCTGCCCCTTAAAGACGGCCCTGTAAGTTTACGCTGAAAGCTTCCCTACCTGTAGAATTGCTGTAAGTGCCCTCTGGACATGGCGTGGGCTCAGTTGACCCTACAGGGCAGAAATGGTTAGCAGGACAGATGTTCCCCGTGACTTCATCTTGAGGTCTTGGACTTGTGGATCCAAGAATACAGAAATACCCTGCACAACAGAACAGCAATGATTGACTTATTTTCCATGAGAAGTTTTTTTCACAGTGGAGGTCTTTTTTTTAATGTTACCTTTATGACAAATTCCTGCTGGCTCCACCAGGCCAGGAGAATCGCAATACGAACCCGGAGGACATGGTAAACACCAGGAACGATTTGATGATTCTCTGTGAACGTTCCATGTGCCGGAAGGACAAGGTTCTTTCATCCCTTTATAGCAGAAGTAACCCGCAGGGCAAATGCCCCCGAACTGGGAAGCCACCTGATCAGAAAATGCACTCAATTATTCACTCATAAGAAGCAAGGAGAAGCAGAATTGTGTTAAAAGTCTTAATAAAAGGAAACTCTTACAGGGCGAGAAGTGTTGGATCCCCATGTGCAATAATACCCCGGATCACAAAATCCTTCAGGGTGCGACAACCCCGGGCGACTGCAGAACATGCCCAGAGGGCACCGTTCACAAGACTCCATAGCTGCATTGCCAACTGCATCGGAAAAAGTTCCCTGAATAAAAAAAAAACACAGCATGAGGTTCACAACTCAATCAATCGATCAAAGAGAACTTATTTTTTAATTAAAGGCGACTTGTCAACCTTACCACTGGGCATGCTATTGCCACAATGCTTCCAAGGGGGCAGTAATGGCCCTGAGGGCAGGTGGAGGCGTCAGATAAGCCGCTTGAATTGCAGGAGTTTCCTGGAGGGCACCGGCTGCAGGACGACTGACCGGGGAGCTATAAATGAAGGGGGTTTTAAAGAGAACAGCAGAAAAGGGTTATTTTGCTGTTTCGGGACCTTGGTTCTAAGACACGCGGTCCTAATGGGAGAAGCAACAACTAATAATCATTTTAAGGAAATTGCGGCTGGATTGCAAGTGAGAAATTGCACCTCATCCCCAAAAATGATGAGAGCACAAGTGTAGGTGACGTAGGGAATTATAATGGGGCTAGAAAAGGATCGATCAACGTATAAAAATTCCAAAATTTTTGATTGATATAATAAAACGTCATTAAGGCCTCATGCACACGGACATTTTTTGACGCCGGCGTTTCCTGGCGTTTTTTTGCAGCTCTCCATGTTAGTCAATCGCCCCATAAAAACGCCGACGTTTTTGAGCCGTAGATGGCGTCGGCGTTGGTGAGCTGAAAGTAGAACCCACAGCCAGCGCGTCCTGAGGCTGTAACGTTTTGCCGTTTTTTGACGCCAAAACCGCTAACTAACGCCAACTAATACTGTAACCGGCGTTAACCGGCGTTTTTTGACGCAGCCGTTTCTAGGTTGAAAAATAGCAGAGGGATGATTTTTTAAAAAAAATGCCTACTGACGCCGACGCTCACTAACGTCGATGCATAATTTTTTTGTTTTAAGAAACGTCCGTGTGTTGGAGGCCTTATAGTAATGATAAAAACACTGATTGTTGGCAATGCATCTCCGCAGTTTGTTTGATCGCAATGAATTCATTCCGTGCCCAGCCGTTTTCATAGTGCCCATAGCCTATGGCATTAGGGTGGGCACCCCAAATGTATTAAAACCTGGAAGGTGTTTGTAGGGCATTGGATTTCTCAGTAGGGGAGAGGACAGTGTCCGTTTTTTATTTTTATTAATTTATTAATTCATTTTTTTTTTAATAATTTTTTTAGGAGCTCCTTTGGGGGACTATCAGCAGGGGGAATCTGTGCCTCACGGGGCACCCCCCCCCCCGCTCACACCAATGATAATGTCACACCCTTTACACACACCTAACAACTGTATTCTCATTTTCTCCATCAGCTCATCCTCCAGGGTCCCTCTTGACCCTCCCTTCTAGATTGTAAGCTCTAACGAGCAGAGCCCTCTGATCCCTCCTGTATTGATTTGTATTGTAACTGCACTTTCTGCATCCATGTTGTAAAGCATTGCGCAGACTGTTGGCGCTACATAAATCCTGTATAATAATAATAATAATAATCCCGACATGTTTCGCCAGTAATGGCTTCTTCAGGGGACTTGAGAAGACACAGAGACTTAAACTACAAAAAAAAAACAAGAACAAATTGAATGCTAACAACAATATATAACACGTCACCACTAATTACATATCAACCATAAATCAACATGAAACTTAATAGATTAATATAATCTGGGTAAGTGATAGGGGATTGGTGATGACGGAATGAGCCGTGGTCATTTATTATATTAAGTTTCGTGTTGCTTTATGGTTGATATGTAATTAGTGGCGACGTGTTATATATTGTTGTATCAATACGGTAGATCCGCGCACTGACTGATCAATACGGTAGATCTGCACACTAACCGAGCAGCATGAACATTCTATGGATTGACCCCTCATGCTATTTCCAGCCTCTGTTTAGAAGAGTGCAGTGAGCGATTTGATACTAAGAATTGCATTGAGGGTATGCTAACTTATTCAATATAAATATCACAAAGCTTGACAATAATTCTGTTGTCACAGACATCTGTTATGGGCGCCCAGCGCTCAAGGATCCTGGCACTGACAGATGTTACTCTGATTTATCTACATAGAAAGAACATTTCAGAAAAGATCAGCAGACGAAAAAGCCCCGTCCCTCCACAATGGAAGCTTTGATGGAATATTCACTGCTTTAGAAGACCTCAGTAGTGAATGAGGGTCTAAGCAATGAGCTGGTAGTAGTAACCCAATAGGGTCAATTGGGTTAGAGGTGCAGGGGTCTGCCAATCACCACATCCCTAAACATATACAGTGCCTTGCGAAAGTATTCGGCCCCCTTTGAACTTTGCGACCTTTTGCCACATTTCAGGCTTCAAACATAAAGATATAAAACTGTAATTTTTTGTGAAGAATCAACAACAAGTGGGACGCAATCATGAAGTGGAACGAAATTTATTGGATATTTCAAACTTTTTTAACAAATAAAAAACTGAAAAATTGGGCGTGCAGAATTATTCAGCCCCTTTACTTTCAGTGCAGCAAACTCTCTCCAGAAGTTCAGTGAGGATCTCTGAATGATCCAATGGTGACCTCAATGACTAATGATGATAAATAGAATCCACCTGTGTGTAATTAAGTCTCCGTATAAATGCACCTGCACTGTGATCGTCTCAGAGGTCCGTTTAAAGGGCAGAGAGCATCATGAAGAACAAGGAACACACCAGGCAGGTCCGAGATACTGTTGTGGAGAAGTTTAAAGCCGGATTTGGATACAAAAAATGATG
>BLSH010354036.1:70789-104230 GCA_018402905.1 Glandirana rugosa | reverse complement strand
GTGAAACATGGTGGTGGCAGCATCATGGTTTGGGCCTGCTTTTCTTCAGCAGGGACAGGGAAGATGGTTAAAATTGATGTGAAGATGGATGGAGCCAAATACAGGACCATTCTGGAAGGAAACCTGATGGAGTCTGCAAAAGACCTGAGACTGGGACGGAGATTTGTCTTCCAACAAGACAATGATCCAAAACATAAAGCAAAATCTACAATGGAATGGTTCACAAATAAACATATCCAGGTGTTAAATGGCCAAGTCAAAGTCCAGACCTGAATCCAATCGAGAATCTGTGGAAAGAACTGAAAACTGCTGTTCACAAACGCTCTCCATCCAACCTCACTGAGCTCCAGCTGTTTTGCAAGGAGGAATGGGCAAAAATTTCAGTCTCTCGATGTGCAAAACTGATAGAGACTTCCCCAAGCGACTTACAGCTGTAATCGCAGCAAAAGGGGGCGCTACAAAGTATTCACTTAGGGGGCTGAATAATTTTGTACGCCCAATTTTTCAGTTTTTTATTTGTTAAAAAAGTTTGAAATATCCAATAAATTTCATTCCACTTCATGATTTGTGTCCCACTTGTTGTTGATTCTTCACAAAAAATTACAGTTTTATATCTTTATGTTTGAAGCCTGAAATGTGGCAAAAGGTCGCAAAGTTCAAAGGGGGCCGAATACTTTCGCAAGGCACTATAGGAACAAGCCTACCCTGGGATTTTACGGTACGGCACCCCCAAGAGATTAATTATCGTGTAGAATATGAATTGCATACCGTATATACTCGAGTATAAGCCGAGTTTTTCAGCAAATTTTTTGTGCTGAAAAATGCCCCCCTCGGCTTATACTCGAGTCAGCTTCTGTGGGTGGCCTGAAGAGATGAGTAGATTCACATTGCATAGAGCACGCTGCTTCTAAGAGCCGCTCTGTGCATGAAACTGAGACCTAATTACATTGGAATGCAGAGAATGCAGAGAGAGCTGTCAGATTTTCAACTTGATGTCGGGAGGTGGGCGGGACGTGCGGGTGTTAGCTGTTCAGTCCCGCCCACCTCCCGACATCAAGTTGAAAATCTGACAGCTCTCTCTGCATTCTCTGCATTCCAGTGTAATTAGCTCACAGTTTCATGCACAGAGCGGTTCTTAGAAGCAGCGCGCTATGTGCACTGTGAATCTACCTTACTCATCTCTTCTGCCAATGCCAGCCAGTACCATCCAGTGCCACCTGCCAGTACCATCCAGTGCCAATCAGTGCCACCTGCCAGTACCATCCAGGGCAGGTGGTGGGCCTGTATTCTGGCTACAATACCTGTGTTCTGGCTGCAATCCCTGTGTAATGGCTACAATACCTGTGTTTTGGCTAAAATCCCTGTGTAATGGCTACAATACCTGTGTTCTGGCTACAATCCCCGTGTAATGGCTACAATACCTGTGTTCTGGCTACAATCCCTGTGTAATGGCTACAATACCTGTGTTCTGGCTACAATCCCTGTGTTCTGGCTACAATACCTGTGTAATAGCTGAGTCCATGTGTAATGGCTACAATACCTGTGTTCTAGCTACAATACCTGTGTTCTGGCTACAATACCTGTGTAATGGCTGAGTCCAAGTGTAATGGCTACAATACCTGTGTTATGGCTACAATACCTGTGTAATAGCTGAGTCCATGTGTAATGGCTACAATACCTGTGTTCTGGCTACAATACCTGTGTTCTGGGTACAATACCTGTGTTCTGGCTACAATACTTGTGTTCTGGCTACAATACCTGTGTTCTGGGTACAATACCTGTGTTCTGGCTGCTGCATTTCCCACCCTAGGCTTATAGTCGAGTCAATAACTTTTCCCATTTTTTTGTGGTAAAATGAGGCTCGGCTTATATTCGGGTCGGCTTATACTCGAATATATGCAGTACATTTTATTGAAAATTGGTTAAAATGTTAAAAATTAGACACTGGATAAAGAACATAACATTCCAGGTTATACCATCTGCCAAGTGCACACAGCAATGTAGGAACAATAGAGTATAATCACGCTAGCAAATAGTTTTGCCAAAGAGTCCCGACATGTTTCGGAAACTTTTCTTTATAGTCTTTTCCTTCTTCAGGGGCGTGCAGCGTGTGTACTTATGGTAATATATCTGTGATGCGGTAGGTGTTCCCGGCTTGGGCCCTCTAAGTACCCATCACTGCCTCAGCCCACACCGAATGCAGTCCTATATGTGCCAGGTCGGTCCAATAAAGGCCACCTCAATAAGTAGATGGATAACCCTCAAAGTGGTAACCACCAGGATGGGTCTTTTCAGCATACACCTCTCTGAATAGGAGGCGATCTGTAAGGCCAGAAAGGGGCAGGAGGGGTTGCTAGGGTACCCTGCTATATCAGGGGTTGGTGAGGGAGAGGGAGGAGGCAGGCGGAAGTCTTCCTGGGTGGGCTCGCGTGTAAGAAAAGGTTCTCCCTTGAAACTGTATGACTCCCCCGTGGCGTCCAACGGCCGGGAGCGCTGGAATTCTCAGTAGTGAGGTTGTCTTTGAGGCAGATATTGCAAAGCAGTAGGTCATAGAGTAATATTGATATTGGGACAGCCCAGGGGCGTAATATGAAAATTAGTGGGCCCGTGTGGAAGCCCACACCACACCGATCATCCCCGGCTGTCAACCAGGGAGTGATCATCCATGGGTGCAGTGTGGGTCAGAGCACAGTGGCCACCCCACCCCTCAGGGCCCGTGTTCAGTGAACGCCCTGCACCCATGGATGATACACCACTGGGACAGCCTCATGTAGATACACCACTGGTCAGAGGGCATTCAATCCAGGGCTGGGACAAGGTAATCCAGTGCCCAGGGCATAGAAAAAGTGCGCCCACCCCTCGCAACGTGTGAGCATCATAAAATAAACTGCAGGTGAAAAAATCGTCCACACCCAACATATCCAGCACACCTTAGCGCTATGGGGTGCAGAGATTCATTGTGAAAAGCTTCTCACCATAGCTGCTGCTTTAAACTGACACAAAAATGAGATACAAAAAGGAAAGTTAACCCAATCCTAAGAAAATGGAATTTCATGCAGCGCTGATCCCCACAGCCATAGATGTGGTTGACCTCAAAGAAGTAGCCTTGATCAGTCCCCAATATAAAAGTCCATGAATGCAACTGAGGTCAATGCAGTTTTCACTGGAGAATTCCAAACGTCACCCCGTTACCACCAGGATCGCTCGCCCCTAAGGGTATCCACTCACCAGAAAGTAGATATTTGTAAGGGTTGCCACTACTTTGTACCATCCTTTAACTCAGAGATAAGGGTAGGGTTGCCACCTGTCCAGGTTTCACCCGGACAGTTCAGGTTTGGGTTTATGCGTCCGGGTTTCAGGCTGCCTGAACCCGGACACATTATTCAGACAGGACTATGGCTTCCCAGAAGAGTTGCTGGCTGCAGTTGTCTGTTACCCTCTCTTTCACACTGCCCAAAGACAGCACTAACAATCCCCCCCAAACACACACACAGATGGGAGAGGAGAGAGGGCTCAATCTGCACCTCTTTCTCCCGGCCTTACCCCTCTGTGTCTGCCCCACACTCCAATCCCTCAGAAAAAGATAGTGGGGGCTGGAAATTTGAGGTTCAGCAGCCTCAGATACATCTGGATGCCAAGGGGTGAGCTGTCTGTGACTTCTGTGAAGTCTCCCCCTTCTTTCTCTTGCCTCTGAATGAGTACTCTAAGGTAAATCAGGGTCCTCAGAGCACCCCTTACATCAGTGTTCCCCCTTACATCAGAGTCCTCTCCATACATGAAAGTTCTCAGTGTTCCCCCTATAATTAGGGTTCCCAGAGTTCTCCCTTACATCAGAGTCTGCAGAGTCCCCCCTTACAATGAAAGGGAACTCTGTGAGTTCTGATGTAAAAGGGGAACTCTGTGGACTCTGATGTAAAGAGGGGTTCTTGTTATTAGCTTCATATGATTAGAAATGTTATTTAATAGCAAAATATATGCATAGTTTATATACTATAAAAACAAATTGTGGTGCACCACTAATGTGTTCGGGTTTGACTTGAAGAAAAGATGGCAACCCTAGATAAGGGTACTGCATCTGACTCTCCCGGGGCATTAATGTGTAAGGGAAAGAGCCTCACTTAGTGTGATTCCATTTAAAAAATATGTTTATTATACAGAATCGCTCCCCCCCCCCACATAATCGCACTTACAGACAATAAATAAATACAGGCACAGATCAGTAAACCTTTGGTTGTCAGCGTCCAGGCGAACGCGCCTTTGCACCTTCCCGCATCCACTGCAAGGACCCGGTACGTGGAGCCTCACTCAGTCCGTGACACTAACAGAACGCCGCTAGGTCACGTCCGACGCGTTTCGTCATTCCGACTTCAACAGAGGGCGTATCTTTTAAATGGAATCACACTAAGTGAGGCTCTTTTCCTTACACATGATTGCCTGGGAGAGTCGGATGCAGTACCCTTATCTCTGAGTTAAAGGATGATATAAAGTAGTGACAATGCTTACGAATATCTACTCTCTGCCCTGGGAGAGTCGGATGTGAGCATCATGCCTCAGCAAAAATCCCCTTCCTTTACCCCGCCAAAAAAACAGTGCCGATCTGCATGCTCAGCCCCCCTTCTTCTTGTATATATTCCCCCTCCCAGCACAAATTCTATTCCCTTCTCAAATCCCCCCCCCCCCAGCACAAATTGCCTCGTCACCGCCTCTCAAATCTCCCCTCCTACCACAAATCCAGACCCCCTCCATTGTTTCCCCAATACAATTTCCTCCTCTCTCCCTTAAACTTACAGACCTAAAATGCTACAGGGGCAGGAACTCACCATGCAGTGCCCCCTTCCTCAGATAGCAAAGGTCCTTTGCGCCAGGGGCAGGCGCCCCTCCTGCCCACTCCTTGCTACCCTGACCTGGTTGATTCTAAGTGTAGTGCTATAGTTACAGGGAAATATTTATGCAGATGTAAAGCTCTCTGCTTACTGGCTGGAAGGTTCCTGGAAGACAAGGTTGTGGTCGGAAAGATCCCTCTAAGGAGAAGTAGCCTTTGGGCACCTCGTTCTGCGCCGGTGACCTAGAGCCCTCTGGGCAGTAGTAGCCAGCCTGGCAGTGTCCGGTGGGTGTGGATCCTATGTGTCCATCACAAAACATCCTGCAAAGAGGAGGACATGGGTTACTCGGTGACTAAACTATAAGATGAGCTCTTCTTACCTTTGGACATTTACCTACCCAGCTGGACACGTAAGGCACTCACTCAATTGCACTAGACCAGTCCGGTTACTGTATGTGCCTGGAGGACATGGGGTTGGCCACCCAGAACCAGCAGGGCAGTAAGTACCAGGAGGGCATACACCTCCTGAAGGAGACTTTACATTAACAGAGAGTGGGAAACGGTTAGAGAAGAGCCCCAAAAAACTGCTCACACTTAACAAGCAATACAAATAAAAGTGAGCAATGCAATTACAGGTGCGGTAAATCATACGGTTCTCGTACTTCGGAAAGATTCAAGGATAGTCAAAGACATTTTTTAAATTTTCAACATTTGCATTTCTAGGTCACTTTTTAAAAGGCTTCAGTACCGAGCTCATGGATCTTTCGGGGCAGTAGAATCCTTCCTGGCATCGGCCGGTGCTGGCGGAGAGTCCCAATCCGGCACAGAACTGGCCAGGTTCACAAGGCCGACACTCAGTTCCAGTGGACAAGCCTTCAAGAGGACTGTATGTGCCTTCTGGGCATGGTTCTGGACGAGAACTGCCAGGGGGACAGTGGTAACCCTGATGACAAATGGGTAAGTGTCAGAGAAATGAACATCTACTACAGAAAACAGACAACAACAGATCAGCGTCATATAACAGAACACATACACAGTCTCCGCTGGAGGGAGGAGAGCACAAGCAATAAAAAATATACACTATATTGCCAAAAGTATTGGGACACCTGCCTTTACACGCACATGAACATTAATGGCATCCCAGTCTTAGTCTGTAGGGTTCAATATGGAGTTGGCCCACCCTTTGCAGCTATAACAGCTTCACCTCTTCTGGGAAGGCCGTCCACAAGGTTTAGGAGTGTCTATGGGAATGTTTGACCATTCTTCCAGAGGTCAGCCACTGATGTTGGACGGGAAGGCCTGGCACACAGTCTCTTCTCAAATTCATCCCAAAAGTGTTCTATCGGGTTGAGGCCAGGCAAGTTCCTCCACCCCACACAGGGTGTATTACTCCCCAGCCCGTTTAGCCAAAATATACTCAACTAGGTCACCACTATGCCCTAGGTGCAGGTCAGGTAGCGTGGACTTTTTTCATGTGGTCTGGGTGTGTCCACATCTACAACAATTTGGGCAGGGAGTGGTAGATGACATCAACCAAATAGGGAATATTGAAGTCCCATGTAGCCCAGTACCTCTATTGTTGGGAATCTGTGATGCCTTGGAGGCCCCACAGTCCAAGAAACGATTTACTTTCTATGCAGCTTTCTATGCCAGGAAGGCAATACTTCTACACTGGAACCAATCGGTACCGCCCACACTACAGCTATGGAAGTCTATGGTGAATGCAGCATTGCCATTGTATAAGCTGACATATATGGGATGCAATTGCCCCCAGAAATTCGATAAAATCTGAGCCGCGTGCTCTAGAGTCCAGAGGCGGCGCCCTTTACACCACTGCATCCAACACTTTGCATTGCACTTGGTGATGGAAGGCTTGGATGCAGCTGCTTGGCCATGGAAACCAATTCCATGAAGCTCTTTACGCACAGTTGTGCTAATCTGAAGGCCACACGAAGTTTGGCGGTCTGTAGCGATTGACTCTGCAGACAGTTGGCGACTTCTGCACAACATTATGCGCTTCAGCATGCGCCGACTCTGCTCTATCATTTTACGTGTCCTAGCACTTCATGACTGAGTAGCTGTTGTACCCAGTTGCTTTGTTATATTCCACTAACAGTTGACCGTGGAATATTTAGTAGAAAATGTCATGGTTGACCAAAGGTGGCAACCAATCATGGTAATACGCTTGAATTCACTGGGCTCCTGAGAGTGATCCATTGTTTCACAATGATTTGGAGGGGTGTCCCAATACTTTTGGCAATATAGCGTATATGTACAGAAGTAGTGGACAGCCAGTAAACACAGCTCGTGTGACATTCCCTTACATATTATCTGATTTTGCAGTAGGCAGCATACTCACAGCTGGGCACAGTTTGGGTGCCAGTAAGGATGGCAAGTCACAGAAGAAGCCTGCAGGGCACAATAGGCAGATTGGAATCTCTAGGCCCATCTTAGTCATGTTCCAGTATGATCCAGGCTGGCAGGGAAAGGACATTGGGAAGCCTGTTCCGGGTGGGCAGTGATGTCCTTGGGGGCAGAGCCCAGTCTAGAAAGAATGTAATACAGCCATTTCTAATTAGGCATAACAATTATTCTGAATATGGCCATAGTTATGGCACCCATATGGACGGTCTGTCCAAGCCTTACTCCTCTTCCTACTAAAGGCATCATATACCAATCTCATAACTTGACTAAGGCATACCCCTGATGTAACAGTCCCACATAAATAAATAAATAAATAACTACTTGCCCCGATCCCTTTTTCCCCAATTAAAGCAATAACCACCATGACACTGCTTGGAGAAAAATTGGCCATTTATTAACAAAATGACCAAATAGCAAACATTCCTTAAAACAGGAATAACATAATAATCCCACAAACATAACAATAAACCTAAGGTCGCCAATCTTTGGAGGTGCCAAGTATCCGGCATCCACTTCGGTATCTGCGTACCCCTTCCACGGTCCCCAGCTGCACCGCACCGGCTCGGGGACAACCTCAAACATTCTGCAGATACCACTCATTTTAGCTCATCAGTTAGCCCACCAACTGGCATTCCACAGGGGACTCCATACCTGAGATGGGTCCCTAATATGATCATCAGAGCAAATTTTAAACACCTCCAAAGGCACCAACCGCCAAATTAATGGCACTGATCCAATACTGGGGTGGGGGGTGGACGGGCGTAAACGTTCTTCTTCCACGAGTCTCCTTTCCGGAAGAGGAAGCCTAATTACCCACCTTCGTGCCTGGCTGGCACCCCCCCCCCCGTACTTCTCCTAACTTAACCCTGTCTGTGCCTGGTCACCCCGTCCACCTTGTCATGCTAGCCCTTCGCTATTTTTTTTTTTTTTTTGGGGCTTCGGGCTGTACTTACCAGACAAATATAAAGACAGCTTGGGTTTATTCTACAAAGTGGCACTCACCGGATCTGGGATACCTTGCCGTTCTTCCTGATAACAATATTTTCCCTCTGGACATTGCAGGCATTCTTTCAGTCCTTCCAGGCCTGGTTGATGCCCATATGTGCCATTTGGACATGGTTTGGCTTCCTGAAGTTTGATTACGTCATCGCGACGCATCTCCACTTTGCCGAGAAGGGGAAATGAACGGGAGCCGGCCGAAACGATCGGCTTCCACGTATCCACACGGGTTGATTTCCCCCACTAAAACAAATCGGCTGCCCTTATGTCCGGTGTCGGGATTTGCGGGCACCATAAAATGTGAGTTTGCATTTTTTCTGTATTTTTTCTGCTTTTATTTGAATTTTATGCAATGAATTTTAGAACACACGTGCACTATGAGATTTTTTTTTCCCCCTCATCTATGGCCATGCATGTGATGGAGTAAGCAGCTGAAGGTGCACCACTACAGGAGAGCCCAGGGGGGACGCTCCCCAGCAAGCCTTTCCATACCACACTAGGGATAGGTGGTGACTGGAGTAAGGGTGGGTGCACATCCATGTGGGGCACAGCAAGCACGAACCCAGCACTTTTCATCCATGAGCACTTTCTATACCACTGGATGGGGAATTTTTCCGGCATTTTTCCCTGCCTTCCCTTCTCATGAGAACCCACCAATAGACTGTATCATTTTTTTATGCTTACACTTGTCTGACCAAGCGCGGTGGTTAATATTTATATAATATATAAAGACAGCTTGGGTTTATTCTACAACGTGGCACTCACCGGATCTGGGATACCTTGCCGTTCTTCCTGATAACAATATTTTCCCTCTGGACATTGCAGGCATTCTTCCAGTCCTTCCAGGCCTGGTTGATGCCCATATGTGCCATTTGGGCATGGTTTGGCTTCCTGCAGGAAGGAACAATAGGATAACTGCTCTGGTCACACAGATTTCACGTCATCATCATTCAGCCCTGAGGTTTCTTACACTGCTCCCCTCCGGACAGAAGTATCCCCGGGGACAGATACTGATCTCCTCATCTGGAAAGACAGCCATTCCTTTGGGGCAAACTCTACCGGCAGGACACACAAGCTGCATCATGCGCTCTCTGCTGGTCCTGTCCTCGTGGCAGTAGTGCCCTGCTGGACAGGGCTGACACCCGGAGGAACCACCATCCTGCAAAAAGAAATATAAAATATGAACGGAACGGAGCAACCTTCTTTGGGAACACCACAGCTCTACAATAACTGCAGAAAACATTCATATGAAGGCACCACAAAGAAGTCTTAAGCTAATAAACCTACCAGCATCAGGCCCGGTCAGAATGATATCTAATAGGGGCACAGATACTCACCGAGAAAGAACCAGCTCTGCATGGCACCGGGGCACCCATGCCAATATTTGGGCAGGAGCTGCCTGCTGGGCACAAGTCACATTCACCCACCTCTCGGGCGCCTTGTTCAGCACGGTAAGAACCCCTGGGATAAATAATATATAAAAACGTAAACCTTTAATATAACTGACCCAAAGCACCCTTCATGTTATTTTACTCATTCCATTAAGCCAGTGGTTCTCAACTCCGGTCCTCAGGACCCCCCAACAGGCCAGGTTTTCAGTATTACCTTGGGAAGATGCAGACTAGAATACTGCAATCACTGAGCAGCCAATGAGATCACCTGGGATGGATTTCAGTTATCCGGCAAACCTGGCCTGTTGGGGGGTCCCGAGGACCGGAGTTGAGAACCACTGCATTAAGCCTAGGTTTCCACTATTGCGACCCCAAAGTCGAGTGATTTAGAGCGCGACTTTGAGTGCAGCTTTGATCCAACTTTACCCTCGCTGGATCAAAGTTGCGTCAAACAAAGTACCTTTTTTGGAGTTGCTGAGACTTGAGTCGCACCAATTAGAGGGGACCATTGAAATACATGGATTTTGACTTGTCATGCGACTTCACACGTGTCAAGTCGCACAACAACTCGAGTTGTGGAGGCAGAGACTTAATTGCATAGAGGCCACACCATTCCATAGGTTACACAGAGCACACGGGGAGAACATACACGTGCCATGCAAACTCTGTTCCTGCCCTTTAATTAGCATGCTATCCATATTTTCTTGTTTGATTTAAAGTTGCTCCCCAAAAAATAAAAATGGCACTCCAAGTCAGTTGATGGGAAGTATTTTTTTCGGGACATCTGAAGGATTTACCATGAGATTTTGCTCTTGGGTAAAATTTAAATATTTAGAAAACCTTTTTAAAGCCGGAACTTCAAACTATTCTGGTGGCTCATGTAGGCTCAATGCTGGTTTCGTGTGTTTGGAACGCAGGTAAGCAGATTGCCATCAACTTCATTGCAGTAGTTTAGCTGATTGTTCAGAGGCTGCTTTGTGTTGCCGTTCGCTGGACACAGAACGTCTTATTGAGAGGCATTTGAGCTGCGGGCAAAGCAGGACAAATGCAGCTGTATCTCGTCATTTAAATGCATGCAATTTGAGCCGCACTGCATTCAAAATAGAAAAACGCCTATGCTTGACAGGAACACTCATCTACAGTACATGAGCCCTAATACTATTCTGATATTGGTGCAGCCCAGGCCCCGACCTCTGAGAAGCCAATGGTGACCTTCAAGGCCAGGAAGAGCTGACATCCATCTTCATAGGGTGGGTCACTGGGCATGGTGGGTGCTAGAAGAATTGAGTTGAGCACCAGATACTTTCATGATGCAGAACAAAAGAGATTTATTTTTCTCTTTAAGAACTGGGGAGAGAGGGTTAGGGCCAGGACATCATTTGGATAGGTGCAGCAGCACTTAGCAGACTCCGAGACTCACAGAATAAGGCTCTAATGTAGTTGTGAAGTCCCACAGGTCTCCCAACTGAACTGTACCTGACAAGAACTATTTCCTTGAGTATTGAACTTGTACTTTTGACTTCTACACAGATCAATACACAAACCAAGCTTGGCATCCCTGTTGTGTGGACCTGGCCTTCATCTCACAGCCTCCAGCTGCAGCTTCAAGAGTTTGAACTTACAGTCTCCCAACAAGACTCCTTGGACTTTCACTGCCACTGGGTCCCTTGTACTTCACACAGCCAACCTCTGTACCTTTGAAGTGTTCCCCGCGCTGACCTGCTAGGTCCGTCCCTTGGTTCTTCAGCCCAACTGCTGAACTCTCCCTTGCAAGCGTCACCCCCTCTATTCTGCAGCGTTCCAGGCTTGACTTCTGCTGAGACTTTCCCAACATTTCCACTGTCCCCCAGCTAGGGAAAAAGCCTGCTCTGGTTCTCTCTCAGACTCCGAACTCTGGCCTCTGATAACAGGAGCGTTGTCCCTTGAGGGTGACAGTTTCCCTTTTACCTCTGACCCTGGTTCACACTTTGCCTCTGGCGACAGGAATGGTTGTCCTCCATTAGCAACTCTGTCCCTTCACCTCCGACAAAGAGGGGTTCTCCGGCCGGCAGAACCCGTGCAACTTGGTTAGGCTTCCGACATGAAGCCCCAACCCTTCGCTGCTTCTTTTTGTGTTGGATGGGCCGCAGACTGCCTAACAACCAGGAACTCCCGGATAGACCTCAAGCTACTGGCCTAGCAACCGGGAGCTTTCAACACACGTCCACCCAGACAGCCGTCCAGGTGGCACAGAACCCCCATCACCTGACTCCTCCCAAATAATTAGGCTCTCCCAGCAGGCCATGGGGCCCAGGAAAACCCCTGCCTATTGGCTAGAGCAACCTATCCATTCATATTCCAAGTTCATATATACCTTATCATTCCAATGCCATCAGCAGCAGTGCCACCCAATGGCAGAGGAGAGAGGTGCATCAAACTCAGAGTTAGGAAAAGAATCAGGAGATCCCCTAACAATTGGCCAGGCTGACTACTGCCCAGCAAACGGAATTTGACAGCATCCCTGTTCAAAACCCGGGTGCTGCATTGGATACAAAGCATTTACAAACCTAGGAAGCCTAATGTAGATAACTCAGTGATTTGGCGGAATGCTGGTAGTAAAACTGTCATGATCATCCTGTGCAGCCAATAAAGATGGCCGGTCACCAGCAACACAGGACATTGGTTTGGTGACAGCTGTAGAGCCGCCTTTTATGCAGAGAAATGAATCCGCCACCAGGTGTCATCCATTAATATGAATCCTTTATTGATGACATGGTTGGCATACAGCTGTGGGTGCAGGGCTGGTGCAAGGATTTTTGACACCCTATGAAACCTAATTTTGCTGCCTCCTTTGCTCCACCCTGACTCCACCCCCTTTGTCCTGGCCATGTAACCCATGTGACCTACCTGACCATTACACTAACCTACCTGACCCCTACACTGGCCTACCTACACTGACCTATCTTACCCCTACACTAACCTACCTTACCTCTTGCACTGTCCTACCTGACCCCCTACACTGGCCTACCTACACTGACCTATCTTACCCCTACACTAACCTACCACTGATCTACCTTACCTTTTACACTGACCTACCTGACCCCTACACTGGCCTACCTACACTGACCTATCTTACCCCTACACTGGAACACCTACACTTACCTACCTTACCCCTACACTGACCTACCTGACCCCTACACTGACCTACCCCCCTACATTGACCTACCACTGACCTACCTGACCACTACACTCACCTACCCCCCTACACTGACCTACCTACACTGACCTATCTTACCCCTATACTGACCTACCACTGACCTACCTGACCACTACACTCACCTACCCCCCTACACTGACCTACCTGACCCCTACACTGGAATACCTACACTTACCTACCTTACCCCTGCACTGACTTACCTGACCCCTACACTGACCTACCCCCCTACACTGACCTACCTGATGCCTACACTGCCCTACCTGACCCCTACACTGACCTACTTGACCACTACACTGACCTATCCCCCTACACTGACCTACCTGACCCCTACACTGACCTACCTGACCGCTACACTGACCTATCCCCCTACACTGACTTACCTGACACCTACACTGACCTACCTGACCCCTACACTGACCTATCTGACCATTACACTGACCTACCTGATTCCTAGTACAATGGCAGTGTTCTTCACTCACCTGGGCTCTACATGCCTCTGACGACCCTGCGAATGCCAAGAACAAACCCTGCCTTGGTGCCTCCAGGCTCCAGCTGTCACCAGCCCCGGAGTGCCCACTACTCCGATCCGTTTAGGCTATAGCACAGACAGCTGCTGCACAGGACAGGAAGGAGAGCGACCTCTATGAATGGTGGGGACACATGCGGGGTCAGGGGGTCACATGACTCGGTATAGGAATCACGTATGGGCAGAGGCAGAGACTCAGAGAGGGAGTGACAGGTCACTGATCATTGAGGCCGCGGCACGCAGGGGATGGACACAGTCCTCCAGTGCTGCGCTGCACCTCTGACACCACTTACGGACGGGGCGGCTGCAGCCTGTGTTAGTTACATGCTGCAGACAGAGGCTTCCCCTGCATACAGTCACCACCGCACCGAAAACCTACATAGCGCCGAGGCCTTTGAGAAACGGAGAGTAGGGAAACCAGTGGCTGGGCGCCCCAGTCAGCAGTGCGCTCTAGGCGGCTGCCTAGTTTGCCTAGTGGTAGCACCGGCCCTGTGTAGATGACAAAAGGTTGCTGGCTTCATTTTGCTGCATGGATCTTCGTCGGAGTGCGGAGACACTTTAGCCACTGCACTCGTTTACCCACTTCAGATGGTTGCACGGTTGAGCCGATTTTTTTTTTATTGCATGATCTAGAGCTGCCTTTTACATATGGAGAAGATTTCTGGAGATACAAATATTCACAGAAGGTAGAACTCTGACCTGGATATATTGTAATAGTAAGCTTGAATAATGTCAGCTTGTGTGCTGTTATTAATGAGCCGCAGCAGCTCTGCACTGAATGTTACAATCAGCAAATCTGCTGCATGCAGGTGGGGATGCATTTCTGAATGCTGGCGGAGGAGGATAAGCAGCTGGATGGAATCTCACTTTGTGTAACAGATAGGCTGCTGTCTGTTTCCTACTGCAAGCCCACAAGCTGTTTTCATCTACTGCACGTTTGTCAAACACAAGGCCCGCGGGCCGAATCAGACCCTCCAGTCCATTTCATGTGGCCCTCGCACCTCTCCTGCAGCACCGTCCTTGTCTCTGTCTCCACCTAGTTTCAGCACTCGGCAGCAGAGAGGAGGACAGAACTCCTCTTACAGATCCTGCGCCTCTCTGTGCAGCTCTCAGAATTCAGCCCTCCTCCAGATAGGGTTGCCACCTGTCCAGGATTCACCCGGACAGTTCGGCTTTGGAATCATGCGTCTGGGTTGCAGGCCATCTGAAACCCGGGCACATTAATCAGACCGGTCTATGGCTTCCCAGCTGCATTTGTGTAAGACAAGAGTGTCTGTTACACTCTCTTTCACACTGCCCAAAGCCAGCACTAACAATCCCCCCTCCCCCACACGCATGGACAGGAGAGGAGAGAGGGCTCAATCTACTCCTCTACCTCCCACCCCTACCCCTCTGTGTCTGCCCCACACTCCAATCCCTGGTGCTGCGCCTCAGAAAAGGAAAGTGGGGGCCGGAAATTTGAAGCCCAGCAGCCCCAGATACATTTGGATGAGAGGTGCTGACTGCCAAGGGGTGAGTGAGCTCCCCATCCATCCCTGTCCGTGACTGAATGTAAATCAGGGTTCTCAGAGCACCCCTTACATCAGAGTTACCCTTTATGCCAGAGGCCACAGTGTTCCCTCTTACATCAGAGTCCTCTCCGTATATCAGAGTTCTCAGTGTTCCCCCTTAAATCAGAGTTCTCACAGCATCCCTTATGTCAGAGTGCCCACAGTTCCCCCTTACATCAGAGTTACCCTTTATGCCAGAGGCCACAGTGTTCCCCCTTACATCAGATTCCTCTCCGTATATCAGAGTTCTCAGTGTTCCCCCTTAAATCAGAGTTCTCACAGCATCCCTTATGTCAGAGTGCCCACAGTTCCCCCTTACATCAGAGTCTGCAGAGTGACCCATTACAGTGCGAGTTCAAATGTAAAAGGGGACTTTGCAGATTCAGATGTAAGGGGGAACTGTGTGGACTCTGATGTAAAGGGGGACTCCCGTGTTTAACTTCATATGATTAGAAATGTTATTTAATTGCAAAATATATGTATAGTTTATACAATAAAAAAAAAAATTGCTGTGCACCATTAAAGTGTTCGGGTTCGACTTGAAGAAAAGGTGGCAACCCTACCTCCAGACCCTGCGCTTTCTGCTTCCCAGCTTCTTCTTGGCAAGAGCACAAGGTAAGGGGGTGAACTGTGATGTAAGGGGGGTGGGGGGGGGACTCGACTACTGATGGTAGGGGGGCTCTTGACTTCTGATGTAAGGACAGGTGGGATGTTCTGGACATCTAGTCTAAGCAAATCCAACCGGCCCTTCGAGGGCAACCGTAATGCTGATGTGGCCATAGTTATAGAAACTTGGCTGAGTCCTCCCAGCATGCAACAATGACTCCAAGCTGTTTGTAAGTGAATGGCATACTCACAGGGGGCATAGAGACGGCTTTGATGTGCCTGCTGGGCAGTAGGATCCCACAGGGCAAGCACTGCACTCTCCGACCCGCACACTGCCCAGTTTCAGGTTATAGGTCCCCGGTGGGCATGGGAACTGAGAACCATACTGGGAGCCTTTAAGAAAGAGAAATACAAGAAAAAAGACCACTTCTATTATAATAAAAACTAGGAGTAGAAAAAGCAATGCATGCATTACACATATTAAAGGAACACCTAGTTCCACCAATATTCTATGGTGATCAGGTTAGGCTGCAGCATATCATTCGATCTATGCGCTTTAGTCACCATTTTTAAGCATTTTGGTGCGGCTTACAGAAAGTGCATCTTTCTTTTACAAAATATTTTATTGAGATTCAATCCAACAGATTAGGTCAACAATGAGATGGTTGCATTGCATCAGCACCGTCTTTAAGGCAGGGCAAAAGGGGAAGCTGCCCTGGGCCCTGTCATTGTTGTGGGGCCCAAAGCAGCTGCCTCATACTTGCCAGCTATCCTGGTTTAAATTCCCTTGAAGTTTTAGTCCTTTGCTGTGTCCCGATACCTCAGTGCTGCTACTAAAGCTGCCCAACTCTGCCCTATTGTTGTGTACAGATGACCTGCAGACCCTATGTTTATAACCGGCATTGATATGTAAATAGCGGCAGCATTTATAGTGGCGGCCAGCTGCACTGATATGTAAACAAAGGTGGCATTCATATGTATATCATGCCCCCCTGAGGTCATGTTCACCATCACCTATACTGGATGCTGCCCACTGAGGAGACAAAGGCATGCTTGAAAGTCCATAGCACGTCAGCAGATCCGTGAGGGTGTCATTATTAATTGATGGCACTGCTGTGTATCTGCTAAAACAGTGTTCCCCAACCCTGTCCTCAAGGCCCACCAATAAGTCATGTTTTCAGGATTTCCATTATTTTGCACAGGTTATTTGATCAGTTTCACTGCCTTAGTAATTACCACAGTTGATTCATCTGAGGGAAATCCTGAAAACATGACCTGCTGGTGGGCCTTGAGGACTGGGTTGGGGAACACTGTGCTAAAGGGTAGCACATTTCTGTGGTGTCAGGAAAGCTACTTTGCGCTCCCCAGTCCATGGTGTGGAGGCAGCGAGGAGATGATGTGCTGTAACCTCTAGCAACCAATCTGTGGGCAGTAATAATGTGCAGTAACATCAAGCAACCAATCAGTGAGCAGTATTGATGTACAGTAATCTCTAGCAACCAAACAAGCAGAAAGCACGTGCTGTAACCTCTAGCAACTAATCAGTGAGCAGTAATGTGTGCTGTAACCTCTAGCAACCAGTCAGTAAGCGGTAATGATATGCTGTAACCTCTGGCAACCAATGCAGAAGTACAGCTTGGTATAGCAGGAACAATACTTGTAAGATATAAAAACAAATAAACAGAGTATATGATTGAAGTGTTGCGCTTAAAATTAATCATACGATCTTAAAATATTGGTGCAACAAAAAAAAATCATTCAAGTCCAAAGTGAGTGATTCCACTGCATGGCATAAATTCCAATCATCAACCTTCCTCCTTAAGGTGCTTCTATATCCACACAATAAAAATGCCACCGTGCACAAATTTAGTTATAGATTCCACCACCATGCTAATAATGCGCTTACCCCCAGCTTTCCAATTGTGGGGCATCCCGGGAAGAAGTCCAATAGTGACGAAACCGGTAGGGTTACGGCTCCATCTCTACACCGCCACTTTTGGACACTGGATTTCACAAGGTGCATATGTGATTGACACGTTGTTGGGTGCGCCTGTGCGCGTTCGCGTGCGCTCCCACCGGAAACGGCGCCAAGCGATGCTATTAAAACCCCCAGTGCCTTGCAGCAAGTGCTGTCTGTTCTACAGCGTTTGAGTACCTGTGAGCCCCAGCTCTGTTCCTGTTTTCCAGTACCTGTGATCCTTGCTGTTTGACCCGACCTGCTGATATCTGCCTGCACCGACCCTGGCTATCCACGACCACCCGATTGTCTGATCCTTCCGTACCTCTGCTGCCAGCCCGATTACGAACTTTGCTTGGACTTGACCATTCTCTTTCCTGACCCCTTTGTACCGCTCAGCCAGCCAGTTGCCGACCCAGCCTGTACCACCATCCTTCTGATCTGCACGACCACCTGGGATCTCAAATCAGCCCTCCTGCACTCTTGGACTCCCTGTCTGCTCTACCAGGGGTCCCTGAACCAGGTGCACTAGAGTGGTCGTTCCCTGCATAAGCCAGACTCCACCACCAGGACCGTGACACACGCTTGAACTTTCTACATAATTGTAAGTGCAATACTTTGATTAAAAACTGATTGATTTTTCTGTATTAGGCTATGGGAGGCCTTTTTTCTTCCCGGGATACCCCACATCCTTAATTGGAAAGAGAGGATGGAGTATATCCGGACACACAGAAGTCTTCATGCCGGTATAATGCTACAACCCTGGGAGGATACACCTATAGGCTTCTTTTGATCTCCTGTAATAAGAGATCAACAGCTGGGGGTGAGCGCATTATTAGCATGGTGGTGGGACTCATCGCTAAATTTTACTGAGCACGGTGGCATTTTTATTATGTGGATATATAAGCACCCTAAGGAGGAAGATTGATTGGAATTTACGTCATACAGTGGAATCAGGGGTTTGGTCACACTAAATGGCCACGAAGTGCTTAAGCCCACTGACTGCTGCAAAGTACCCCATTTTTTACCAGTGGGTCCTACACTGACCTTAGAGTGAATGCTCCGATCTCAAAACCATGGAGGCCAACGCCTCTCTTTATGGGAGACCAGAGGACTCATCCCATGGATCAGGTGGACACTGATTGGGGGTAATTAAGGAGGATGGGGTTCACCAGCCTATAAGGTCTGGTCAGGACCTCTCAGCATACAAAAAAATACATATTTGGGGGGAACACCCTACCAAACGCATGGTGCTGCTTGTAAGACCAATAGACAAAAAACGCATATTACAGCGCACACCTGATACTGACTCCTGCCAGGCTGTTTAAAAGCACCTAAACGTATATAGCAAAAAATGCAAAAATACGGGGGTTTGGTCACACTGAATGGCCATGAAGTGCTAAGCCCACTGACTGCTGCAAAGTACCCCGTTTTACCAGTGGGTTCTACACTAACCTTGTGGAGTGGATGCTCCTATCTCAAAACCATGGAGGCAAACGCCTCTCTTTATGGGAGACCAGAGGACTCATCCCATGGATCAGGTGGACACTGATTGGGGGTAATTAAGGAGGATGGGGTTCTCCTTAACCCACTGGTAAAACGGGGTACTTTGCAGCAGTCAGTGGGCTTAAGCACTTTGTGGCCATTCAGTGTGACCAAACCCCCCCGTATTTTTGCATTTTTTGCTATATACGTTTACAGGCTTTTAAACAGCCTGGCAGGAGTCAGTATCAGGTGTGCGCAGTAATATGCGTTTTTTGTCTATTGGTCTTACAAGCAGCACCATGCGTTTGGTAGGGTGTTCCCCCCAAATATGTATTTTTTTGTATACAGTGGAATCACTCACTTTGGACTTGAATGGATTTTTCTTGTCACACCAATATTTTAAGATCGTATGATTTATTTTAAGCGCAACACTTCAATCTTATACATTGCATGTGAGGCATACAAGAAAAAAATCAAGTGCCATGAAACGTACAGATCGACAATGCGCAGAGTTTGTAAGTAAGTTTCAAATTCAGTTTTACCTTTAAGTCCATAAAAGCCTCTAAATGAGGGAACTTAGGAACCCCCATTGTACTGCATACTAACTTGAGACATGGACATCCAACTAAAGGTGGTAAAACATGGAAGCTCTTTGACTATAGGGTCACATATGGGTGAGAATGCAACGTGCAACCTTAAAAATACTGTAGCCGTACCCCCCGTAAAGGACTGCTAAAGTTGTGGCCCACCGGTCACCCTGCCCAGCCTAACATTCACTTTCTCAGTCTCTCAGAGACAATGAAAAGTCCATGTACTCGTTTTTGTATTTTTTTTGAGGGATTGAACTTGGATGGGGTATGGGATTTATGGGATGCACGGCAGATTAGCAACAATGCGATTGGGACACAACTATGTACCCTCCTTGTGCACACTGCTCCAGTCTCCTCCAGCAGAAACTTGCTTGCAGAATATTCCCTTCTCTTCCTCCTGCACAACACTTCTCTTCAGGCACAGCTTGCCCATGCGGTTAGGCCTGACCCTGGCTTCAGCCAGGCCTTAGCAAAATACCTTAATACAGGCAGGGACCGCGGACCCATTTGGTGCAGCAATTGAAGTCCTGGTGCTAGCTGTCCTAGGTGGATTACTGATCCCAGACAGCCCTCTTCAGGCACTGCCATCCCTCCTGGCTGCAGCTGCCCAACTCCACTGCCCATGCCACAGTCCTCTTCACTGGCTCTGCACCCATCCCAGGCTGCATTCTCCCAGTCCTCTCAGGCGTGCCTCCCCAATCCTACTGACTACGCATGTCACTCTCACCAGCCCTTCTGGCTGCAACCAGTGTTTCCCTCCTGGAGACTTACCCAGCAGTACTCTCCGCTGTCCTCTCTTGCTCCTCTCTGTGCCTCCTGTCCAGGACACTTCTGTAGGTTGTAAGAAGGCCCTGTCCACACCCGAGCCCTGGCCCCAAGGTCACCCCCCCCCCAGGCTGGGGGGCTCCCTCAAAAGCCCCAAAAGACTAGCACTCTATCTCCAGTTCTTCCACCCAACAACTTCTCCCTGGGCATTTGAGGAGGTCTGCCCCCTGCCAATCCAAGTTGGGGATTGGTCAGGGCTCCTCAGAATACCCCAGATGGCTCCACCTCCCCTCCCACCTCTCTTTCTAGCACCTTCTAGAAAGAAGTGGGAGGTTCTGATGACACCATCTGTGAGTCACCCAGCACTACTCTGTGCCACTCCCAGCCCAACAAATCAAAACAAACAGGCCTAGCTGCTAGCTAGGCCTGCTTAAATGTACCTATTCCTAGCAAAAACCTCACCCTAGCACCTTCTAGAAAGAAGTGGGAGGATCTGTGAGTCACCCAGCACTACACTGAGCCACTCTCAACCCAACAAATCAAAACAAACAGGCCTAGTCGACAGCTAGGCCTGCTTAAATTTACCTATCCCTACCAAAAACCTCACCCTAGCACCTATCTTGGTAGAGGGTGCTACATTACTTTCACAGTAACCATCCTAACCAGGACCTCGCCCGATAGCCTAAAAGACCTATAAAATAGATACACAGAATAAGGCTAGAGTAAAATGATTCTAAAGGAGGAAGAAAAGAAGGAAAAGAAGCCAGAAATAAGGGGAAGGAGAGAAGAAGAAGAAGGGTCCTACGGGGTGAGCGCCAGAGAATCATTAAATTGAAAGAAGAATATGAAATCTAGAAGGTTGAGTATGCGCTATCCACGGTTGGCAGACCCTAAGAGATTTATCATGCGTGTCCCAGAGGAAAGTCGGCAGCTTCTCATTTACCGTGATATCCTTCATTCGGGGTTTTTTACCGCTTCAATGCTAAGTAGCGGAGTTTTCCAAGCCCTCGCAATAGTCAATTTAGTTGCAGTAAATAAATGCAAAGCTAATTGGCGCTCCAGAAAGCGCATCTTTCATAGGGGTAATTGGTAGTGCAATCTAAAACACAGATGTGTGAATGGGCGCTAACAAGAGTCTGAGGAAGGAACGTTTTTTTATTGCTGGGAGTGCAAATCTTTCATTTTCTTATACTTCACCAGCAATAGAAAAGGAGAACTGATTAGTTGCTGTGGACTACAAAAATAGCTTCCCTTTACCTAAATTCCAACTGGTCCAATATACAAAGGGCACTTTGATTTTGACTGCCTGCCCCCCATGGGGATAATTTGGAATTCCCCTGAATCCCCCATTGTTGCTTTGAGCCTCTATGCAACACCGGAGACTTTACAGTTAAATATGTCCTCTGCTGAGGCTGACCCCCCGGCTATCAAAGGTGCTATATTAGGTCTACATAAGGAAGATCGTTCCTACTAACGGAAAACTTCAATGGCTTAGGGTTAATTTAATTGTAATCTATAGGATGCTCACTTTCAAGTACACTGCCTCTGATTGACCTTAGATGGAGCTGCACCAATGGATGTCACCATTCTAACTCAATCACTATTGTATCTAAACTGCAGTTTGAGCTACTGAGCTCTGTAATAAAGAGTGGTCACCACTACATTCTCTCCTTATGCTGGGTGACTGGTATTGTATCGCCACCTCCTGTAGTTTTCTGCAAGCATCCTGTAGCTGGAGGAGCTGCTGGGTCAACCATCAGACTTTGTTCCTGAAGATTAGCTAAACCCCTGAAACATTATATATTTTCTGAAAGAAAACACCTTGGAGAATAAAATAGCGCTAGTTCCAATTTTTTATGGCACACAATATTTGTGTATTGGTTTATCAAGTGCAAATTTTCAGTAAAAAATACACTAAAGTTCATTTTAGTGCACACAAAGGCAATACATTATCCATATTTGTGGTAAAATATAAAAGACGAGGTCAAGTAAATAAATGCCAAACAAGTCAAACTTTAATATTGCGTGCACCTGCAAAAGGATAATTAACTTCAACACCCTATCCTATATTTTCCATAGGTGATGCTTTAAAAGCCCCAACAGGCCATCCCGTTTTAGTTAAGTTAACCATGAATTATGGCTGTAGAATTATTGCTCTCACACTGACGGGCACAGAGAAATGGAACGTATCATGCAAGCAATGTTTTCAAACATAGGTGCCCTCAGTTTATATATGTAGCACCCTCTACTTAGGTAGGTGCTAGAGGTAGATTTTTTTTGTGAGGGTGGGTAAATTTTGGGCAGGCCTAGCTGGAAGCTAGGCCTGTTTGTTTTGATCAATGTGGGCTGGGAGTTGCCTAGAGTAGCAGCTGGTGACTCACAGGCAACGTCACTGAGACCTCCCCTTTCTTTCCAGAGGCTTCTAGAGTGTTCTAGAAGAAGAAAGGAGGGGAGGAGAGGTGGGGCTGTTTGAGGAGCCCTGGCCAATCCCCAACTTGGATTGGCAGGGGGCAAACCTCCTTAAATACCTAGGGTTAGCCCAGCTGGGGGAGGAGTTGTCGGGTGGAAGAACTGGAAGGTGGAGTACTAGCTGTCGTGGCCTTTGAGGGAGCTCCCCTGTTTGGGGGGGGGGGGACTTGGGCCTGGAGCTCGGGAGTGGAAGGGACCCTTCTTACAGCCCAGGAGCACGGAGGACGGTGGAACCTACTGCTGGGAAAGTCTTCCAGGAGGGATCCACCAGGTGTTGGTGAGTGAGACACAGCCAGGAACGCTGGGGAGGCACACCGGAGCAGATTGGGGCGAGAGACAATCTGGAATGGGTGTACAGACAGCAAGGACTGCGGTGTCATGGGCAGTGGAGTCGGGCAGCTGCAGCCAGGAGGCCTGGCAGGGCTTGAAGAGGACTGACTGGGAGCAGTAGTCCACCAAGGGCAGCTAGCACTTAAATCTTTAAACCTTTGCTACACTACAGGGGCCCGCGGTCCCTGCCTACAAAAGGCATTCTACAAGGCCTTGTTGGAACCAGAGTCAGGCCCCACCATGTGCTAGCTGAGCCTGAGGGAAGTTTGTGCAGGAGGAGAATATAGTGGACTGTACAAGAAGTGCACATAGTTTGTCCCATGCTATCAATTTGAATTCTTCTGGGCATCTCATAAACCCCATCCCCATCCAAGTCAAATCCCCTAATAAAACCAATGAACCGGTCTGATTCCTGACTCCGAGTGTCTGTGAAAGTGACTGGCTGGGCAGGGTGACCGGTGGATTACAGCACTCAGCAGCCCCTATGGGGGTACCGCTACACAGACGCATGTGCTTGTATGTGGGGGTACCGCTACACAGACGCATGTGCTTGTATGTGGGGGTACCGCTACACAGACGCATGTGCTTGTATGTGGGGGTAGACGGAGCTCCAATTTTTATGGGGTGTTCCCAAGTGCTTGGGTGTAACTTTACTTTTTGACACTTTATAGGGGATAAGAAGTCACCTGTATGATATAAATGCTTTGGGGTTTATTTACTAAAGCTAGAGAGGGCAGAATGAGTCACTATTCTGCAGAGAAACCAATCAGCTTCCAGGGTTTATTGCTAAAGCCGAATTAAACAAGCGGAGGTGAGAAGCTGATGGGTTTCTCTGCAGAATTGTGAGTTTGCCCTCTCTAGCTTTAGTAAATAAACCCCACAGTGACCGCTTCTCCTTAACCACTTGGCTTGACGGCGGCAAAGTGGTTTGTTATTGTGAAACGCCATCACCTGACGGCGGCTGCGAGAATGAGTATTGTGAGGGCGCGCGCCACCGGAGGACCGCTCCGACACTCACTGTGTTCAGGAGGGGCCAGGGAGTGGGTAGGGGGGACTCGATCTCCGCCGGCTACCCGCGATGGGGTCCGTGTATGTAAATGAAGCCATGATCACTCCCCTCCCCCTGCCAGCCCAGCCCACATACAGTTAGAACACACTGAGGGAACATAGTTAACCCTTAGAGCGCCCCCTGCAGGTTAACCCCTTCACTGCCAATGACATTTACACTGTAATCAGTGCATTTTTATAGCACTGATCGCTGTATAAATGCCAATGGTCCCAAAAAAGTGTCAAAATGTTCCGACATGTCCGCCCCAATATCGCAGTACCGCTAAAAATCGCAGATCGCCGCCATTACTAATAAAAAATAAAAAAAAATAAAAACCCCAGAAATGAATTCTCATCATCCGTAAACACGGCAACTTTTGCGCAAACCAATCAATAAACGCCGATTGCGATTTTTTTTTTTATCACAAATATGAGGAAGAATATAAATCGGCCAAAACCGATGAAAAAAAATGTTTTTTTTAATATTTTTTTTAATTTGTATTTTAGCAAAAAGTAAGAAATTTGTTTTTTTTTGCAAAATTGTCGCTCTTTTTTTGTTTATAGCGCCGATCAGAAATGACGCAGAGGGGATCAAATACCCCCAAAAGAAAGCTCTATTTGTGGGGGGAAAAAAAGATGCAAATTTTGTTTGGGTACAACGTCCCACGACTGCGCAATTGTCAGTTAAAGCGACGCAGTGCCGAATCGCAAAAAGGGCTCTGGTCAGGAAGGGGGCAAATCCTTCCGGGGCTGAAGTGGTTAAGTTAGACAGATGCACAGATGACCTCCAGTGGTGAATGTTAGTTACTACACTTTATAATCCTCTCTAGTAAGGCCTCATACACACGGGCGTATCTAAAAAAATAAACAAAACGTCGGGCCCGTTGTCAAGGTATAAAAGTCAACGTTTTTCGGCGTCATGTATTGGCGTTTTTGAGCGTTAGTGAGCGTCGGCGTCAATAGGCGGTTTTTTAAAAAAATCATCCCTCTGCTATTTTTCAACCTAAAAACGTCGGAAAACGCCAGTACAATATTAGGTGGCGTTTGTTGGCATATTGTGGCGTCGGCGTCAAAAAACATCAAAATGTTACAGTCTCAGAACGCGATGGCCATGGGTTCTACTTTCTGCTCACTAACACCGACGCCACCTACAGCTCAGAAATGTTGACGTTTTTATGGGGCCATTGACTAACATGGAGAGCTGCAAAAAACGCCAGAAAACGCCGGCGTCAAAAAACGTCCGTGTGCATGAGGCCTAAGAGTGCATAGATGACCTCTGGTGGTGAATTCTAGTTATTACACTTTTTTCACTTAAAGTTTGATTTTACAGTTTTGTGGATATATTTCTTTTTTACACTGCACTTTATGTATATAGCACATTCTGCTTTTATGTTGGACCTGATCATGTCTATATTGCACTTGCACTTTATTTAAGTCAGACTTAGATTGTCACATATACATAGAAAGATCTATATTGATTGTAATGTGATGAGTGCACATATGACACCTTGTGGTGATTCCTAGTTATTACACCATCATATTTGAGTTGGATTTTTTCTTTATTCACATACCTTTTGATGCATAATCTTTTCTGACCCTATGGGCAGACTGTATTACAGTATTAAGTTTATTGGTGAGCGCTACACATTTTCTACTCCAAATCATTTTTTCTGGTATCAGGCTACCTTATCTGTGTTGGCAGCTACCACCTCATTTTACCGACTGGTTTGCGCACTAGTTCTATTTACCCTTTATATTTTACATACTATATTTATATTACATAGCTAGTTGCAGCCACAGTTTCACGATAATATTTGGTTTTTCCACTACTGCAACATGAAAAGAAATGCTATAGGCAGAGCACAGCACAATACAGCACTGCAGAGCTCCCTGTGCCATTCACCAGCCACGGCTTTGCTGGATTTTATAGTGATAGTGGATTTAGAGGACTTGATACAAACTCATCTACATATCAGTAAACAAAAATGGTGAAAGGTCTGGGGGATAAAACATATCGAGAGCGACTTCAGGAACTTAATATGTAGAGTCTGGAGGAAAGAAGGGAGAGGGGAGACATCGATTGAAACCTTTAAATACATCAAGGGGGTGAATAAGGTTCAGGAGGGCAGTCTTTTCAATATGAAACCAAAACCAAGAACACGGGGACCCCAAACTAACTGGGGGGAAGTTCAAAACTAATCTTAGAAAGTTTTATTTTACTGAAAGGGTGGTTGATGATTGGAATAAACTACCAACAGAGGTTGTGAGACAGTCAACAGTAAATGGCTTCAAACATGCTTGGGATAAACATAAATCCATAGTCAGACAACAAGGTTAATGTAAAAAAATAAAAAATAAATAAAAAGGGGCAGAGACTCGATGGACTACTCAGTCTTTTTTCTGCCGTCACTTTTCTATGTTAATATTTATGTACATTTATATTTACACACCTTCTGGACAGAAATGTCCGGCACTGCATTTTCCAGAGGGGTTCTCCGCTCCCATCAGACAGAACCAGCCAGCAGGACACGGGTAACAATCCCTATCGGATGCCAAGCCGGGCCGGTCACTCCATGTGCCAGGAGGGCATTTGTACTGAGAGCCGTGCTTGGTTCCTGGGGGGCAATAATGGCCGCGAGGGCAGGGAACTGGAGGACGTTGCCTTCCCCCTGAACCTAAATACACAACACAACAGTTATTATATGAAAATGCTGCATCTGAAACAAACAATTGGAGATTTAATTAAAAAGCTAAGCGGTAGATTTCAGCTGTAACCTTATCTGGTTTACACAGAGCCAGGAGGGATTGTCAATGATTTTGTACATTGGCATATGGCGGTACCATTTAGCTGGACCACATTACTGCTTCGGTTTTTGTTTTTTTTTCTGCAAAATGTTATTGCCAGGCTGGGCTGGAACTGAAATGTCACATAAAATCGTACATAGGGAATTTAAATGTTTTTTTTTTTTTCACCCCATAGTCCGAAGGCCCCAACGAAGGCCGGTTGCATTCTCTTTTCCCCGTGTGCTCTTTACCTGTCGGGCAGAAATATCCGGCTGCACAGACCTCGCACTGGGACTTGTGGAAGAGACTATGGCTGTCACTAAACGTCCCAGCTGGACAGGCATTGTCAGAGGATGTAGGCGATCGCGATCCCACCGGGCACACATACCTGGCACAGCAAGAACACTGATAAACATACCGACTGCGGAAGAGCACATTTAATACAAGACTGTCCCCAGTGCAATGTAGGGATCCTGAACTGCTCTTTCCCAACACATTTCACCAGGGCTGGCCCAAGACATTGAGCTGCCTGGGTCCAAGAATGAAATGCTGCACCCCCCCGCCCCCAAAAAAAAAAAAAATCACACCCAACAAAAGCCCCCACATTCATCATTTTATATCATGATCATTAACCACTTGCCGACCGTCAACCGCAGGTTGACAAGGTGGCTCTCCTGGGCAAACCGCCGTCTTCTGACGGCGGCTGCCAGATCGCGCACTGTAAGCGCGCCCGCGCGCTCACTGTGTCCAGGGAGGGCCAGGGAGCGGGTGCGGCGGACTCGATCTCCGCCGGCTACCCGCGATGCCCCCCCCGGAGTGAAAGAACGGAGGTCCATGTAAGTAAACACGGACCTCCGTTCTGTTAGAGGGGGAAGGGAGTGATCACAGCCTTCCTCTACATGGAAGCTGTGATCACTCCCCTCCCCCTACCAGTCAAACACTAAGACAGTAAGGGCCGGTTCACACTAACGCGGCGCGATTCGGCTCTTGAGGCGATCTCAACGCGGCTTGCGAGGAGACTTCTATCATAGAAGTCAATGCAAGCCGCCTGAGATCGCCCTGAAAATAGTGCAGGGACCATTTTTCTAAGGCGGGGCGAAGCGATTCTCTCCTATTAGAACGGTTCCATTGCACAGCATTGAGGCGAATTGTCAGGCGACTCAAGTTGCCTGACAATTCGCCTAGATGTGAACGGGCTGCGAATTCGCGCCGCGTTAGTGTGCACCGGCCCTTAGAACACGCCCAGGGAACACAGTTAACCCTTAGAGCGCCCCCTGCAGGTTAACCTCTTCACTGCCAATGGCATTTACACAGTAATCAGTGCATTTTTATAGCACTGATCGCTGTATAAATGCCAATGGTCCCAAAAAAGTGTCAAAATGGTCCGACGTGCCCGTTGCAATATCGCAGTACCGCTAAAAATCGCAGATCGCCGCCATTACTAGTAAAAAAAAAAAATAAAAACCCCAGAAATTAATTCTTATCATCCGTAAACGTGGCAACTGTTGCGCAAACCAATCAATAAACGCAGATTGCGATTTTTTTATCACAAATATGAGGAAGAATAGAAATCGGCCAAAACCGATGGAAAAAATGTTTTTTTATATTTTTTTTTAAATTTGCATTTTAGCAAAAAGTAAGAAATTTGTTTTTTTTTTTTGCAAAATTGTCACTCTTCTTTTGTTTATAGCGGCGATCAGAAATGACGCAGCGGTGATCAAATACCACCAAAAGAAAACTCTATTTGTGGGGGAAAAAAGGACGCAAATTTAGTTTGGGTACAACGCCGCACGACTGCGCAATTGTCAGTTAAAGCGACGCGGTGCCGAATCGCAAAAAGGGCTCTGGTCAGGAAGGGGGCAAATCCTTCCGGGGCTGAAGTGGTTAAAACTAAAATTAAATTTATCAGGACGTCAGATTTACATTCATCAGCGCCTTGTCTGTTGAGGGCTTCAGTCCTTCGAATGGAGGAGCCACAATGACATCCCTCCTGTGCATGTGCCCGGGAGTCGCTGTTCACGGGTCAGGGCTCTGGAGGAACGGCACGGGTTTGCCAATCTGTCAGGGCACATGGTGGCGGTGACGTCACCCGCAGCTTTACCAGCAAATATCTAGGAGATTTACTGTACCTATAGCTGAGTCTTATTGGCTTACCAAGAAATAAAACTCTACCAAGGGAGTTTATTGCCAATTTAAGGCATTAACCTCAGGGCCGTCTTCATAGCATCATGGGCCTCTGGGCAAAGTAATACTCTGGGGCCCCCACCCTTACTACTATCAAGAATTAAAGTAGGAATAGATGATAAAAATAAACATATATTTAGTACTTTCAATAAAATAGATTTTAACCACTTCAGTTAGGGGGCTGTTTTTTGGGTTAGTTGTTTACAAGTTAAAATCATTTTTTTTTGCTATAAAATTACTTAGAACCCACAAACATTATATATATTTTTTTTCTAACACCCTAGAGAATAAAATGGCGGTCATTGCAAAACTTTATGTCACACCGTATTTGCGCAGCGGTCTTCCAAGCGTGCTTTTTTTTTTTAGAAATTCAGTTTTTTTCGTTAAAAAATAAGAAAACAGTAAAGTTAAGCCAATTTTTTCCCATATTGTGAAAGATAATGTTACGCCGAGTAAAATGATACTCAACGTGTCACGCTTCAAAATTGCGTCCGCTCGCAGAATGGCGACAAACTTTGCAGCTTAAAAATCTCCATTGGTGACGTTTAAAAAATTCTACAGGTTAGCAGTTTCGAGCTACAGAGGAGGTCTAGTGATAGAAATGCTGCTCTCGCTCTAACGATCGCGGCGATACCTCACATGTGTGGTTTGCACACCGTTTTCAAATGTGGGCGGGACTTACGTATGAGTCCGCTCCTGCACGCGAGCTCGCAAGGACGGGGCGCTTTACATTTTTTTTTTTTATTTATTTTAATTTTTACTTTTTATTTTTACACCTTTCTTTTAAAAAAAAATATTTTATTCTATGCTTTATTCCTATTACAAGAAATGTAAACATTCCTTGTAATAGAAAAAAGCATGACAGGACCTCCTAAATATGAGATCCGGGGTCAAAAAGTCCTCCCCTCCCCCCACATCTCATATTTACACTAAAATGCAAAAAAAAAAAAATCTGAAAAAAATGACAGAACAAAAAAAAAAAGAAGAAGAAAACATGCCATACATCAAAGACTAATATCAAAAGAGGGGCACAATACTCATGGGAAGCAAAAGGACACCGTATGGGGGGGAGGGGGGTCAAGAGAGCACAATACCGGGTTTAGGAGGACACAGTAAAGGGTCCATCCTTGGACTGCTTAGCAAATAGGGTGACTGTACCGGATAATCTGGGACAGTTGGCAAGTATGACATCATGGGTCCCCCATGCACCTGGGGCCCCTGGGCAGTGCCCATTCATTAAGATGGCCGTGATTAACCTTACAGTTACATAGTCAGCGAGGTTGAAAAAAGACACGAGTCCATCAAGTATAACCTATCTGTGTGCTTTCATGTCAGTATTACATTGTATATCCCTCAATGCTGTAGTCTCTTAGGTGCCCATCTAATAATTTTTTTAATTATCTAGACTCCCAGCAGAAACCACTGATTGTGGAAGAGAATTCCACATCCTCACTGCTCTTACCGTAAAGAACCATCTACGCAGTTTAAGGTTAAACCACCTTTCTTCTATTCTTAGTGAATGGCCGCGTGTCTTTGTGCTCCCTTGTGCAGAAGAGTTTTGTCCCTATTGTGGGGTCACCAGTACAGGATTTGTACATTGAAATCATCTCAACCTTGCTCCTCAGAGCCCTCTGCTGCAGATGAAGTTCCTCTCTGGTGCCTCTATTCAGATGCCCTTCACCTCTCCAGGGTAATCCAATGAGATGTAAATATTCATAACCCAGGATATTGGATATTCTTACACTATTGCCAGGGGCATTGCCCAACAAGCAGGCAGGTACTGGTCTCTATAGCCCATTATGCAGCTGGCATACGGTACTAAAGCAAACTATGAAGAGGTTTGCATATTGTATAAAAGAGGAGGCATGCCACAGTTTGCAACATATCTTCCTGTCCAGTGGTCTCCAAACTGCAGCCCAGTGGCCAGGCGCGGCCCTCTGCTTGCTTTTATTTGGCCCTTGGGGTGCTATTTTATTCACTGACACCAATGAAAGGCAGAAGTCCTCCCAAGGACACCAACAATGGGGCCCAACGACACCAATGATGGGGCACAAGATTCGTACCCAATGTCATTTTTACCGAAATTTGCAAAATTTGGCCATTTGGGTGAATTCTGAATTTCTAATTTCCGAATTTTTCTGAATTTTCATTTTTCTGATTTGAAAATTCAGAAATTTGCGCTAATTCGGCAATTGTGGTAATTGCGGTAATTTGGAAATTCGGAAATAAGAAAGAACATTTGAAATAATAATAAATAGCTGCTAATTATATGTATTGGAATTTCCGTGAAAATTTGGCTGTTAATGAACTTAACCACTTCCGTACCGGCGGACGTTATATGACGTCCTTGGGTTTGAGTGGTGATATCTGAATGGTGGGTGCAGCTGCGGGCATCATTCAGATACCTTTTTTTTTTAAGCAGGCGATTCCCTGCAAGATAAAAGTGGTCTTAGCGGCGGATTCACCGCAAGATCACTTTTATCAGCGGCGGGAGAGGTGCCCCCCCCTCCCGCCGCTTTCCAGTCATCTCCGCCGCTTACCGGACCCGCCGGCAGCACCGGAGATGATCCGATCCCCTCCCCCCAGTGTCTGTGAGCCGACTGAGCGGCTGAAGCCACTCACTCGGCTCCATAGTACTGCAGGGCGGAAATGACGTCAGAAATGACGTCTTCCCAACGGTCTTAAAGGGCCCGTTTTTTTTTTTTTGCATTTTAGTGTAAATCTGAGATGTGAGGACTTTTTGACCCCCAGATCTCATATTTAAGAGGTCCTGTCATGCTTTTTTCTATTGGAAGGAATGTTTACATTTATTGTAATAGGAATAAAAGTGATTAAATTTTTTTTTTTTTTAAAGAACAGTGTAAAAATAAAAAGTAAAAAGCAAAATAAATAATTAAAAAAAAAAAAAATTTAAAGCGCTCCGTCCCGCCGAGCTCGCGCGCAGAAGCGATCGCATACGTAAGTCCCGCCCACATATGAAAACGGTGTTCAAACCACACATATGAGGTATCGCCGCGATCGTTAGAGCGAGAGCAACAATTATAGCTCTGGACCTCCTCTGTAACGCAAAACTGCTAACCTGTAGAATTTTTTAAATGTCGCCAATGGAGATTTTTAATTTGCAAAGTTTATCGCCGTTCCGCGAGCGGACGCAATTTTGAAGCATGACGTGTTGGGTATCATTTTACTCGGCGTAACTTCATCTTTCACAATATGGAAAAAAATTGGCCTAACTTTACTTTCTTATTTTTTAACTAAAAAAACTGAATTTATTAAAAAAAAAAGCACACTTGTAAGACCGCTGCGCAAATACGGTGTGACATAAAGTTTTTCAATGACCGCCATTTTATTCTCTAGGGTGTTAGGAAAAAAATATACATAATGTTTGGGGGTTCTAAGTAATTTTATAGCAAAAAAAACTGTTTTTAACTCGTAAGCACAGAATTCAAGAAACAGGCTTGGTGGGTAAGTGGTTAAATATGAAATTTATCACTGACAGCCATATTTTCACGGAAATTCACTGAAATTCCAATACTTATTTATTAGTTAGTTATTATTTCAAATGTTCCTTCTTATCATTTCAATTTTTGGATTTCCGAATTACTGCGAATTACCGCGAATTTCCGAATTACCGCAGCTGCGGAATTACCGCGAATTTCCAAATTGCCGAAATCGGCGAATTACCGCGCATTTCCGAATTACAGCCATTTCCGAATTACCACAATTTCCAAATTACCACGAATTTCCGAATTACCACAATTTCCAAATTACCACAATTTACGAATGACCGTCATTGCCATATTAATGTGAATTTCCGAATTACCGCAATTGGCGAATTACAGCGCATTTCTGAATTACCGAATTACTGCAAATTACGAAAACGAATGAATTGTTCAGCCATGCCCAAGTCTAGTAAGGGGATGCTACACATTTATAAGAAAGGTCTTCACCACCCAAAATCTATCACTTCCAAGTCCTCTGACAAACTCCTTGTCCCGGGGGGAGGGAGGGGACTCGTCTTTTTTGAAGCAGCCAACAGCACCGGCTATGATACTGAGAGGGCATTTCTGGGGCAATAGTAATACTTACCCGGGAGAGCAGTCTGTGTCCGGCTGGGTTAGCCCTGAGTGAGTGCAGACCCGTCCTGCAGAACACGGGGTGCAGTCCCCGGCCTCATCCTGACCCTCCAGGGGATTGAAGGTGCCTGGCGGGCATGGGACTGGGTAGCTGGTATTAAGTTAACGCCATTAAGCCTTTAAGTGCAATTATACCGTTTCTGCCGGTAAGCCTTTAAGCACCATTAAGCCTTTAAGCAC